>CM055740.1:10244418-10552406 GCA_029465975.1 Dallia pectoralis | reverse complement strand
TACTGATTAATTTACACCTGGTACATTTAAATAACAGGATCCTGTCAGATGTTTACGTAGCTCCTGGGTTGTACTGCTCATTATTAACATCTGGTCCTGTGTGTGTTATTGTGATTCAGGTGAACAATCTGCGCTCTGCAGTGTCCCAGGTTGCCATGGTCACACTGGGTGACATGTACATCCACCTTCAGAGGGCCATGGACTGTGAGGTGGAGGTGACCGGGCGTGTGCTGCTGCACAAGGCAAGCAGTACCAATTCCTTCATCCGGCAAGGTGCGAACACCGCCCTGGGTCACATGGTGCGGTCCTGCGGCCTTGCACGAGTCTTTAAGGCCCTGCTCACAGGTGGACTGACGTAAGGGACAAGGGAAAATCTGCCAGTTATTAGGGAGTGAATTCTAACTTGCCCCGTTAAACAATGTGTTTTAAAGACCTGTTACTGATGATGTCTGTTTGTTGGTTCTCAGCCATCAGAATGCTGCGGTGAGGAGCTGCGCTGCTGAACACCTGGAGAGTCTGGCTGATATCATGGGGGCAGCTCGTATTCTCTCAGGGAAGAAAGACCTCACTGACCGCTTCCTGATTACTGTCAGCAAACTAGCTGTGGACTCCGCACAGGATGTCAGGTCAGAAACGACTTTGATATTCTGGTATTCAAGCCCTTGTTCCACTTACCTAAAATCAGATAAATGTGTGAAATCCTTTATATTGAATATTGAGATACTATAAATTTACCCCAAGATTATTGTGACAGAGTAAACACAATAATGCCATAATTTTGCTATTACCAAAGGCTATTTTACAACGAACACCTACGTTCTCTCAGGTTTCCATCAATTGTGTTAGATGATTTCTCACATTTATCCAAAATTGTTTATAAATTGATTGTTAAAGACCATATCTCTTTCTCCGCAGGTATCATGGCCGAAGTATTTTGAAAAACCTTGCCACTCATGGTAACTTTGCACAAATGTGGGACAAATTTGTTCCGAAAAAAGAACAAAATTCCTTGAGGGACATCGTTTCCCAGATAAAACCAAAAGCTCCCTGCTTGGAGTCCTTCCAGATGACTGGGCCATTGAGCAGCCGGGTGTATCTGCCTCGTGTTCCTCCTAAATCTGGTTCTCCTATCAAGAAAGAAAGGAAAGACTGGCGGAAAGTCAACACTTTTAATGTCCAATCAAACAAGAGGCGTTCTGGCAATTGCATTAAACTCATCGACCTGTTGGAGGAAGTGAAGGCCACGCAGGCTCACCTGACTGAGGAGGCGTGGAAGGTAGAATGAGCTCATTTCTGTAGCCTAGATGTTTTCAATCAGGGCCAAAGTGGCCAAACCAGACAGAGCTTCCATGGCTATAAAGATACTGTATATGACATGATAGAAAAGGCCCTGGAATGGATAATTAAGATTGTTTGATGTACTCTTTTCTGTTTATGTATAAGAGTATCACCTGTAACTATTTTTTTGGGTTTAATTCACAGGTAGTCAAGCAGGTGGAGGCCAGAAGGAATTTACTGTCCGCTAATTCCATGGAGGAAGAAGGACGAAGCTCCCGGGGAAGCCTGAGCTCAGTGGATATGCGCACCCCTGATGAGCTCCGCAGCTACTCACTACTTGAGACACCGGTTGAGCTGTGCAGTCCCACACTGATTCCTTCTCCCCCCACTACCAAGCCCACCAGCAAACTGCCGCGGACACATAAGTTCCGTGGCATTGCAAAGACGGCTACCGGCTCAGGTCAGTCCTACCCATATGCTAATACTAATTAGATAGTAGATTATTAGAAACAATGGTGGACAAGGATCACATGTATTTGTCCGTCTTAGCCTGCAGAGAACTTGTAGCCAGAGGGAGGTTAGGGTTAAGACTGGCTTAGCTAGGAGACATGGAGCTTTGTCACAAACACACAAGCTGACGATAGGACGCTGTTGCTAAATGTGTGTTTTTTACTTCCTACCCCAGGAGAAATCATCTAATGAGGAGCAGGAGCAGTCAGTGGAAGCGGTGAAGGAGACACCTGGCCTGTGGAAACATGTGGTCAGAGGAGTGAAAGCATCAGGTAGTCTCACTCTGGGCTTCCTAGTTCCACTGGGCATCATGGCAGCCACACTCCCCATCAGTTATGAGCACCATGCTAGAGGGAGCTGCATGGACACGTTCTGGTCTGCTGCAGGAAGCCCAGTGGAACCACACTGCTCCACAACCTACGTGACACCTTTCCCTCAGTGAGATATGTCAACAAACATATACTGACTGCACTTACATGCACACACACATACACACAACACAGCCAGAAGAGGACTGGCCACCCCACAGAGCCTGGTTCCTCTCTAGGTTTCTTCCTAAATTTGACCCACCAGGGAGTTTTTCCTAGCCACTGTGTATCAACTTGTTGATGCGTGCTCTGTGAGGTTTTAGCCTTTTAAAAAAGGAGATTGATTGACACACACAGGGACATACGTAGGTCAATGACACATTTTTGTTTTCAATTGTAGAAAAATAAATATGGAGCATTTGAAAACACTTTCTGTTTCCTGTCATATGGTTCCCAAATGGAAATGTTAAGGAGAAACTCGTACCATGAGCCAGTGTAATGAAGTAAGACAGAGTGAATGAAATTCAAACATTCAAATACAAAATGTATGCAGGTGTGAACATGCATTTATAATGAAACAATGAAACATCCACCAATGTGTTCTAATGTGAAATATAAATGTCATATGAATATGGATGATTGCACAATACATGTACAATTCACAAATTGTTTGGGCAAAGGAATAAGGTACAAGCAGTAAAATAAAGAAATTACCATTTTGCAACCAATGCTGCTTAGAATAAAAAAGTTCAGGCTTAAAGACGAGTGTTCATTGTTGCTGTCCTAAATGGTTGATGGGAGGACGCAGATGCAGAGCTTCTCTTGAGCGACTTTACTCTTAATTATAAATGAGGCTTTACTTACAACAGAAACACAGGTGTTATGAATGACCACTGATTGTGAGGAACACATCAGGAAAGGAAAAAGAAATACAAAAACATACACACAAGGACCAGGAGAGGGCAGCAACGGACAAGACACGGTAGGACAATGTGACCGTCAATACAGTTGCTGTTACTTATGAGGTTCTTGAATATCCTGTGATTTGAATTGAAAAAAAACAAAATTCCTTGAGGGACATCGTTTACAAGAACAAACCAAAAGCTCCCTGCTTGGAGTCCTTCCAGATGACTGGGCCATTGAGCAGGAGGGTGTATCTGCCTCCTCTTCCTCCTAAATCTGGTTCTCCTATCAAGAAGGAAAGGAAAGACTGGTGGAAAGTCAACACTTTTAATGTTCAATCAAACCAGAGGTGTTCTGGCGATTGCATTAAACTCATCGACCTGTTGGAGGAAGTGAAGGCCACGCAGGCTCACCTGACTGAGGAGGCGTGGAAGGTAGAATGAGCTCATTTCTGTAGCCTAGATGTTTTCAATCAGGGCCAAAGTGGCCAAACCAGACAGAGCTTCCATGGCTATAAAGATACTGTATATAACAACATGATAGAAAAGGCCCTGGAATGGATAATTAAGATTGTTCGATGTACTCTTCTGTATAAGAGAAACACCTGTAACAATTTTTTGGGGGGTTTAATTCCAAGGTGGTCAAGCAGGTGGAGGCCAGAAGGAATTTACTCTCTGCTAATTCCACGGAGGAAGAAGGACGAAGCTCCCGGGGAAGCCTGAGCTCAGTGGATATGCGCACCCCTGATGAGCTCAGTGGGGCTTGCCAAAGGAGTCGCATAGTTCACCCAGCACAGCCAGAACAGGACTGGTCACCCCTTAGAGCCTGGTTCCTCTCTAGGGTTCTTCCTAAATTTGACCTTCAGGGAGTTTTTCCTAGCCGCCGTGTATTAACTTGTTCAACTTGTTCATCTATTCATTCAGGCTGGGTGATTGAAAAAGCACTTTGTGAAAACTTTGTTGTTAAAAGGGCTTTATAAAATAAATTTGATTGATTGGATTGCATAGAACCACGAAGTGATGATCTACTTATTCTAACCCATTTTAAATAAACGAAAGATCCACATCTTTCTCTGCTCTGAAATGTATGTTATTTCGCTACAAAGTAGTAACTAATCATTTGAATGTTAGAGATTGGAATGTCAGAAAGGACGACTGATCGGCTTTGATAAAAACGTATCTAATATCTGGTCCTCGGCCAATCTGTTGATAAGATATTCTGCTATTGTTCAGGAATGAGACCAGGATGTCTTGGGTCTTCTCGTTGGACGACTCTCTTCCTTGGCATTCTGTGGTTTGATTGCAGCAGTTTCCCCAAAACGGCTCTCTGGAGGTCAGGGATATAGAGGTAGTCCTCCGACTTAAGTGCAACATCTGATAAGACTTTTTAATACAACTGTTGGTATCTGAAAGGTTTGAAATTAACAGTGACTGTTGTTATCAAAAGGTAAATAACAGCGCCATAAATGAGGGTAAACACACAAAAGGATAATTATCTAGGTATTGTGGCAATTAAAATAACACTGTTTACAATAACCGTAGTATAATCCGCTCGCCACAATCCTCTTCCTTGAATCAAATCCATCCATAATTAAAGACGGCAGCCACAAACATTCTGTATAACATTTTTGACCTGGGATATTGGCACTTGTGTGGGTTGACAACCATGGGTTATATAAGCAGTCTGTGAACAGGATTGACCACAATAATGGACTTATTGGACACAAACAGGGTGTTACATCTTGTTGCCTTCCGAGTTGAGCACAGCTGGCTGGTGGTTGTGGTAATCTGCTTTTAGGATCCAGACACAGCCTTGCAATCATGTTCCACAGACTCATCCTCTACTGACACCCTAGCTGACTCCTCCACAGTGTCCTCCACTGCCTCATCTATTGCCTTCGCCACAGTCTCCTCCTATGACCTGGCCATGCACTTTTTTAGGGAGCTGATCCTTCATAGCGAAGCATGAAAGAATGCTCATTTGCCTCTTCCCTGACATCTTTGAAATAGAAAAGTACAACTGCTTGGTCTCACCTACTTTGTATTACTTTTAAAAATAAAAATATTGGTGCAATTTACCTAAGTGCCATTTAGAATTAATCTTAGTGGTAAAATAAGAAGAGCAAAGCTTTGTGAATAATGAGTCCTGAACTAATTCTAAACAAGTATCATAATAGCTACTTAGTGGTCAACACAGACGTATATAAGACCGACACAATACGTTGCTCTGCTCGCAGTGCCTTTTATCAGTAAATGTATTTGGTCACAAGCCTTCAGTTGGCACCAGGGTGGGAACCACTGCTGTAGAACGGCATTTAATTGAACGGCATTTAATTGAACAATTTAACTTCGTAGCCTTTGCCAACCTTGTAAGCCAGCCATGGTTAGTAGTGAGCGAGAGTTAGACCACATCACCAGTATGTCTCAGTATGAGACTAGTGACAGCCAGCAAATAACTGAATCTAAATGAAAATACATTAGTTAAATATTTAAGCTATATTCCATATCATTAAAATAATATGTACAAATAATTTGTTATAGTGTAATGTAGATGAGGGAACATTGTCATATTTAAAGTATCCAGTTTTTTGGCCAACGCTTCTAATTTTTACCTTACAACAGACATTAACATTACATTTTCACATATAGTATCAGTTAGTTTGTTGCTCAACATATTTCACTATGAATGTTATTTTCACAGTAAATCATTTAAATTATAAGAATTGCCTGAAGTTACCAAACTAGTTGGGAGTTTTGACCCGAAGTACAGCTTCTTTGCTGTGCTTACACTGCCCTCTGATGGCCTACCAGAGCAGCCACAAGCACCATTTCTCCACATTGCTGCACTCTGACCACTTGGTCTTCATCCTGATGATAGGTCGGTAGTGGTTCTCTATCTTTTGATAGAGGAAGTATCCATGTGCGTCCCCTGTGTTGAGGTTACATAGTGAGTGGAGTTGTCATCCATCATGGGCAATACCCAGGGGTTCCCATTGGTGGAGCCGCAGCATGTAGAGCTACAGGGAGGGTTACAGGTGTCTGTGAGCTGGCGCAGGTACTCTGCATGTGCCGGTTTTTGACTCAGTAGCACCTGGGTGGCTTCGTCAATCTGGAACCACTTACGTTTCCTACCTAAAAGAGGGCAAAGAGAGTAAGAGGAAACAATCATTCAAAGGATTTTTTTAAGTTCGGAGGTGTCAGAAAGTGCTTTTTTAAAACACCTGACATGAAACTGCTAAGAGCAAATAACAGCACAGTGGCGACTAATAGAATGCAACTGTGCAAAGTATGTCTCTTATAAACAGGGTTAACTTCTATTTATAAAGGGGTGAAAGGAGTGAAAGTTCAACACTTTTTTAACAAGCAAAAAATAGTTTTAAGTCATAGGATCACTTATTTAACATTATACTTTAAACGTTGGTTACGGCATCCTAAATAAATATTAGTGATTTCTAGAAACCACTTTGGGTAAAAAAAAAAGACACTTTTTTATTTGATTGACAGCAATGTCTATTTTACATAATCACAAATAATCTCACTGGAATGTAGGACACATAGAATAAGAGACATTATTAAAACACTTGTTGCAAAGTATGTTTTGACATTATACTGACTGTTGATGAACATTGTCAGCATTTTGCTTAGTGACATTGTAAATATCCTATGTTGTTATGGACATTTCTGTGGTCCATAAAGCAACTTACAAAACCAAAGACAATCTGTATGAAGCTAGCTAGTGCAGCACACACAAAGTCACATATCTCCCACCAAAAGCATCATTTGGTTAAACAAGAGAATGATATTGACTAGAACAGTTAACTCAAGTCATAACATGTTATTTGTATGTGTTACATTGGGTTAAACCTAATCGCCCGGTACATATTTATTAAATTCATCATAATGTACTCATACAAACAATACATTTCATACAGCAAAAGTGCTGTGCGTTAAACCCAATTAAAAGCCACTTCATGTTGTTGTTTGGCAAAAAAAGAAAGATTTCCCACAATGTGGTGGGAGAGGAAGTTTGGATAAAAAAGTGCATTGAGTTCAACAGAAATCTGGGAAAATAAAGCTTCCTACGCAAATATCTTTATAATAGAAGCCTACCAATGTTGACAGAATCCTCCCAGTCTTCCAAAGTCTCTGTCACAGTCAGGACGTAGACGTACGTCCTGTGTTTTCTGTCTTGGTTGTGCTACAGGAACAGACAGAGAGCTTGATATCATAACACCTTCTAACCATTATCTGGTTGTTTTCGGTCAAACTGGTAAAAAACTAAAACCTGCATATATGCTAGGCCCACTGTGGAACCGGTATGACCCCCTGATCTAGAGCGACAGTATGGTATGTGGTATTTAGGTTCGGGATACTAGAAGGATACAACAATAAGAAGATATTTTGTGTGTACAATATGTGGAAGTGGATGGAAATGCAATGTGAACAATAATATGATGTGAAATACTGAACCGTTTCAAGATGACTCATTGTGTGGGCTCACCTCAAAAACCCCCAGTAATCTGCCAAGTTTTCCCTTTACACCCGCCTGGACACAGGGACAAACACACAGACAACCCAAAAGATAGTCAACTTGTATGTAAATTCTTGCATAACACAATTCGATTATTACTCACAAGACAAATAACTTGGTTTTTAGAAGTTATTCTGTGCTTACTCATGCTAAACATGCCAAACACCAGCCCAAACAACTCATATTACATCACGTTATTCTGGGTTATGCATGGTACTAAACCCACCAAATACCAGCCCAAACAACTCATATCACATAACGTTATTCTGGGTTATGCATGTTACTAAACATGCCAAACACCAGCCCAAACAACTCATATCACATAATGTTATTCTAGGTTATGCATGTTACTAAACACGGCAAACACCAGCCCAAACAACTCATATCACATAACGTTATTCTGGGTTATGCATGCTACTAAACACGCCAAACACCAGCCCAAACAACTCATATCACATAATGTTATTCTGGGTTATGCCTTCCCACTCAATAGCTTTTTTCTTCGCACTGTGCCAGCCGTAAGTCAATTTTATAACATAAAAATAATTCACAATCAGATTTTTAGAAGAACTGGATGTCCCTCCAATATTAAAAACTGGTCAGGAAGGGGCCTACAGCAACAATAAAGGAGCTACAGGAATTACTGGCAAGTACTGGCTGTGTGCTACATGTGACAACTGTCTCCCGTATTCATCATATGTATGAGCTATGTGGTAGGGTGGCAAGACGGAAGCTTTTTCTTACAAAGAAAAACATCCAAGCCTGCCTGAAGTTTGCAACAACAAACATCAAGTCTCCCAAAAGCATGTGGGCAAATGTGTTATGGTCTGATGAGGGTAAGTAGACACAGGCGCAGAGCTTCACGAAAGGATGTCACATCCATGTTAAGCAAACAGGAACTACAACGGGATACTTGGAGCTTAAAAGTAAGAGATCCACCTGCAGGTACTGAAGGTTTCTGGCTAATTAAGTGACTTTGCAGTTCAAATCTGATGTAAAACTTTTTAGCAGTATGGGGTCCAATCTGATGTAAAAGTTTTGAAGTATGGGGTCCGATCTGATGTAAAACTGTTTAACAGTATGGGGTCCAATCTGATGTAAAACTGTTTAACAGTATGGGGTCCGATCTGATGTAAAACTGTTTAACAGTATGGGGTCCAATCTGATGTAAAACTGTTTAGCAGTATGGGGTCCAATCTGATGTAAAACTGTTTAGAAGTATGGGGTCCAATCTGATGTAAAACTGTTTAACAGTATGGGGTCCAATCTGATGTAAAACTGTTTAAAAGTATGGGGTCCAATCTGATGTAAAACTGTTTAAAAGTATGGGGTCCAATCTGATGTAAAACTGTTTAGCAGTATGGGGTCCAATCTGATGTAAAACTGTTTAGCAGTATGGGGTCCGATCTGGTGTAAAACTGTTTAGCAGTATGGGGTCCGATCTGGTGTAAAACTGTTTAGCAGTATGGGGTCCGATCTGATGTAAAACTGTTTAACAGTATGGGGTCCAATCTGATGTAAAACTGTTTAGCAGTATGGGGTCCAATCTGATGTAAAACTGTTTAACAGTATGGGGTCCAATCTGATGTAAAACTGTTTAAAAGTATGGGGTCCAATCTGATGTAAAACTGTTTAAAAGTATGGGGTCCAATCTGATGTAAAACTGTTTAGCAGTATGGGGTCCAATCTGATGTAAAACTGTTTAGCAGTATGGGGTCCGATCTGGTGTAAAACTGTTTAGCAGTATGGGGTCCGATCTGGTGTAAAACTGTTTAGCAGTATGGGGTCCGATCTGGTGTAAAACTGTTTAGCAGGCTGTGGTTTGCAGGTCTTAATCTAGTCTTGCACTCTTAACTTGTGTACAATGTACATTTTTCATACTTTGATACCCTCAAACACCCAAGCACAGTTTGAGCAGGCCTTTTTAGTGCAGCGTTTCAGTGCCTAGACTGGGTATGAAACAGGAGTGTCGTTTCAGGAGTCTCATATATGGTTGCTAGGCAAAAGTCCTAGGCTCACGGCACTTGCTAAGTGGATGTGACATCCTTTACATACACAACTATAATAGTTTTCAATAGTCGACAGTAACATGCTCCTGCATAGAAAACAAAAAATATCTCTCTATTATAATTTTCCCAAGCATTATAATGTGCTCTTAAAGAACGTGCTTGATTGGTAAGACATAGAAGTTCAAATCTAACCAATGACAACAGGTTTGACACAACCCAACCCCGATTTGGGCAGGAACACCAACTGACTGAGATATTTTCGTGCTGCGATGGAATTCCGGCAGGACAACATGACGAGCCAGAGAGACGCCATTTCTCTGTTCCCAGCAAACTCAATCCCAGCATTGCCCATGGTGATGACGACTGCATAGTCTCTACTCAGAGTTCAAACTGTTTAGCGATTGCTGAGAGGATCTGGGCCATCTTAGCATAATACATAAACAGAAGCAGTCAGCAGTTCGGGGAAAATAAATCACAAGGCAACGACTAATGCTAAAACTATAATGGTAACATGATTGGTTTGTCCGGTTTGACAACATTATTCCTGTGATTATCATCATCATCTTCATCTTCAACCGCTCATCCGGGGTCGATTATCATTTTGCATTATAATTTCACAAGCACTGACAGTATGTAATAAATGCATAATAATATATATATATAATATACAAATATTATTGTGAGCTGTCTGTTTGAAAAGTCTGGCAACACCTGGCAGCATTCCAGGGTATGGGGTGAATGGCGTTGGTCACATGATCCTGGTAGTGACCTATAATTAACGTTTAGTCTCCTGAACCTCTCACAGGTCTCCATGTATGATGGGTTGGTCACATGATCCTGTTAGTGACCTATAATTCACGTTTAGTCTCCTGAACCTCTCACAGGTCTCCATGTATGATGGGTTGGTCGGGGCCTCTCTCAACTGGGTCTTCAATGTGAACTTCATAACATGCTTTGCTTGGCCAGCACGTCAACGTACATCATAAAACTAAATCACGTAGTGATGATCCGTGTAATGTAAAATATCTGACAATACAATGCAAATGGAGCCTCCACTACATGGTTCTTTGGAGTGGACGAAGTCGTCAGAAGAGTAGTTTGAGGACCATTTGAGGCATTAACTCCAGACAGCCCGTGTCAGTCATTTTACCCTACCCGAGGACATGTCTCTGTCAGGAGGAGAATGATCTGGGCAACCGGACACTGTCTCTAAACGTCACAGCTCCATTCCTCACAGCCGTCAACACATGACTCTCTGGGGTAGAACGCCACACCTGTGTACTCTAGTCAAAAACGGACACGGGAAAGCGCTGTCACTCCTTTACGCTTAAGCCATTAGCTCTGTCTGTGCAGTGTACCTTATGCTCATTAATGAATGTTTAGAGCCAGTGTCTCTACTTTACAGATAGATGATAACACAGTTCTACAGATGGGTGCTCACTTCTTCGTACACTTCCCTGAGCGCAGCTCCCCATGGTTCCTCCTCTGGTTCCATCCCTCCTCCTGGAACAATCCACTGGTCTGGGTGCCGACTGCTAGTCACCAGCAACACCTAAAAAACGGGAACCAAAATCAACAACTCAAAAAAACGTCAGTACACGGGTCACATTCAGAGAGTACAACCAAGTGAAAATCGGGGTAACAAAAAAGTTCAATGTGTCATGGAGGAACCGACTGTCCTATTTCACGTGATTGTCCAGTTTCACGTGACTGTCCAGTTTCACGTGACTGTCCTATTTCACATGACTGTCCTATTTCACGTGACTATCCAATTTCACGTGACTGTCCAATTTCACGTGACTGTCCAATTTCACGTGACTGTCCAATTTCACGTGACTGTCCAATTTCACGTGACTGTCCAATTTCACGTGACTGTTCTATTTCACGTGAACTGTCCTATTTCACGTGAACTGTCCTATTTCACGTGAACTGTCCTATTTCACGTGAACTGTCCTATTTCATGTGAACTGTCCTATTTCACGTGACTGTCCTATTTCACGTGACTGTCCTATTTCACGTGACTGTCCTATTTCACGAGACTCTCCTGTTTCACGTGACTGTCCTGTTTCACGTGACTGTCCAGTTTCACGTGACTGTCCAGTTTCACGTGACTGTCCAGTTTCACATGGCTGTCCATTTTCATGTGACTGTACTTTTTCACATGACTGTTCTTCACGTGTAACAGGGTGTGTCACTACCTTTGACAATTGGCACAAAAACTAGGAGCCCAATGTGTTTGTAGAAACACTGGCAGCAGCGCTTCCGTTCTGAACTTCAATGGATTGCACTCTTACGCACGTACAAACACATGCACTCTCTTAAACACTCGCGTGCACGCTGTCCTATCTCGTTCACACACAAAAACACACACTTACCGACAAACAGGCTTTGCAAAAGCCCTGAATCAGCAGTAGCCTTTCTGAATGAAAACCACAACAGCTTAGTAGAGCCACAAAATGATTGTGACCAGGGCAATTTTGTTGTGAGCAGTGCTTTTAACAATTTGCGCAAAAACCTCAGTGGAATGACAGTGCAGTTGCAGACTTTGTTCACAGATTTACAGTAAAATCTTTCTCAGGTTAATGTTTGAGTTGCTAAGATCCATGGATGTTACAGTAGGAAAATCATTTCCTGGAAGCCTTGGTAGTTTATATCTGGGTGGCTAGGGACAGTCGGTCCTGTGCTGGGAATTCTATTATATAATCTGGTGCCTTAGATATGCAATTCAATCACCTGTAGCAGGGACCTGCTCATTGTGCCTGAAGTCTATCTGGAATGTCTGTACCCTTGATACCTCTGCTACCACTGTATAAAACTGTATTTGTCATATGCCACTTGCCTTACATTTACAGTGTTAGTTGCCATGCTCTTTTGCTCGTCAATTCAATCTACCTCTTTTACCGATCATATCGCACTAATTTGTACACTGTTTACGCTGCTGCCCTTTGTCCTGTAATTAATTGTTATTTACTTTATGTATATTTAGATGCATATTTTTTCATTATTTTATCCCCCTGTGCAATTATTGTATAATCTGTGTAACTCATGTGTAACTGTCTGTCTTGCACCTTCACTTTATTCTTGGCCAGGTCGCCATTTCAATTGAGAATGTGTTTTCTATGTGCTCACCTGGTAAAATAAAAATAAAATAAAAAAATGACGATTCCTAGATGACCCTGTTCACTCGTCGTGTTGCAGATCTGGCTTCTGCATGTTGACTCCCGGACGTCTCTATCTATAGATTGTGCTATCTGTTTTGACCACTAGCACTTTTCTATGTAAATTGGAACAAATTTACTCTTACACATACTTCTTCTTCAACCACTGTTGACTGTTCTGGGTGTATGGAAAGGAATTAGAGGATTTTATTAACGGTATTGGTTATTGGTGATTATACGGAACACAATTACTAGGAAGTGTTGTTGATTAGTCATTTTGAACCTAGCTTTAACTAATGCCAAAGGTGATCCCACTTAATCTTAGTGGATTGATCAATGTCATATTTAGCCTGAAACATTAATACAGTTGATCTCAAAAACGTCTAAAAAAAGTTTTCAGCAGAAATGCATTGCTCCAATTTAATGACAACTTAGCCAATCGAACTGTATCTCGATTGCTGACCATCCAATACCAATACCAATATACCACACTGACCAGAGATACACAATTTTATATTGGACCAGTATTTGTTTTAAGAAACTGTAGTATATCCATTTCAACAAACCTGTTAAAAAAACATAAAAGTCTAGATAGCATTAAAATATTCCTCTCAGATCCACACCGTACAGCATACGCCAAATTTATAGGTCTGCTGGATGCAGATTACATGGGCTCTCAGACTTATCGTTTCAGAGGACGGATGATTGTGCATTGATAGCTGTTAGTCATACAGGGCAGGGGTTTACCAGTACAATCCAACAGACAAGTCTTGCTGAACTCACTGACTCCAAGGACTGTCTTGGACTGCTCCATCTGTTTTCTAATTATCTTTCTTACCATATACTATCAAGCGCACACACGCGCACACACACGCACACGCACACGAACACGCACACGCACACGCACACGCACACACACACACACACACACACACACACACACACACACACACACACACACACACACACACACACACACACACACACACACACACACACACACACGGACGGACGGACACACAATAAACATACCTAACCAACCCCATAAAGTTCACTTAAGGATTTGTCAGATTATCTTCTATAAATTGCATGCATATCTACAGTAGCTTCCGAGCATTTTAATACAATCTGTGGAGGAGAATAACGAGACAGTTAAAATAACTTGTCAGATGAATCTGGTTAGATGTGTCCCTCTGGTCCCGTGAATATCAAATGTTTAAGGTTACCAACCAACTTGGGTATCACCTATCCATACCTCATCCTCGTGTGCATCCTTGAAACACAAACACGCCGCACGTATCTTGAACCCCTCGCCGTCATACGTTCTGGTCTGGTTGGGTTTAAACTTCATCCTATACTCCCAATCTCCTTGCTCCAGCGATACAGGACAGGTTGAGGAGGATCCACTCAAGTCAAGTGTCTGGCTAAGATAGCAGCAAGAACCCTCGCACAGAAAATAACTATAGAAATGTTCAAGGGAATCCTGATCAGTCCTGGAAACCTATACATTCACATGCATCGCATATTCCCGGTGGAAGGGTTGCTGATGAATATGTCTAACACATGTCTGTTAGTTCCGGCTGTCAATATTCAGGATCTTTAAAACCAACACCCCTATCTGGGGTTTGTGCCCTTTCTGAAGTATAGTTACTGCGCATGTGCAGCTTCAGCCCAGTGACGTAGTCACGACAATATCAATAAGTTGGAGTTTCACACAGTATAATAAGACACCCTTTTTGTGAAATATTTGCGTTTTTCATTGCAACCAATTTTTAGACAGCCACCTTTCGGCCTGGTATAGCGGATGATACATGCAACTAACAGCTGCTTTTTTGCATTGGTGATTGTGCCTTTATTTGGCTGCCTGTTTTAAGATCACGTACATTTCGATTATTTGGTGAGGTCTGCATATCTCGAGACATATCCACAGTCTGCAGAAATACATTATGTGAAGAGCGCATCTTTATTGTGTTCCGGGACGATTTTCTACGGTAATATCCGTACAAATGTAGACGTATAAGCAATTATTATTTAATCTTATACATTGTTCAATTAGTTCAGATAACATGTAACCTAATTAAACATGCATTTGTTGACATTTTCACATAATTCCAGCCTAACTTTTAGCCTTGACATTTGCCCTTTTTATCCATCGTTCAATCGTTATTCTAATAATTTATACGAGGAGCCGTTCGGGAGCCTATTGATCCGGCTCTTACAGGTTACCAGTCAGACCAGCAGGCTCAAATAAAAGAAAACAATCTGAATACCGGTCTAACATGCAGTGTTGGTTCACCATGTGAGTCAATGCGCGCCCCTTAAAAATTTTAAACAGAGGCATCAGCTTCAAATATTGGAAGTTTAGCCTATGTCGTTTTGGAAAACCGATCGATCCAGTGTGGGCAAATGAACTACCCGAATGAAAATCAATCAAATGTATTTTGCTTTTTACAACAAAGTTATCACAAGGGGAAGTACAAAATCACATCAGCAGGCGCGGACCAATCTTGCCTACATCTTTTCCATGGACGGTTTGAGTATAAAATTAAACCCCCAAAACATTTTAAACAATTTTCTAATCACTGATAAACGTTAAAAATATAACTAATTTTGTGTTATGTCCTATTTTCTGATCGATGTGACAGTCAAGCCAAGATGTTGGCCCAAACCTTTATACAGTAAGACTACTCATCATCTCATCTCCAACCGCTTATCCGGGGTCGGGTCGCGGGGGTAGCAGCTCTAGCAGGGGACCCCAAACTTCCCTTTCCCGGGCAACATTAGCCAGCTCTGACTGGGGAATCCCGAGGCGTTCCCAGGCCAGTGTGGAGATATAATCTCTCCACCTAGTCCTGGGTCTTCCCCGAGGTCTCCTCCCAGCTGGACGTGCCTGGAACACCTCTCTTTCTACGCAAAGGAGCAGCGGCTCTACTCCGTGTTCCTCTCGGATGACTGAGCTTCTCACCCTATCCCTAAGGGAGAGGCCAGCCACCTTTCTGAGAAAACCCATTTCGGCCGCTTGTACCCGCGATCTCGTTCTTTCGGTCATGACCCAGCTTTCATGACCATAGGTGAGGGTAGGAACAAAGATTGACCGGTAGATCGAGAGCTTTGCCTTTCGGCTCAGCTCTCTTTTTTCGTCACAACGGTGCGGTGAAGCGAATGCAACACCGCCCCCGCTGCTCCGATCCTCCGACCAATCTCCCGCTCCATTGTTCCCTCACTCGCGAACAAGACCCCGAGGTACTTGAACTCCTTCACTTGGAGTAAGGACTTATTCCCTACCCGGAGTAGGCACTCCACCGGTTTCCTGCTGAGAGTCATGGCCTAACCCTCATCCCAGCCGCTTCACACTCGGCTGCGAACCGATCCAGTGAGTGCTGAAGGTCACCGACCGATGAGGCCATCAGGACCACATCATCCGCAAAAAGCAGTGATGTGACCATCAGCCCACCGAACGGGAACCCCTCCCCCCATGACTACGCCTTGATATCCTGTCCATGAATATTACAAACAGGATTGGTGACAAAGCGCAGCCCTGGCGGAGGCCAACCCCCACCGGAAACGAATCCGACTTACTGCCGAGGACACGGACACAGCTCATGCTTTGAGCGTACAGAGATTGGATGGCCCTGAGAAGAGACCCCCTCACCCCATACTCCCGCAGCACCTCCCACAAAAGATCCCGGGGTACCCGGTCATACGCCTTCTCCAGATCCACAAAACACATGTAGACTGGATGGGTATACTCCCAGGCCCCCTCCAGGATCCTTGCGAGAGTAAAGAGCTGTTCCGTGGCTCCCCGGCCAGGACAAAAACCGCATTGTTCCTCTTCAATCTGAGGTTCGACTATTGGCCGAACCCTCCTTTCCAGCACTTTGGAGTACACTTTACCAGGGAGGCTGAGGAGTTTGATACCTCTGTAATTGGCACACACTCTCTGGTCCCCCTTTTTGAAGAGGGGAACCACCACCCCGGTCTGCCACTCCTCTGGCACTGTCCCAGACTTCCATGCAATGTTGAAGAGGCGTGTCAACCAAGACAGCCCTTCCCCACCCAAAGCTTTTAGCATTAAGCAGTAAGACTACTGTGATTTGCCATTCCACAGGTACAGTGATCTAATAACCTTTTTGCAGGTGTGATGAACCTGTCTTTTAGTTATTGACATAGAAATTAAGCAATTTCATACTTTTTCATTTAGGCATCCCAAATTGAACCAACAACTCCATTACCAAGGAGCATTATGGGGCAGCTTGTGTAGTTGCATGGGCCTGTTGATCAAGTGAAAAGATCAGTGATTGAAGGCAGAAGCTGGTGACAAATCAGATGGCACTATTATTTCCATCTCATTTGTTGACGATTATATTTTACACCATGGCCAAGGATTGACCGGTATAACTGTCGGTGTGGGTGAAGGACGCCAGCTCTGGAACAATAAACCATTTTGAAATGTAAGACTTGAGCTGGTTATATGGTGTTCGATTGAGAGCAAACAGACAGCCATATACCAAGGTACTTAAATGGATTACCATCCATTCAGTCCCATTCATGTTGAAGAAGTTTAGGTGGGTTTTGACAGTGAATTACCAGTGGCAAACGAAACATGAATATATACACAGAAGATATGTTTGCCCCAGGAATCGAATCTCAAGAACTGCGTATATATTAGAGCAGGTATGATTGTGAATGATCTTAGTTAAACTTCTTTAAGTAAATGACACGTATTTTTAGTTCCAACCTACTGTGCGTGTTCAAAAAAATAAGGCATACGACATTTTCTTATTAATCAACAGATTTTATTTACAGAAAACAAAACAATGCAGGTCTACCGTCTTCATAACATTCTGAGAGCAGGAAAATGTGTCCCCCCCAGTTCAATAGAAAGAATGCATTTACAAACAGTGAATTTAAGGGACTTTTCAAACTAAAGAGCAATAGTGACAGTTGAGACACGAAAGCCGTAATTGACCTCTTGGAGTTCGTTTGCGGGAGTCCCCCCCACCCCGTTTACCCATCCCACCCTGATTCCCACTAGCGCACCTCGCCAAACCCCAACACTAATGCACCCCCTTGTTATTACCTAACAAATATTTTATGGGGATTGAGCCAACCGTTGTCTTGGTGTTAGACTGACAAACAAGAAGCTTAAAGAGCCACATAGTCATTAGTAGTAATGGTTGGACAAAGTCAGAATAACATCCAAATAAAAAACCAACAAAGACAAGAAAAACACAACATATTCCTAAAATAGAAGTTATGGAATTCATGCCACCCCATACCTACTACACACACGCGCGCACACACACGCGCACACACATGCGCACACACACGCGCGCGCACACACACACACACGCACGCACGCGCACGCACGCACACACACACACACACACGCGCACGCACAAGTCCCTACAAAGACAACGGTTGCAATAGGTAAAGATGATGGCGGCAGGCTCAGATTGATCGGTCGGTCGTTACTTTGTATTTCATGTTCAAGTCAAAAGTCATTGTTTAGCAGGAGCTATGATTGCTGTTTTGTTGCCAGGCCTTTTACAGAGAGATGAGTCCAACCATAGTGTCTCCAACAGTGGTAGTGCTGCCATGGGAGGCTAATCATCTGCTTTCCTCAAATAAACAAACAAACAAAAACACGAGAGAAAAAGTTAAAAGAAAAGTAAAAAGTTAGGCAATCTTGGAGAAGTCCCATACATACAACCCCCAACCCCCCAAACGATACCCAATCCTAAAAAGAAAGAAAAAACTTGTGATAGACAAACACTGAGTTTTTTTTCCTTTTCTGTACGAAGCTAGTTTAAACCGGATCTGGAAGTTCAATCCAAATCAATGGAAGAAATAATGCCAGGTGGTGAGTGTAAACTCACGCTGCCCATGCATCTGAACAGCTGTGAATTAGGACAAAGACAAGACAGGTCTCTCTTTTATGTGCATTTAAATCTCTAATTCACTTGTCTTTGTCCTCTCTTGTAATATGTTCCTTAAATGTTTCGTTTTTTTTCTAACATATTTTTTTTAAATCTTCAAGACAGTGTCGTTTAAATGCAAATGATGAAGTAGTCTCCGTATGACACGAGTGTGCACTCTGACGTCACGCTCGGGGTTTCACTCCGCTTGTTGCGGCCTCCTACACCTCAATGTTGTTCTGAGCGTAAAGCCTGGTCCATGTCCGGGCTGTAACACAAGACGGAGCACAGAAACCAAGATTAGGGTCAGTTGGTGGCATTACAGACATGTTCTCTGACTAGACACACATAGTGTTTTTGTCGCATCCAGCACCAGAACCCCTTTCTGCCCCGTAACACCAAGAGACAATAATATCACCTGTCTCTATGGCCTGAGCTTCATTGGACTTCCATTGCTCCGCAACGTCATTTGCTAGAGGATCATCAGGATTGGGAGCGCTTAGTAATGCCTGGATTGACAGCAAGACTGTGCGGATCTGCAAGGCCGGAGACCATTTATCTGCGAAGACATTTGGTGAAGAGAACGACATTAAACAATAAGGACACGAGGGAAAAGGGGCAAGACGGAGGAAAAGCGAGACGCACGGCCATTTCCGTGTGCAAGTGCCTTAACGACAGAACCCACGTTGCTTTTGAGCGAAATCAATTCGTCATGCTAATGCGCACACCACAACAGTCAAGCACCCCTTACCTTTCAAAATGTCTAGGCATATTCTTCCAAGCTTGTCTACGTTTGGGTGGTATATTTTGGTCATAAAGCGTACTTTTGGAGCTGCCATGGGATATTCCTCAGGGAGAAAAAGTTCAAGTTTAAACGTGCCGCCTTCAAAGGGTGAGTCCTGGGGTCCGGCTATGACCACGTGGAAGTAGCGGGCGTTCCCCTCGTCAGGTTCTGCCTTGATGCCTGGGACGGGCTCTGCCATCAATCGCTGAGTTTCCTGAGAAAGAAGCGCAAATAGGGTTGGCCAAAAGGCGAATACAGTCACTGTACGTGCACGGCAGGCGATAGAAAACACACTCAATAAATGGAATGAAGAAAATGTATATGTTTTCACACTTTTGTTTTAAATTATTTGAAAATTATAATCCGGCTAAATGGACCACTGAGGGCAAATGGCCTGTAAAAGGATGTGAAAATGCTCTCAGGACATTTGTGATGATGACCAAGGCAATGCGTTTGTCGTTTTGCGATTTCTCATGCGTTTTAAAGTGTAAACATCTCTGGCAAAAATGTCGTGTGGCCGGAAATATTGGGGCATTCTCCAGCCAGAGGCGTGTTATGTAGCAGCGCTCAACTGCTGAACAAATGTACTGGTGAAGTTTTTAAATGCTTGCATTTTGAATATATAAATAACAAACGGATACAATACGACTAATACATTCCAGTCCAACTCGCATCCCGAATTTGGTTGACATTTTTTAGCTTTTGCTAGTTTCATTTGTGCGCAAATGTCACCACTCTATTTACATTTGTAATAGTTTTATCATGTGTCTTATCATGTAATTCATACAGCCCAATGACATTACCATAAAGGTCTTCAGCAGTGACAGTACCCAGTCATGTAGGCAGACCAACGCAGTGCCTCAGGTCAGGTCAGATCTGGGACCAGTAGAAACACACCCAAGCCTAATCAATGTGATACAGCAGTGTGGCCTGCATGAGGCAGGCACACCAAAGATGACAGAGGCTAGATCAGTGGTATTACATCTGGCCCTCCAAGTCAGTTTCGCTCTCAATTTTTCTGTTACACCTCATTAATTGCATCCACTTGAGCCAACATAAAAAATCTATTAAATCAATTAGAAGATATGCCTAGGATATTTAAGTAATGCAATTTTAGCACTTGAAGTGAAGAAGCCATTTCAAAAGAAGCCAGGAAACCAGGTAAATCAATACAAAATGCAATGTTCCCTGTCATCCCATAATGGATGGGCCGGTCGGACACAAGCGCAGCACGAATTGAGGACATTTATTAACAAAAATCTAAATACAACAAAGGAAACAACTAGACAAGACATAAACAACACTAAACCTAGGCATACATACACCAACCAATGACTAACAAGACACAGTGGAAAAAGGGAAACTTAAGGACAAGGATTGAGGAAACAGGTGAGGGCAATAAACAACTAAACAAGTGTGCGTGATCCAAATGAGGGAGAGGGCGTTGGATCTTACTGGCAGGGCAACCCTGCCAAGACGTGACACATTCCCACCCAGGTTACTAAAATTCTACACAGATCATCCATTCTGTCAAAACGATCATTGAATAGTGTAAAAAAACTAAAGAACTGCCTTATAGGCATGGAAGAGTGTATTTTTTTTAGTAAGTAAAAATGTGTTTTTACCTCAGTCACTCTTCTGATTTAGCATAAAGTAGAAGGTAAGTGAACTGTTTGGAAAGTAGCTTGAAGTGACACAAATGCCCAACTTAAATACGAATTAAAATGATTCAAGGCCCTATTTGTTTTATAAATTCACAAGGCCTACTTCTTTTACATTTCAAATATGTTATACACACAGTCTTCTGTTTGTTTGAACATATATTATCTAATGAGTGTTAACACATTGCGTTGATCCTGCCCATATTTACCCACACTAAGAACACCATGTATCAACACGGTGTTGTGGTTGGGACAATGTGTAAATCCTGACATGGCCCCGCCTAGTGTTTGTATGCACTCACTACTGCCGGCAACTCCCCATGTTGTCATAGAAAAGAAAATCTGTCAAATGCACATTTAAGAAACACGGGGGAACGTACATAGCGGGAGATGAACGGTAGACTACACTGATTATACTGAATGTTTATTTGGTGGACATTCACATTAGGTAATAAAGGCCCAGTTTGTCTCACTTTTCGTCGTCACATAAAACAGTTGTTCCGTTTGGTCAGAAGGGCTGGGGAACTATATTACATTACAATCTACCTGAAGACAGTTAACTTTCAGAAAAACTGTGACACAGACAAGCAATTCCATACCACCTCTACCGAAAAATACAAATGAACGCTTTGATTCTGTTCACCATATCCGCATTGCAGGTTTGACTCTACACATGGAATCACCCGTTAACTGAACACCACTCGGAGCAAGATTCCTGAAATGTTTCGGATAAACAATACAAAGGCACGCAGTCCAAACACAGACAGGAGAGAGGCTCCCCAAACCAGTCACCCGCTCACAGGGCTCAGGGGGCCAAAAACCACTAGGAACACTTGCCAGAACGCCCTCCACCGCTGCCCATCTTTTCCCACCACCTTTAACCAATGGAGGCCACCTGCGTGAGAGTCGATCCGTTTTCTGTGTTAGCATAAAATCGTTGAGTTCCTGCCAACTCACAGTGACACAGGACATGAATGGGAATGTCAGTTTAACTCTAACAAATGTGTGTGTGTGTGTGTGTGTGTGTGTAGTGGTTTGATAAACTAGCTACAAGACTCAAATCTTCAAAGTAACCTAGTAGGTTACTGACGGATTCTCTAAATACGAGTATATTGGAGTAGAACGAACAGGGACATAATGAGGTCTGGTCCTGATCCACGTAGAAAGTTACAATACAAACAGGAAAATGCCTCTAATGCAGCAGTGGGACAATATGGCCGTCCCACCAACATAACTGAAATTACTGTCAAATAACCATTACAACAAAACTATTATGTATATATAGTAGACAATGTATATGGTCATTGCTGTTTTTTTGGGGCGCATTTATTTTGTTAATTTCTAGGCAAAATGTAATAAATGAAAAAGGGGGTCCTGGGGGAAAGAGTTAAGGAAACCCCATTCAAGAGGATAGCTGTCCGAATTCCTTGGAGGATTCCCTGGCCCTATTCCTTTTTACGGCCTTGATTTAAAAAAATAGGTTGGTCTTTCCATTATTTTGTCCACCCCTTGTACCTGCAAATATCACTGATCAGACCAGACTGTGCGTCAAATGGCTAACAGATAAAGATATTATAACCAACTAACTTCAATTCTCAGAATACATTTTATATCTCCCTTGATTGTTATAAATCGATACAATGAACACTTCTTGTTGACATCGAAATGTAGCCATCTGACATCAACCATGTTTGGTTAGTGTGAAGCAATGCAGTTAAGACAACAAAAAGGGCAATTCTCTGGTCAACATTTCCAAAAGACATCAGTTTGACCGGTTTTACAGACATAACTTATATACTTAAATACCTGGGTTGCGTTCAGCACAACATCCATGACACATACAGGAAGTTAGACCCATCATGACACAGCACACCTGTGTCATGTTTTCCAATCATGTAGGTTTTGTTCTTTAGTTAGATGTTCCACATAACCAGTTGTTTAAAGCTGCACTCTCTGCCAGACAAGTTATAGCATATCATAACAATGTATGACATTGCATTATTCCTGCATAACTTTGTTTAGACATCGCCCAGCCCTAATTAACTTTGAAGACATCAAATTGGGAAATAGACTGACTGCAGTAAGCGCAGTGTGAAAATAATTGCGTATTTTATCTGATGTGCGAGAATACAGACAGAGTCCTACACTTGTCATCATTGGCATTCATCTTAATGACACTTGGGGTTGCCAAGCCACCTGGGTTTGATGTGTGGCACTGACAGTCGTTCCAGACACCAACGTTAATACTACGGGCGAGTGTGTAACTTATTGGTTGTCTCCGCTCTAATGTTAATGGATGTAATTGAACAGTACAAGTAAGACTGAAACCTTGGGGTTTCAAACCGTGTACCTTGGGGTACACCTCGTATACACAGAATGGAAGAACACAGGCATTTGCATTCAATGACATGGGGCCCTGTGTTACCTAAGCAACGACTAAGAAGGGTAAAGAAAGTTTAAGAATATTGGAAAATGATCTGTTTGAACATGCTATTTTGGAGATTTAAATATTCTTACTGGCTATATAACAAATAACTAGCAACAGCACTACAAGTACCTGTTAAACATTCTCTCTTCACTAATATCAATATTTAGCTAAATAGCTGCCTGAAGCCAGCAGGTCGGTGCCACATGTGATGTATGCTGGATAGCTGTGAAGTGAATTGGTGAGAATAATGCAAATTGGACATATGGAAAATTGAATCACTTAATTCATAAAATCAAAATATACACCTTTTTTTAATCATTTTCACCTTTTGCAGTTTTTGAATACAATTAAATTTGCCAAACATACTTCAAACATGTTGTTTCTTCCAGATATTCAGGAAAACCTGGAAAATATTGTACACTAGATTAATTTGCTGAATAACACTAAATTATTGTAATTGTATTCTACCAATTGTCCATACTTTTTGTGGGACAGCTATATAGGCGCTACAACTCCATATCGAAATGCAACAATATCTTTGGAAGCTTTATCCTAAAACAAAAATGTGAAAACATATAAATAAATGTAATTGAAATAAAATATTCCATTTGACTAGTAAGTTTTAAGGCATACAAGCCCATGTCATTTTCATGCAGCTTATGACACCTGACATCAATTCGTATCACCACCTTCACTTATAAGCTTAAAATAAGTTGTAAGGGGAATTATTTGCATGCAAATCTATTTGGTTATAAGTATACAACTTGAAAATATAATTTTGTAGCCATGTAACCCAGCCCTGACGTAAAGAAAACGCACTTACTCGAACATGTATGGGCGGGGCCAAAATGGTTGCCAGGGACGCAACGTTGGAACGTTTACCAAAATGGTGGCCATATGAACGTATAAACCTGTCTTCCTCCTATTACCCTTACGTAGATTGTCAAGTCGTTTTCTACGTATGTGTGAATGTTATTGTGTCAGCAAAGTGAATTGTATGTAATTGAATGCATCTCTAATTTTATATATATAGTGTGAGCTAACAAAGAAACTGCTGCGCGTTCGCCTATTACCATGACAGCACACACATCGGTGTTACATTGGCATTGTTTGTAATCAGTGATAATATTGATCAGTTCTGTTCATGGGAATCTTACCAATGAATCTGGTCAAAGAGACGAAGATCACAGTTATGTGCTGGCCCTTCCCTATGTTAGTCACTCATGACAGCTTGGCTAGCTCGTTAATTAGCAACTCAGGCCTTGCGGAAGATATATTAGTCACACAATCAATCTTTATTGTCGCGATTTATAATGAATTATACCCCATATAAAGATAAGATTAGTTCATAATGCGTGCAAAAGCTAAAGGCGAGTAGCTAACTAACTAGACTGTGTAGCGTTACGTTTGTTACAGTAGTTAGCGAGCTTGGAATGATTAGCAATCTCTTGGTCCGACCTAACGACGTAGTCAGAAAGTATTTGAACACAAACTAACTATTTCTCCCTCTGATCAGAAGGCCACGGGAAACCGTTTATAACGTATTAACAAATAAACAACCACGCAAACGCCAAATTCCTCCGCCATTTAACAAGGACCTCTTTTTAACCGGCCCGTTTAGGAGGAAGCACAAAACGGAAGTAACTTTGCAGCGAGCGCAGAGGCTATAATGCTACCTGGTAGCTTGCTAACTGTTATACTTTAACTCTATGGGACATCTAATCATCCTCTGAGAATGCATTACTCTGTCATACAAAACAATACTATTTCCTATAATTCAAATGAATGTAAAATTACCTTAATGATCCTCCGAGGAAGTCCTGCCATCTTATATTTAATGCGGCGTTTAGCTGTGACTCAGTGCTCCTTCCTTCTTTGACAGCAAAAGGCGCAAACACGTCTTTCCGAGTTCCGGTGTCCTGCGTCACGATGAGACCATTATTTTGAAAGATTATGGAAAATGTAGTTTTACCAGGCTACATCAGAAATAACTTGACTAATATCTACCCGTCTGGGCAATGTTAACATCTCTGTTCTATTTAAAAGTACCTAATAATATCTATTATTTTCGAATATTAATTGGAAAAACAAATGTTTTTAAAAATAAAAATACATGTTATAGAAAAAAACTTTGATATCGTCTGCCTTCACCAGCGAAATGTAAAAAACGGAGACCTCTGAAAAAACCCAGGATGGTTGGGAATTTCAATAATGTAATTTCTCGGGGATAAAGCCATACATTAAACTCGTCCATACTTAAACTTACACCAGCTGCCTGCACTGCTGCTCCTGTTTTACACAGTTTTCCCCTTTACTTCTGTTTCCTCTTGTATCAGTTAAGATCAAAGAGGTGCAGATTGAGCTCCAAAATCCTTCCAAATTAGCAAGCTTCAATGACCTGGACCCTTTATTTTTTATTCTTTCTTCCTCTACTACTGTTTACCTGTTTTCTTCTTCACTACAGCTTTCTGAAAATCCCTAAAATTGGAAAGCTTTGGCTGCCATTCCTCTCTTTGAAGAAATGTTTATCTGATGCTTACGTATGTTTTTTAATTATGTGCTAGCTTGTAAGTGCTAACTAATAAAAGTTAATTATGCTAAACATATGGACATCAAATGCAAGAAAAACATATCAATTTAAAAATAGTTTATTACTCCAAAAATACACTTCACCACTTATTTTGGGAAATATTCAGTGTTTTTAAATCGTCACATTTATACTTTTGTATAACGTAGGTTTTTCTAAGATTGCAATAATTTAACAGGTTTAATGTAATCCCTCTATAATGTATTTTCCTGCTTATCTGCAAAAGCTATATTGTATAGACATTGTGACCTATGTCAGTTGGATTGCAATGGTACCTTTATGGGCACATAAATGTTATAAATTCTATTCTTAACAAAACAGCTTTTTATAGCAGGTTTTGTTCACACATGGTCAATTTGGGTCTTGATGAAAAAGCAGTTTACAACCATTGATTTAAATATAATTTGTCAACCAGCCACTGAACTAATGGCTACAAGAGGATTCGTTAACATACTGTAATAAATCACATGTGAGAATAGAAAATACAATTGGACCTATGGGGCTCCGCATCTTGACTCCTCTAAATAGACACACTATTGTCCAATAGAGGGGTCAGTGGGTTGGGCTGGGCAGAGCGGACACACCAGAGAAGCAGCAAAGTGGAAGGGACTTTAGAAAAGGCTTGACTAGAGAGGTGACCAGCTGTCTACAACCATGCAAACTCAGAGAACAGGTAAGATCAATCTCTCTATCCTTCTCAATTCAGATATAAACATATATATATATATATATATCAATATATATATATATAAATATTTAACAACAATTTTATATGCATATATATCACAACTAATGTTCCCATAATCTGGATAAAGGAGTGTTACGAAATGTTGGCCTGCGAGTTTATGCTAAATCATAGGAATATCATAGGATAACAGACAATTATTTAGCTCTTTACATTTATTTGATTTTACATAAATGTCAGTTAAAATATTTTTAGGGTTGTCTGTTTTCAGTAATCTACAGTTTCCATTCTTGTATATTATCTAAAGTCATATAACATATACTGTATTCTCATAGTTATTACACATAACTGCATGTTTTTGAGGATGTCAAATGTTTATAAACCAGCAATAATTCCTGAGTTGTGCCATAACATTTCAAGCTGGAATAGACGACAGCTATCAGTGTTCTAATAACAGGCCACAGCGAGGTAGAACAGCGAGGTAGAACAGCGAGGTGGAGCAGCGAGGTGGAACAGCAAGGTGGAACAGCAAGGTGGAACAGCGAGGTAGCACCTGAAGTGGTTTGTTCCACCAATTGGTTAACTTTTGAGAGGGGTGACATTCACCTGATTGTATTTTATTGTGACAATGTTAAAAATGATAAAACTTAATTAATTCTTTGAAGAAACGGAAAAAGAATTAAAATAGGTACCTATAAAGTGACAATTTGTTTAACATGTTGACTGTAAAAGTGTTAACACCAGTAAATGAATCCTCCATGACAGGGGGAATGGAAGCTGGTTGTGTTTAAATTCTCACTTCATGTTTGGCTTTTCTATCTGATCTAGATAACGGTTGATAGGTTATGGTTTTGTCTATTTGTTTTCCACCACATATCACTAGAAAATTGCCTGTTTTAATACAATAAAATAACTATTAGATTTAAACAGCATATTGAAAAAGGAGATTAACCCTTAAACAACCAACTTACTAGGGCAGTAATATAGAAGTTGTTGAAAAACAAGGCACACCAGGGGAAGAAGCTGTTGGCTTTTGAACGTTGGTGGGGACATCTGGCTGCTGTAACTGCTGCTAACACAGGTCCTGCTATTTTATATTTACAGTAGGGAAGCACACGGGCAGGGGTCAGTGAAGACCTGTAATTGAAGGTCAAAATGTTTAAGTATAGGAACCCTCAACTTCCTTAACAGTTGAAGTGATCCAACATTATTTTTCGCAGTTTACAAATAAATGTGACAGTTTCCAATCTATCTTCCCTGTAGTACCTGACTCACTACAGGTTAAGACCTTTACCTTTTTTGCTATAGGGTTTACTGAATAAATTATGTTGTGTGAATAAAACACTTGATTGACATTTATTTATTAATTGACACACAATTAAGCCACAATCCAGGCACAAGAAAATTACTAATAGGTATACTATCACAATAACAACACCTGATGATTTTACAATATTTCTTTCACCTTAGAAAGGGTTTCTTTATAGCACCACGCAGGTTATGTATATAACCTTATGAACATGGTTCTATTTTTAATGTAAAAAAGGTTACTATAGCAACAAAGCATTCAAGATACAAGGAAAAACAGCTTTGATTTAGAACAATTCTTTTGGCTTGTGTAAAAAAGACCTTAACATTCACTCCTCTTAATGCCCTGCTCAACCTCACGCTACTCAGTAAATGTTCCATTGTTCTGGAACACAGGAACAGACGAACCAGGGTATAATCTAGTCATTTTTCCCAGTGCACAGAGAGAACAGACAATACCAGCAGAATTAGACTGGCCGTAGCTTCCACGGGCGGTTTCATTTGAGGAGTGGGATTATTTCAGACAGGACTCACCCAGACTTCCTAACCCACTCATAGGGTATTTCAGAGAAGCCATAAAAGAATGACACAATACACAGTCTTTGCCCATAACACACAAACATCCCTCATGGGCCAGAGGTCTTTTTTGGTAAACTTTTATATTACAAAAAATATACTTTTATTGTATAATATCATAATGCCTTGAAAAAATCTATATTATAAACCCTTTAAAAACGTAGAGTCATTAAGGTTAAAGGTCATAGCACAAATACAATTTTATACAAAAATTGTAGAAAGAGAATAGAACAACCACTATGTGTGACTATTGTGTAGTGGTTAGTGATTTTTGAATGGAATTGAGGTAATGCTATTTACTGTTCATCTCTTCTAGTTGAGGTGGCATCATGGAGGAGTTCCTGGCATCTATTCTGTCTGCTGGGCATTCTAAGCTTTTTGGGCTCGGTCACACCTCTACACGTGGCTCCCATGATGACAGGCATTCGCTCTGCCTTCTCTGCCACGCGAACCAATAGCATCCTGGGAGGCACCCAGAAGGCTCTGACCTTTAATAGGCTCCTGGTCAACGCAGGAAGTGACTTCAACCCAGACACAGGTCACTTCCGCTGCAGAGTCCCTGGGGCCTATTACTTCTCCTTCACAGTGGGGAAATATTCCAAGAAGATGCTGTCTGTCATTCTGGTGAAGAATGGGCAGGAGGTGCAGGCTATGGCCTACGACGACTTCAAGAAGAAAGGGCGCAAGGTCCAGAGTCAAAGTGTGTTGATTAGCCTGCGGGCGATGGACACGTTGTGGCTGATGTTACAGGACAGTCCTCAGTATGCTCTGTACAGTACCGTGGGCCCTTACATTACTTTCACCGGTTACCTGGTGTACCCGGACATCTCCACCACTGGCAACCTCAACAACCACCAATCCCTCATCGGACAGTCCTACCCCAACTGCCCCCCTTCTGCAGACCGCACGTACGGCCGGAGTGGCGCCGAGGAGCCTCGCTCTGCCTTCTCCGTGGCCAGGACATCCCCGCTCCTGGGGGAAAACGGGCACCGGGAGAAGGAGCCCCTGACGTTCGACGTGGAGTACGTCAACATCGGTGGGCAGTTCAACATGACGTCTGGCCGTTTCATCTGCCGTTACCCCGGGGCCTACTATTTCGCCTTCACAGTGGGGAAGCACCCGCGCAGGGCCGTGTCGGTGAAGCTGATGATGGGCCAGGGTGAGGTGCAGGCCATGGTGTTTGACGAGGACATGTCCCGGAGAAGGGAGATGCAGAGCCAGAGTCTCCTGCTGTCGCTGCGTACGGGGGACAGCGTGTGGCTGTACAGTCAGCAGGACGAGCGCTACGGCGTTTACAGCAACCAGGGGCGTTACACCACATTCTCCGGATTTCTCATATACCCAGATGTCGAGGAGCGTACCGGACCCGACGCCCACCACGATCAGTACCGGGACAGAACTCATTCATGAGAGTTCTACTTGTAAAATGTGACAGTGCACGACTGAATACGTCAGTTGTGAATAAAGCTGTTGTCAGTTGCTGTGAGTGGGTTGAACAACCACAGGAGAATCTGCATAAAATAGTGTCAGATATATCCTTTACACATGTTAAACAAGCAGTCTAATTTCTTTACTCATATTGATTTCACGGCAGTTTCCTGCATGGTTCAATCATTTATTAATATATACCAATGATTTCACTTTTTGTATTATCAACAAGTTAATGATTTTACACACAGACACGTCATCTATCTCATTATTAGCGGCTTTTCTGTAAAGCATTAGACGGGTGCATTTTCTAGTTCGCTGAATTCAAACCACAGTTATATAATACAATATGTTGGTAGATGATGTTGAACAATCTGGAACTCTTGGATACCTCACGACTCTCAGATTTGTTTATCGCCCACATTAACTAAAGGCTATGGAGTTCGTGTACACGCAGTTAGAGCTATTTTATTTTATCTATACACACAAATGCTTGGTGACTTCATTGTATCATTGCAGAAAACCTTTTATTCATTTAACTTCCATAGTGATTGCATTGAGTAGACGCTTCTGTAAAAAAAGCGACATTTTCTGCCTGACTGTAACCTGAATGGGGTTTCGTTATGAATGATTGGTCTATCCTAAAGACATAGTTAAAGAGTATTGATTGTTCTATGACGTGACGCTGGTTTATGTCAAATCAAACATATTATTATTATGTTATTATTATAATATTGTCATGTGCTTACAGTAGTTAAGATCGTGTTGAAGTATGAAATACATCTGATAGATTTGTGGTTAAAATCACTCTTAAGAAATGACATGTAATTCCGTCTCTTTATTCTCTCCTACTGTACATTGAGCGCAATTGCAACATCTAGACCTGTTCATTGAGCAGAAACCACAAAGCACCACATTCAAGACTCGTAAACGTGGCCTTTTGCCCCAGTGTCGGTGCGTTTCCAGTTTTGTTTGAGTTTAAGAATCTAAAAGACTTCAGCTTCATATACAGTATCTCCAATAGTATTAACATTGCTGTTCCTCAGTAGTCTTTAAAAAATCAGGTCAGTGTTGAATAATCTGGTCAGTGTTTAATAATCAGGTCAGTGTTTATCATCCTAAAATCCATTTAATTTGTCACCGATAGTAATGTCGTTCCGCAATTAATAGGTATTACATTTTGGTACAGCAGAGAATCAATCAGAAGTATGTCCGCCCTTGGTGATGCTGAGCCAATTGGCAAAACCTTTATGGGACCCCCAGGGTTTGTTCGTATGCAATGACCAGGGTTTAACCAGCAGGCCAGCTGGCTAGGAAATGGTACACAAAACCTCTGCACTACGTCCAGACTATAAATAAACGTTTGTTAAATAAGTGAAATTGTTGAGATGAATAAATATAAGCATATATTTTATACATTTTACACATTAAAACATTATTTTTTTTAAATATAATTTTTAAAGGGTTATTGATATACTATCGATTAGATCCAAAGTGACCTTAGCTAAATATCTTTCTTAGAAAGAGTGGCATTGTAAGTATGTTTTGACATTTCGGTTTCATTTTTGTTGGTCCATCTAGTTGTCTAGTAGAGTTAAAAAATTCTGCCTCGTTGGTGCTTTTCTGGCGGACCATAGCATGAATATAGTAAGCAAAGTGTATCAGTGAAAATATGTTTAATTTGTAATTTTAACAGGAATTTTCAATATGTTGAATAAACATGACAATGTACACAATGTTCAAAAGTTTGGGGTCACTTAGAAATGTACTTGCTTTCAAAATAAAAGCCTGTTTTGTCCATTAAGATAACATCCAATTGATCAGAAATACAGTATATACATTGTTAATGTTGTAAATGACTTATGTAGGTAGAAATAGCAGATTTTTTATGGAATATCTACATAGCTGTACAGAGGCACATTTCAGCAACCATTACTTCTGTCTTCGAATGGCACTTTGTGTTTGCCAATTCAAGTTTATAATTTAAAAAGGTGAAATGTTCATTAGACAACCCTTTTGCAATTATGTTAGCACAATTGAAAACCTTTGTGGTGATTAAAGAAGCAATACAACTGGCCTCCCTAAGACTAGTTTAGTATCTGGAACATCAGCAATTATGGGTTTAATTACGGGCTCAAAATGTCCAGAAACAAAGAACTTTCTAAAACTGAAAAGCTTTTTTGGTTTTGAGAAATGAATGCTATTCTTTGAGAGAAATTTCCCTTGTACATCAATGTGTACTACTCTGTTCACAGAAAGAGCAAACTGGCTCTAATCAAATTTGAACAAGAAGTGGGAGGCATTGGTGCACAATTGATCAAGATGACAAATACATTATAGTGTCTAGTTTGAGAAAAACACACCTCACAGGTTTTCAACTGGCCGCTTCAGTATAGAACCCGCAAAACACCAGTCTCAACGTCAACATCGAAAATGCAGTGCTAGCCTCATCTCAAACAAGCCAATAAAAATAATAGAAGGAAGATGGTAATAACAACACAGACGCTGGACCGAGGAAGATTGGAAAAAGGTTTTACGGACAGACAAATTTAAGTTTGAGTTGTTCTGATCACAAGGAAGAATAAACATAATAGACATAATAAACAGTTGCTAGAGGAGTGCTTGATGCCATCTGTCAAGCAGGGTGAAGGTAATGTGACAATAGGGGTGCTTTGGTGGAGGTAAAGTGGGAGATTTATAGAGGGTATATGGGATATTGAAGAAGGATGGCTATCTTTCCATTTTGCAATGCTATGCCAAACCCGTGGATGGCGTTTTATTGGAGACAATTTCTTCCTACTACAGAACAATGACCCAAAGCACAACACAACTCAATGCAAACATCTATCCAATCTATTTAGGGAAGAAGCAGTCAGCTGATATTCTGACTATAATGGACTGGCCAGCACAGTCAATAGATCTCAACCCAATTCAGCTGTTCTGGGAACTGCTTGACCGTAAGAAGTGGCAATCTAGCCAATCCACCATCTGGAAGGTGCTTCAGGAATCATGAGGTGCAAATCTTAACAAATAAGTACCTTAACCAATTGAAAAATAGAACGCCAAAGGTCGGGATGACTGTTATTGCTGCAAATGGAGAACTATTCAATGAAAGCAAAGTTTGATTATATATTTGATTATATAACAATTCCTATTCATTTAGCTTTTTCCCATTCAAACTCATATCATGTGTTTTTCATGGAAAACAAGGACATCTCTTAGTCACCCCAAACTTTTGAACGACAATGTCTGTCTATTATCCGGTTTAGAGTTCTTTCTCAAATAATGTCTTCAGGTATCTTTGATCTGCAGCAGGCAGTCACATTGAGTTAGCCCATTTGCAAAGCCTCCCAAAACACCTGAGCATAGCCTAATAAATTCACAACATCTCAAAGCGGTGTTAAATCCAATTGCTAAATCCAATTGCGACAATTTGTTTAGTCGGTCAGCTTCTGAAATGGTCAGAAGAGTCACTCAGATACTAGTGTTTATTCCTCTTCTTCCTCCCCATCCGATCATCCCTCCACGAGGCCTGTGTACTGTTCACTGTACGTCCCAGATCTCACAGAGGAGGGGGGTGAATTTGTGGTCGCTCATTCGCCAGGAGGTGAGCATCTCAGCGTGGTGGTGGTTAAGGGTCCGCAGCTCTGTCAGTCGGCCCAGGAGATGGGCGAAGTGCTGGGGCTCCATCGTGTGCTGCAGGGCACAGACCTTCCTGAGCACGTCCAACATGGGTTCCTGTAGTCTCTCCACTGCTGGCTGGTCCTTCACGTATGGCCGGTCTGTAGATAATAATAAATTAAAGTTGAGTATTTAACAAAGGTAAATAGACTAATTCTGTCGTTAAATGTACATACTTGTAGCCAAAAAAACACTGTAGGCAGGGATGTTTGACCAAACAGCTCATTGTCAATATACTATTAGATCTTGAAAAGATTGCTTGACCTAAAATCATATTTGGGAATTTGGAATTTCCCTTGTTTTTAACATCAGATATGATGGTTTTGATTGGTGAATTTGGACGGTGCTAATGATAGTGTGTTTTTATGATGGTTTTGATTCATGAATTTGTGTTTTTAGATGAAAATATCCCTTTAACTTGTGTCTCAGCAGCACCTGACCTGGCGACAGGATGGTAATGGCGGTTAGGAGGGCGTGTTGTTCCTGCGTCATCTGTAGCTCCCCAATGCTTTTGTAGAAGTTGAACATGGGTGTAATGAACTCCTCTGATATGCCTGGAAAACATGGGAACGTGCGTGTTCAATATGCGACCACTGGATGGCAGTATTGTCTATATATGCTAGTTGTCACAGCGATAACACTGCGATGTACAGATGTGTTAGCATAAATCAAGTATGGTTAAGTGACAGATACTCTCCATCTGTATAATTATTCCAATCGCAGAGTAATTAACTGAAACATGCACAAAAAAGAAGACGTCTATCATTGTAACATTTCTACTGGTGACTTAGTTCAGGAATAATTTAATTACCACTTGGTGGTGTAAAGGAACAACATAAAAAACACGGTTGCCTGTTTGACCACTCTTTTCCGGAATACAATATAGGTAGCATACATACAGAATCACAAACCTGATTATAACATTTCCCAGCATGTTCTATTGCATGTTGATTTTTTTGGTTTGTCTGTTTAAGAATTCCAAACTAAGCTTAAGTCAACACATTCAAATTAAGCAGCAGTAGCAATGTTTTAAAATTGTGTGGATGTGTGGATTTCAGTGGTGGTTTCTCAGCAGACTGTGGGCTAGAATCACATTGCTACGTCACAATAGCACGTCAGACTGTTCTGTCTCTATCTCTCTGGACTACGATTTATAAATACCTGAAAAGTGCGTTGCAAATGTTTTAATTATTAAGGTGTGCCTGGATCAAAAATGAACAGCAAACAAAGAGCTATTCTTCCTGTTAGGAACCACGACTGCACTGTTTGCGCAATACACATGAAATGCTAATGCTAATGTAGGCTAAGTTAATATTCTGTGTATGTGGCTGAACTTTAGTGATATGGCCTGACTAGTGGCTTCTCTCTATTCGTTGTTTCAGAGAACTACAACTATAGACAGAGAACAGTGTGCCATCCTTGTATATGTTTTGGTGTGCGTTATAACGATTGGAAAGGTAATTGTGTGTGTAGAACAGTTATCACAGCTTATTTACATGTTATTAATAGTGTTTATCAGGTGTTTCTGAATACATATATCAATACCGGGTGGTTTGAATCCTGACTGCTGATACTGGGTGGTGATAACTAAACATGTTCAGGCAGACTGTGAATCCCAAACCACCCCCTTCACCTCTTCACCCCTATAAACCCACGTTGTTGACAGTTTTTTATAGAGATTTGTTATTTGATTTGTCGTTGCCTTGTGGTGCCAAAGCTGCCATCCACAATGTTTTCCCATATCCCATTCTCTATGTACACTAGAAGCTGTGATGTCTGACACGCTGACAGCTTTTCTCACCTGTTGGCAGGGGAATTGAGTAGGGAATGTTGTTAAATGCTCAAACCAGATACATTATGGGTGGCAGAAATACCTATAGGGGTTGCTTAATATTACAGACTATTTGGTAAGTTGGCTAAATTGCTACCGCCACATTCCACACTACTACCAAAAGTCCATAAAAATGACGTCCATCTAGTCAGACACATCACAGAGCTGCATGTGTTCAGAAATAACAGGAACGCACTAAGAGCGAGAAATGGGGAACAAAAGGGCTTTCAATGTTTAGATTAAAGAAAAAAGGGTTTTCCCTCAGACTGACCTTTAGCTCAAATATCTCAACAAACCATCACCTACCAATATTCAACTGTCCAACCAGGGAAGCAAAATATGAATACTTATGACAGCCTCAGGTAAAACGTGCTATTCAGGAAAGCTACTACTGCTGTTAAAAAACTGTAAGAGAGTTTTATACAAATGAGTTTAGGTAGGAGAGTGACAAATATTGGAAAATATCGTTATATTATATCGCAATAAGTCATGTGCAATAAGTTATGAACAATAAGTCATGGGCTGGGCATTAACTGTCTAGCAGCAGAAGGCATACGTCTTTTACCACTCTAGCACCCTGCCTGGCACAATGCCCGTACAAGCTAACAATGGAATGAAACCCTATCTGGTGGGCAGGGGTAATCCACACCTGGCCGGGGATCAACAGGTCAGTACACTGCCTCCCAGCCTCCCAGTTAGCTGGAGGATAAAGCAGACCCATTCATAATTCACCTCAGACCTGAGAACTGCCTGTTCATCTGCACACAGATCAGTTCTGTGCTACTCTACAGCCAGAGTAGTAGGGGTTTTCATACATGGCTGTGTGTTTGCATACCTGGATGTGTGTTTGCATACCTGGATGTGTGTTTGCATTCCTGGATGTGTTTGCATGCCTGGCTGTGTGTTTGCATACCTGGATGTGTGTTTGCATACCTGGATGTGTGTTTGCATACCTGGATGTGTGTTTGCATTCCTGGATGTGTTTGCATACCTGGATGTGTGTTTGCATACCTGGATGTGTGTTTGCATACCTGGATGTGTGTTTGCATACCTGGATGTGTGTTTGCATACCTGGCTGCGTGTTTGCATTCCTGGCTGTGTGTTTGCATACCTGGCTGTGTGTTTGCATACCTGGATGTGTGTTTGCATACCTGGATGTGTGTTTGCATACCTGGATGTGTGTTTGCATACCTGGATGTGTGTTTGCATACCTGGATGTGTGTTTGCATACCTGGATGTGTGTTTGCATTCCTGGATGTGTTTGCATACCTGGATGTGTGTTTGCATACCTGGATGTGTGTTTGCATACCTGGATGTGTGTTTGCATACCTGGCTGCGTGTTTGCATTCCTGGCTGTGTGTTTGCATACCTGGCTGTGTGTTTGCATACCTGGATGTGTGTTTGCATACCTGGCTGCGTGTTTGCATTCCTGGCTGTGTGTTTGCATACCTGGATGTGTGTTTGCATACCTGGCTGTGTGTTTGCATACCTGGCTGCGTGTTTGCATTCCTGGCTGTGTGTTTGCATACCTGGATGTGTGTTTGCATACCTGGCTGTGTGTTTGCATACCTGGCTGTGTGTTTGCATTCCTGGCTGTGTGTTTGCATACCTGGCTGTGTGTTTGCATTCCTGGCTGTGTGTTTGCATACCTGGCTGTGTGTTTGCATACCTGGATGTGTGTTTGCATACCTGGATGTGTGTTTGCATACCTGGCTGTGTGTTTGCATACCTGGATGTGTGTTTGCATACCTGGCTGTGTGTTTGCATACCTGGATGTGTGTTTGCATACCTGGATGTGTGTTTGCATACCTGGCTGTGTGTTTGCATACCTGGCTGCGTGTTTGCATGCCTGAATGTGTGTTTATCTGCATGAAATCTGCGATAACATCTACAATAATATGTCAGCCAAAACTGTTGTATGATTAGGTCATGTATCGGATTCATAAAAGGTGTTTCTACATTTTGATACCATTCCATACCATGAACATGAGAAAATCACGATGATGACGACTTCATTAAGGATCATGATACTGATCACAATAATAAACTATGAATGCCACTATTCGGCTGCAGCAGCATAGCAACAGTCTTGTGGATGTTTGTTCGCTTATTGTCGGTGTGTTGCTACAGTTTCTCAGTACGAACGTACCACTCTTACGTATCCTATCCTCCAGCACCTCCGTGTGTCCATGTGGCAGTTTCCTGGTAAACACCTGTGCTGAGCGTAGGAACATGGCCTCCACCGCTGAGCCTTTCAACAGTGCTATCTGATCCTCATGGTCCAGGGAAGAGAAACCTGTCAGAGGCACACGGTTAAGGGAGAATATTAAGAGAAGAGATGAATCAATTTGAACAATGACAAATAATGAATAATGTGAAATGAATGCCTTCATAAGAGAACCGCAAAGACATGCATATCTATATCACAGTGATGTTACAGGCGGTCAAATAGACAATAAGTCTGTGACCTGCACACTTATGTTGTATCCTAGTTTTCCTAGTGTTATTGAATAGTTTTGCCAAGTGGGTCTAATACATTCTTATGCTCACATCTGTTCCATTAAGTTATGGCTATTACTGTGCCAGGGAGCTGACTATTTGGTAAGTACCAAAGTTCAACAGATCAGAGTAACCTGATAGTCAATGGCAAAATAGTTTCTACTTCCTTTAAGACAAAATGACAGAAGGATCACTGTAATCTAAATTCAGACCTGGAAGGTTTTTGGTGAACTCCACCAACACTTGAACATGACTGGTGGCCATCTCCGTCAGAAGAAGGAAGTTCTCTTCTGCGTTAAACTGCTCTTGTAACTGGGAAAACAAAAAGGTTTACAGAAGGGAGAACAGAATGTGCTTGAGGTTATACGACACTTTTGCCTGATAAGAACAGTTATGAAACGTCAGTTGAGCGACATCATGGTGACTCCCACTGTGATGAAGAGCAGGTTGTGTAAGTAATTAAAAATGAATTGTATGTATTCTAGGACATTATCCGCTTTTATTGTCATCTTTTAAAAAATACATGTCGCAGGAACTATGACTCAGAGAAAAGGACGCACATGCATTTCTAGAATTATTTACGGCATAACATACCAGTTTTTTCGCCATGTCTTGAGGAATTCGATGTTTCTGGTAGGCTTCTACAATATAGTTCAGGAGAGCCTGTTGCTCATGACTGAGCTCAACTTTCTCCTGGAAAAAACCCCATAAAGGACTCAATTTCAAATCTTTTGTTTTGCGGGACCTTTAAAGGTGACAGACTTTGACAGCTGTTAGTAATCGAATCTCTTACTCGCTACAAGACTTTAGAAATGTTTAAATATTCATGCTTCATTTTAACACCGTGCTTGCTAGGATTAAAGGCAACTGTAGCTCAGAAACCTTTATTCCATTGGCAAGCAGTCTCAATTTCATGTAATTTCCATTCATGTATTGATACATATAGCTAGATAGATAGATATAAGAGATATAAGAGAGAAAAAATGCGTAGATATAAGAGAGATAAGAGAAAAAAACAGAGGGTTATTTTAGAGAAATTAACTATTCAGCATAAGTCTGTAAACCTCTGAAGTCCATTGCCACGCGTCCCATTTACAGATCTAACGCGTAACAAGGGCAGTGTTACCTTGGCCAGTTTGGTGGTGGTAGAGGTGACCTGTTTAATATCTCTGTTGTCTCCGCCCTCAGCCTCGTCTCCGGTGGACTCTCCCGGTGAGGCCTTGGTGTTTTTCCTCAGCCTTTTAGATTTACACTGGATCTCTGTCAGCAGACCTGTGGGCAGTGGTGACGGGTTCCAACACAAGGATTTAATGATAATGTATTAACCTCCACTTATCCAGAAGTGATTCTTATTACACTGTAGTCAATCAGTCAGGCTTAATGGACCATGGTGTATATAGTAGAAGGTTTTATAAAATGTTATTAAATTGGCATCGTAGTCTGAGTTTTGAGCAAGTTTTAAACAATCAATCTCAGATGAGATAATGAGTCATTGACTGTTAACCCGTTGAAAATTAAAAGTATCTGGTTCAATCTCTGAATGTTGACCGGCATAAAGCTGTGGTATTTGAATCCTGGTAAAATTTGTAATTACTTTTTGCTGTTAAAAAAACGTTGGTACCCAGCTGGTAAACAATACACTATCGTTCCCTCAGTGCTTGAATTTACAACCGCTGTCTTTCTTGCAGCGAGCATATGAATATTATTCTCTTCAGTAAAGTTTTGCAGAAACATACCTAATCTACAGGGGAGCCGTGTAGTTCCTACAGACAGGTATGTGACGTAATCTACAGGGGAGCCATGTAGTTCCTACAAAAAGGGATGTAACGTAATCTACAGGGGAAACATGTAGTGCCTACAGACAGGGATGTAACGTAATCTACAGGGGAAACATGTAGTGCCTACAGACAAGGATGTAACGTAATCTACAGGGGGGCCATGTAGTTCCCACAGACAGGGATGTGACGTAATCTACAGGGGAGCCATGTGGTGAATACAGACAGGGATGTAACGTAATCTACAGGGGAGCCATGTAGTTCCCACAGACAGGGATGTGACGTAATCTACAGGGGGCCATGTAGTGAATACAGACAGGGATGTAACGTAATCTACAGGGGAGCCATGTAGTTCCTACAGACAGGGATGTAACGTAATCTACAGGGGAACATGTAGTGCCTACAGACAGGGATGTAACGTAATCTACAGGGGAAACATGTAGTGCCTACAGACAGGGATGTAACGTAATCTACAGGGGAGCCATGTAGTGCCTACAGACAGGGATGTAACGTAATCTACAGGGGAGCCATGTAGTGCCTACAGACAGGGATGTAACATAATCTACAGGGGAAACATGTAGTTCATACAGACAGGGATGTAACGTAATCTACAGGGGAGCCATGTAGTGCCTACAGACAGGGATGTAACGTAATCTACAGGGGAAACATGTAGTGCCTACAGACAGGGATGTAACGTAATCTACAGGGGAGCCATGTGGTGCCTACAGACAGGAATGTAACGTAATCTACAGGGGAAACATGTAGTGCCTACAGACAGGGATGTAACGTAATCTACAGGGGAGCCATGTAGTTCCGACAGACAGGGATGTAACGTAATCTACAGGGGAGCCATGTAGTGCCTACAGACAGGGATGTAATGTAATCTACAGGGGAGCCAAGTAGTTCCTACAGACAGGGATGTAACGTAATCTACAGCGGAGCCATGTAGTGCCTACAGACAGGGATGTAACGTAATCCACAGGGGAAACATGTAGTGCCTACAGACAGGGATGTAACGTAATCTACAGGGGAGCCATGTAGTGCCTACAGACAGGAATGTAACGTAATCTACAGGGGAGACATGTAGTGCCTACAGACAGGGACGTAACGTAATCTACAGGGGAGCCATGTAGTTCCTACAGACAGGGATGTAACGTAATCTACAGGGGAGCCATGTAGTGCCTACAGACAGGGATGTAATGTAATCTACAGGGGAGCCAAGTAGTTCCTACAGACAGGGATGTAACGTAATCTACAGGGGAGCCATGTAGTTCCCACAGACAGGGATGTGACGTAATCTACAGGGGAGCCATGTAGTTCCTACAGACAGGGATGTAACGTAATCTACAGGGGAGCCATGTAGTTCCTACAGACAGGGATGTAACGTAATCTACAGGGAAACATGTAGTGCCTACAGACAGGGATGTAACGTAATCTACAGGGGAGCCATGTAGTGCCTACAGACAGGAATGTAACGTAATCTACAGGGGAGACATGTAGTTCATACAGACAGGGATGTAACGTAATCTACAGGGGAAACATGTAGTGCCTACAGACAGGGATGTAATCTACAGGGGAAACATGTAGTTCATACAGACAGGGATGTAACGTAATCTACAGGGGAAACATGTAGTGCCTACAGACAGGGATGTAACGTAATCTACAGGGGAGCCATGTAGTGCCTACAGACAGGGATGTAACGTAATCTACAGGGGAAACATGTAGTGCCTACAGACAGGGATGTAACGTAATCTACAGGGGAGCCATGTAGTTCCTACAGACAGGGATGTAACGTAATCTACAGGGGAGCCATGAAGTGCCTACAGACAGGGATGTAATGTAATCTACAGGGGAGCCAAGTAGTTCCTACAGACAGGGATGTAACGTAATCTACAGGGGAGCCATGTAGTGCCTACAGACAGGGATGTAATGTAATCTACAGGGGAGCCAAGTAGTTCCTACAGACAGGGATGTAACGTAATCTACAGGGGAGCCATGTAGTGCCTACAGACAGGGATGTAACATAATCTACAGGGGAAACATGTAGTTCATACAGACAGGGATGTAACGTAATCTACAGGGGAAACATGTAGTGCCTACAGACAGGGATGTAACGTAATCTACAGGGGAGCCATGTAGTGCCTACAGACAGGGATGTAACGTAATCTACAGGGGAAACATGTAGTGCCTACAAACAGGGATGTAACGTAATCTACAGGGGAGCCATGTAGTTCCTACAGACAGGGATGTAACGTAATCTACAGGGGAGCCATGTAGTGCCTACAGACAGGGATGTAATGTAATCTAAAGGGGAGCCAAGTAGTTCCTACAGACAGGGATGTAACGTAATCTACAGGGGAGCCATGTAGTGCCTACAGACAGGGATGTAATGTAATCTACAGGGGAGCCATGTAGTTCCTACAGACAGGGATGTAACGTAATCTACAGGGGAAACATGTAGTTCATACAGACAGGGATGTAACGTAATCTACAGGAGAGCCATGTAGTTCCCACCAACAGGGATGTAACGTAATCTACAGGGGAAACATGTAGTGCCTACAGACAGGGATGTAACGTAATCTACAGGGGAGCCATGTAGTTGTTACAGACAGGGATGTGACGTAATCTACAGGGGAGCCAAGTAGTTCCTACAGACAGGGATGTAACGTAATCTACAGGGGAAACATGTAGTTCATACAGACAGGGATGTAACGTAATCTACAGGGGGAGCCATGTAGTTCCCACCGACAGGGATGTAACGTAATCTACAGGGGAAACATGTAGTGCCTACAGACAGGGATGTAACGTAATCTACAGGGGAGCCATGTAGTGCCTACAGACAGGGATGTAATGTAATCTACAGGGGAAACATGTAGTGCCTACAGACAGGGATGTGACGTAATCTACAGGGGAGCCATGTAGTTCCTACAGACAGGGATGTGACGTAATCTACAGGGGAGCCATGTAGTTCCTACAGACAGGGATGTAACGTAATCTACAGGGGAGCCATATAGTTCCTACAGACAGGGATGTAACGTAATCTACAGGGGAGCCATGTAGTGCCTACAGACAGGGATGTAATGTAATCTACAGGGGAGCCAAGTAGTTCCTACAGACAGGGATGTAACGTAATCTACAGGGGAGCCATGTAGTGCCTACAGACAGGGATGTAATGTAATCTACAGGGGAGCCATGTAGTTCCTACAGACAGGGATGTAACGTAATCTACAGGGGAAACATGTAGTTCATACAGACAGGGATGTAACGTAATCTATAGGGGAGCCATGTAGTTCCCACCGACAGGGATGTAACGTAATCTACAGGGGAAACATGTAGTGCCTACAGACAGGGATGTAACGTAATCTACAGGGGAGCCATGTAGTGCCTACAGACAGGGATGTAACGTAATCTACAGGGGAACATGTAGTGCCTACAGACAGGGATGTAACGTAATCTACAGGGGAGCCATGTAGTTCCTACAGACAGGGATGTGACGTAATCTACAGGGGAGCCAAGTAGTTCCTACAGACAGGGATGTAACGTAATCTACAGGGGAAACATATAGTTCTTACAGACAGGGATGTAACGTAATCTACAGGGGGAGCCATGTAGTTCCCACCGACAGGGATGTAACGTAATCTACAGGGGAAACATGTAGTGCCTACAGACAGGGATGTAACGTAATCTACAGGGGAGCCATGTAGTGCCTACAGGCAGGGATGTAACGTAATCTACAGGGGAGCCATGTAGTTCCTACAGACAGGGATGTAACGTAATCTACAGGGGAGCCATGTAGTGCCTACAGACAGGGATGTTATGTAATCTACAGGGGAGCCAAGTAGTTCCTACAGACAGGGATGTAACGCAATCTACAGGGGAGCCATGTAGTGCCTACAGACAGGGATGTTATGTAATCTACAGGGGAGCCAAGTAGTTCCTACAGACAGGGATGTAACGTAATCTACAGGGGAGCCATGTAGTGCCTACAGACAGGGATGTAATGTAATCTACAGGGGAGCCAAGTAGTTCCTACAGACAGGGATGTAACGTAATCTACAGGGAAACATGTAGTTCATACAGACAGGGATGTAACGTAATCTACAGGGGAGCCATGTAGTTCCCACCGACAGGGATGTAACGTAATCTACAGGGGAAACATGTAGTGCCTACAGACAGGGATGTAACGTAATCTACAGGGGAGCCATGTAGTGCCTACAGACAGGGATGTAACGTAATCTACAGGGGAAACATGTAGTGCCTACAGACAGGGATGTAACGTAATCTACAGGGGAGCCATGTAGTTCCTACAGACAGGGATGTGACGTAATCTACAGGGGAGCCAAGTAGTTCCTACAGACAGGGATGTAACGTAATCTACAGGGGAAACATGTAGTTCTTACAGACAGGGATGTAACGTAATCTACAGGGGGAGCCATGTAGTTCCCACCGACAGGGATGTAACGTAATCTACAGGGGAAACATGTAGTGCCTACAGACAGGGATGTAACATAATCTACAGGGGAGCCATGTAGTGCCTACAGACAGGGATGTAACGTAATCTACAGGGGAAACATGTAGTGCCTACAGACAGGGATGTGACGTAATCTACAGGGGAGCCATGTAGTTCCTACAGACAGGGATGTGACGTAATCTACAGGGGAGCCATGTAGTTCCTACAGACAGGGATGTAACGTAATCTACAGGGGAGCCATGTAGTTCCTACAGACAGGGATGTAACGTAATCTACAGGGGAGCCATGTAGTGCCTACAGACAGGGATGTAATGTAATCTACAGGGGAGCCAAGTAGTTCCTACAGACAGGGATGTAACGTAATCTACAGGGGAGCCATGTAGTGCCTACAGACAGGGATGTAATGTAATCTACAGGGGAGCCAAGTAGTTCCTACAGACAGGGATGTAACGTAATCTACAGGGGAAACATGTAGTTCATACAGACAGGGATGTAACGTAATCTACAGGGGAGCCATGTAGTTCCCACCGACAGGGATGTAACGTAATCTACAGGGGAAACATGTAGTGCCTACAGACAGGGATGTAACGTAATCTACAGGGGAGCCATGTAGTGCCTACAGACAGGGATGTAACGTAATCTACAGGGGAAACATGTAGTGCCTACAGACAGGGATGTAACGTAATCTACAGGGGAGCCATGTAGTTCCTACAGACAGGGATTTGACGTAATCTACAGGGGAGCCATGTAGTGCCTACAGACAGGGATGTAACGTAATCTACAGGGGAAACATGTAGTTCTTACAGACAGGGATGTAACGTAATCTACAGGGGGAGCCATGTAGTGCCTACAGACAGGGATGTAACGTAATCTACAGGGGAGCCATGTAGTGCCTACAGACAGGGATGTAACGTAATCTACAGGGGAAACATGTAGTGCCTACAGACAGGGATGTAACGTAATCTACAGGGGAGCCATGTAGTGCCTACAGACAGGGATGTGACGTAATCTACAGGGGAGCCATGTAGTTCCTACAGACAGGGATGTGACGTAATCTACAGGGGAGCCATGTAGTTCCTACAGACAGGGATGTGACGTAATCTACAGGGGAGCCATGTAGTTCCTACAGACAGGGATGTACTATGTCTGCTCTCTGCACTATTAGACACAACTGTCTTTCTACATTCATAAGAAACACAAGCCCAATTTTGTCCTCCCGCACTCCTTGTCTGACTGTCACAAACACAGCTAATGATTTGGTCTCCTCACTGGTAGGATTAGGCTAAATTGAATGACAGAAAGATGCAATCAGGAATATTTCCTATTAATAATACACTTTCATTCCAATGTGTAGCGACTGTATTCCCTCGTATAAAAGTTGGAGCTCTACCCTTCCTCTCTCTCTTCATCCTTCTTTTCCTCTACCAATCTTTCCAACAGTATTTTCTCTAAGAGCAACAATGGCCATACCTTTCTTTAATAAAATTCAATGCAGTCCTGTCAGACTCCACAATAGGAGTTGTCTGCTATGATCTGATAGAGTGCCCATAGTGCTTTGTTTGAAAATGATGACGCTGTCATAGAGTCTTTTGAAGCTACTCTAGGGGTGAGGCACACAGCTAGACAGGTGAAGTTGATACTGAGACAGATATCTCTTTTTTAAGCATGTCGATCCTAAATGTATTTAACATCGGTCAATTCGTGAATGGCAACATGTGTGAATGTTAAAGAAATCCCAGATGGGTTTTGTTTTACAAGCCAATCAATTTCAGGTTTTAGGAATGGCTTTGAATGGGTTTGTGTTTCGGACAATATCGTATATTCGGGGTATCAAGTCACAAATCGAATGAGTTAATAAAAATCCTGCCATGTGGTCTGTCAATAAAACACACATAGTAGTACAGCAGATACGCTTTTATCACCAAATTCATTTCCTGAAGGTGACAGGATATTCTTTCGCACATAACAAAGACCAATACGGTGAGTGAAACAATCAAATAAACACGGATCTACAACTACACAGATTCTAAACTTGACTAAAGACCCCCAAACGACCAAAAAGACTGGTGTTTTCTCGACAGCCGTGTGCAGAATTGACTGTACATCGGAGAGTGATGGGGCTTCATTGACCCCCGTTTATCCTTCTGTAAAACCAGAGTGTCGACCCTGAGACCTGCTGTGTATCGTGTCACGGAGAGAGAGGGCCGATACTCACACTCTGCCAGCATGCCCATCTCTTTGCACTTGCGGAGGCGACACTCTTGGCACTTCCTGCGCATGTACATATCCATCTCACAGGACCCGCCGCTCTTGCACGTGTACACGGCGTTCTTGGTGACGCTCCGTCTGAAGAAGCCTGGAAGAAGGGATCTCCGTGACTACCCGGTACTAGTGATGATATTTACTAGGAAGCAAATTGAACAGGGACACATGCAGTCATGTGCAACTGTATGTACACCCCATGGAAAGTTGTCTTTTCTCTCACGTGTTCGGTTAAGAATACGTGAGTCTGTATATGAAGTCTTCACTTTATCAACATCAACTGATCAGTGGAATTTCATTTAACAAAGGACACGAACAGATTATACCTCACAATAATTTATACTAATATTCCATGAACATACTTGTGTTCTTTTTTAGACATCCCAATAGCTTTGATTGCATTTTGGACCACTGTCCAAACTGGATCATTGTGTGTGGCAAGATACATTTTTTTCCAGCTATGGCTTCTTCTGGCCTCACATTCTCTTCTGGAATTCTTCGGTAAATTGATGTCAATCGCGGTGACAAATTGCCTTGGTTGCAAAGCAGCCCCAATCCATAATACCACCACCTACAGTACATGGATTTCTCTGTCCAGAGCACATTGTTCCAGTACTTTTGTCTGTACCCAGGTGTTGTCAGGCAAACGTCAGCCATGTCTTCATATTGTTCTGAGAGCTGAGGCGTTTTTATTCCTGACCCCCCAGGTACATGCATGTGGTCCATGATTGCGTTGTTTCATTCTGACAGTTGACTTATTCACTTTTATATTGGGTCAACAAAGGCCGGGTTGCCTTTAAATGGTTCACCTTTAATCGGACTTTAGCGCAACCTTCCATATGTCCAATTCAGTGCAAAAATGCAAACCTTCCAGGGGGTGTACTTACTTATTTTGTAAGTAGAGGACACTGGGATTGAATGTCAGCTGGATGGAAACCTTGCAAATAACCTGATAGCCTTGCCCTACAAACCCTATGACACCGTACAGGCACATGGCTACACAGGCATTAAACCTTAAATGGAGTCATTCAGGTGTGGCTGATCTGTGTCTAATGCCCTAGGCTTGGATCTATGCCCTAGGGGTGTTTCAAACCAGTTTAATATGAAACCCTTTCAAAGGTGTAACAGAAGTGTCTGTCAATGCATGACTGAAACATTCTGACAGGCTGGTGAAACTAGTTTTATGCTGACTGCACACATATATTAACACATTATTTAACATCGGTAATTAGACATTCGAGCGCAGGGTGACGTGGGAAAACACACATACATGAAACATTTTTATTATAAAAAGGTACACTTGATGTTGACGTTCCTTGTCTCACAAAGCCACGCCTCCAAGTATTGTCATCCTCCCTCGAGGTTTGGGAACCTTTGTATTTGGAACATGGTTTGAATGAAGCGAGGGTGGCAGATGCTAAGGTTTTGTTTGGATGTGTCATGTCTAGAAACCTCCCCTTACATTCCCATTACAGTCATGTTAAATGATGTGATCGTTAATTATTTCTGATCAGAACACTTTGTGCTAAGTATTGGAGTTGGAGAATGACTTTCCACTAACTTTTTATTCCACAGATTTGTACACCCAGACAAGGGTATTGCCACCCCACCACCTCCACCCAAAACGTATTGCCATCCCACCAATGTATTGCCACCCCACCACCTCCACCCAAAACGTATTGCCATCCCACCAATGTATTGCCACCCCACCACCTCCACCCAAAACGTATTGCCATCCCACCAATGTATTGCCACCCCACCAACTCCACCCAAAATGTATTGCCACCCCACCACCTACACCCAAGACATGTTGCCACCCCACCACCTACACCCAAGACATGTTGCCACCCCACCACCTACACCCAAAACATGTTGCCACCCCACCACCTACACCCAAGACATGTTGCCACCCCACCACCTACACCCAAGACATGTTGCCACCCCACCACCTACACCCAAAACATATTGCCACCTCCACCTAAAACGTATTGCCACCCCACCACCTCCACCCAAAACGTATTGCCTCTCCACCACCTCCACCCAAAACATATTGCCACCCCACCAACTCCACCCAAAACATATTGCCACCCCCACCAACTCCACCCAAAACGTATTGCCACCCCACCAAAACGAATTGCCACCCCACAAACGTATTGCCACCCCACCCCACCACCTTCACCCAAAACACATTGCCACCCCACCACATCCCCCCAAACAGCTTGGGACACTTAGGAAGGGGTTGATAGTTATGATGTCATTTTTCTTTAAAGAGGTGCTGTAAAGTCCTGTTTGGTTGCTTTGGCAATGAGTCAAAGTCAAGATACAGTATGATAATGTATTATCCTCTTGATTAAATAAAGTCTACTGGATATGTCAAACTTGCCTGTCGAGTCAAACAGAATTCTTCATTCAATGTGGAGTTAATTAACGAGGAAAAGCAGTCTGTGTATTTGACATAGCTTTATCTATTCGTGTGTGATGTTTTTTCATTCTATTGATGACAGGTTTGGTTCCCATTTTACAGACAGCATGGAATTACATTAAAGATCCACAATAAACATTAAAGATCCAAAATCAGTCAGATTACAGTACTGTTTTAGTAACAGCTACAGTAGTAATCTTTAAAAAACTGAACAATTTGATGGAAAATTTCAGTCACCTAAGTGGTCAAATAACACATGGTTAATAATAATAATACATGAAAACAATGGCTCTATATGAAAATATGTGTGACAAAAATGTTTCGAAAACACATTCACTTAAAAAAATAAAGGTTGTCTTAGTCCTACGGTGTCACTTATGGCTTCCTAATATAATTTCCTTACTTAGCCTGCATCAGACTAAATGACGCAAACGAGTACAGGAAATGAATTTTTATGGTGGCAGTGTTCGAATGTTTACTACAGTTCCAATATCTCATCCACAGATGCACTCCAACACTACTGGCACTCTTGAAAAGGGTTAGCAACAAAGTAAGGAGATTACGAACGCAACAACAAAAAAGATCTGTGGCTTTGTTCTTTATTTTTTATTTCTCCAAATAATTGCTAGATGTTTAACTTATTGAGAGAGATAATGTCTGTTATTTATAAAAACGAATAATTATGTGTGTATGTAATAAGCAAACCCAGCACATTAATCATTTGGTATAATTTGTTAATGTACACTTGTGTTATTTTGGAGTAAATTCGATTTTGAATAAGAATATACCTTTCTATTTATTTAAAACGGTTACAGATAACGCTGAATTATGACGATGAATCGTGAATAATGTTGAGTGGAAAGATCAAACATCCCACACACAACACATGTACCACAAACAACACCCGTCAACATTAACAATGACAAGGGATTCCACTGGCATCTTAACAAAGGACTGGTGTGGACGTTATTTATTTAAACACTGGCTTCTGATTGGACCCTTCCTCTTACCTTTACACCCCTCACAGGTGAGAGCGTTGTAGTGGTACCCAGACGCCTTGTCCCCACACACCACACACAGCTCCTCCCCTTTTACCCGGCCTGTGTGTGCTGTATGCCGGGTCCTCTTGCACACTGCATGCACTACAGTGGACACCTCTTCCATTTCTGCATCATAGCTACCATCCAAAGGTCCTTTCCTGAGCTCGTACATCCCTGTGGGAGAGTACCACTCCTCTGGGCTGTACTGGGGGTAATAGTTCTGACTGGAGTAGTATGGCGGTGATGACATAGGGGGCTCCACCAGCGGGTATTGCATGCTGTGATAACTGGTGAAAGGTAACACCTCCTGGTCCTGAAGGAGTGGACTCCCTTGATCCGCCAGAATGTCTAAAAGGGGAGGAATAGGCTTAGATTAAAGTGTATAGCAGCATTGTATAGAAGCAAGCATCGTCTTTATGAACCACAATCAAAATTCTCAGGACAATGTTTCCAGTTTTTTCTTCCCAAAGATATAGATATTCACTAATAATCGCTCTGAGCACAAAAGAAGCTGTTAACATTAGAGAGCAGAGAATGTAAACATGAACAAGAGTCAGAATCGAGTCATGTATAAACCTCGGAAATTCAACACCACAAGCCATCACAGAAGGCACTGTCAAACTACAATGACTGATTTGCTTTTGTTAATTACAGTATTTGGAGAAAAGCGTTTACTCAAACTAGAGATAATGAATGTACTTTAATGACATTTTTCCCCTTAAAATATTTCACTAACTGCAAGAAGATTAAAAAAATAATCAGTGACTTAAGATCTGACTTTCTGTACTTGTTTTCTCACAATGTTATACTATGCTTTAATATTTTTATGATATTCACCTTTCAGACAAATTGTGAGTGATTTTGTAGTCAATTGGCACATAATGTGATCCACATATAATCCTAATAAAGTGTTTTTCAGTAAATATCCAAAGAAAGATCGGCAGCCACAGGAAATAACTGTTGTATAGTCCTACAAGTTCTTTAGCATTTATGAATCCAACTCAATCTAATGTAAGCATATACATAACAGCAGCTGATGCAACGAGCCAGAAGTGAGATACTGACCTCCTGAAGATTTGTTCTGGACCATGGCCATCTCAGGGTGACCCAGAATAAAAAAAACTCCCTCTCTCTGGCTCTCCCTGTTTTCTTTGACCTCCTGAATAACGTTACTTTAACTTGCACTTCGTCTGACATAACGTTTCTCCATTCTTTGCCTTTGTAAAAATGACAACAAATGAATGTGGAATAGTCCCAGAACTGAACACCTTGGTGCTTGCTGGAAGACTGACTCATGACGTTAATGGGGAACAAAGGTTGTCACGGCTACTTATTAACCTGACAGTTAAATTTCTTTCCCATCCTTACATGTAGTTTTCTACACATTATAATGTCACTTTCACGCCCAGTCTGTGTGACTGGCTTCTATTGACTTATACAATGTGGGTCAGAGGTGTCCAACATATGAATCGCCAAATCCCAATAGTTGCCCAATCTTCTTTGCAAAAGCGCTCGAAATCGAAGTCATTGTCGTGCTGAAAGGTGAACTTTCTCTTCATCTTTAGCTTTCTAACGGAAGCCTAAATGTCTTGTGCCAAATGTGCCGGGTATTTGGAACTGTTCATAATTCCCTACAGCCAGACTAAGGCCCTGGTTCCAGCTGATTAAAAACAGCCCCAAAGCATGATGCTGCCACCACCATGCTTCACTGTGGGTATGGTGTTCTTTGGTATGTATGTGTATGTGTTGTTTTCCCACATGCTTTTGGGAGACTTGAGAGATGTTTGTTTTTGCAAACTTCAGCCGGGATGTTTTGCTTCCTTAGAAAAGGCTTCTGTCTTGCCACCCTACCCCATAGCCCATACATGTGAAGAATACGTGGGAGATTGTTGTCACATGTAGCACACAGCCAGTACTTGCCAGAAATTCCTGCAGCTCCTTTATTATTGCTGTAGGCCTCTTGGTGACACACTGGACCAGGAGGCTCACTGACCAGTTTTCTTCTCGTCTTTTCATCAATTTTGGAAGTATGTCCAGTTCTTGGTAATGTCTCTGTTGTGCCATATTTTCTTCACTGTGTTCCATGGTATATCTAATACTTTGGACATTATTTTGTACTTTTCTCCTGACTGATATCTTTTAATAATAAGATCCCTCTGATCCCTTAGATGCAACTAAGTACATGTCAGGAAAACCCTACTGACTTAGCTGACCTTTATCTGTGATTAATCAGAGTCTCTTTAAATGATGGCAGGTGTGTAATTATTTAACATGAGTTTAAATGTGATTGGTTAATTCTGAAAACAGCCACATCCCCAGTCAGAAGAGGGTGTGCACACTTATGCAACCAGGTTATTGTAAGGTTTTTAATTCAAATGTTCCCCCTCAAAGATTTTTTTTCATATTAATTGTTCACTTTATAGGTCACATTAAAGTTGAAAAATGTTCTGACATTTATCTTTCTCATCTTTTCACATCACAAAAACCTGGCAAGGGGATGTGTAGACTTTTTATACCCACTGTACACATTTAAAGTATTTATATCATTATTATGCTATTGTTCAGAGCAGCAAACAGGACTAACGTGTGTAGCTTTCTAACAGATTCAACAACACATGATTCACCTGGCCAGCTCTGGGATTCGGTCCGGCAACCTATTAATTACTGTTCAGATGCTCTAACTGCAAGGCTTATCTACACAGTTGTACATCATACAATATATCGCCCTGTATGTTAAGTATTACAGTGATAAATCCTTCAGCGATGAAGTACAACTAATCAGGGTGTATGTTGCTTACCAAAGAAGTTTGAGCTATCAGACAGTGGGAATCCATCACTCAATGGGATCTGTAGTGGTCCCACCACGTCGACGTCTGGGCCCACCCAATCATTCATTCAAAAAGCTGATTGGACCTCAGTTTAGTAAAAAACTCTGTAATTGGCCAAAACCCCAATGTGGGAAGTAGAAGTAAGATAGTTTCAGCGTAATTCTGTAAGAAACAAACACACAATGTGACTAAATGTTAGTGTATGTTTTCACATTTTGGTGATAGTTCTTGGTGATGAAAACGGCAAGTATAACAATTGCAAAAGCTTGATGATTTGTCATGTAGCAACAATGATCCGGTCAAGACAAAGGAATTACTTATTACCCGCAATAAAAATGGAACACCTGAAGATGTGTTTCCCTCTGCTGGGACCTCCCAGTTTCCACTGTGCTACAACTTCCGTCGACAGAACTAACCTTTAAATACCCCCTCATCAATGTAACTAAGCCTCAGGTAGCTGGTCTTTACATGAAGGCCTGGGGTAGGTGACACGCTGGGGGAGCCCACATCAGGTGAAGGAGATGGGAAGGTGCTCACTTAACACCCAGAAGGGGACCATACAACACCAATGTGCTGGATGAAGCCATCAATAATGATGTACTCTACGGTTGTGGAGCAACCCATCCATCGCCTTTAAATATGTACCATATACAGTTGTCCCCGTGTGCCAAATCTCTTGAATACCGGAATGTCTCAAATACAACTGATAACTAACTGTTGCACAACATGGTGCAATAACACTAAAGCCTGTGAACTAAGCCTGTAAATTTACATTCCATCATACGTTGTGTGTAATACAATAGACAATAGCATGGTCGTCAAATCCTATTATTCATGTTTTTTCCTTGTTACCACTGGCTGCATAAAAAGCTACTAGAAATATATTTTACCCGGCGCCTTAGTGTCTCAGGTCTGTCACTGACATGCAACACGTCACCCAAGCTTGTGTCAACCGACACCCGGAGGTAGCGAGGACGAACATGTAAATTACCACCCGAAACATTGTTTTTGTCCATCTCACCTGATTTAACTCTAATTAAAATTGAGCTGCTAATTACCCTGGGCCGCCCACAGGGTCCAGACGAGCGTCTCCAGGCCAGTGTCAGCCCACACAATGAGGCAACCGGTAACGCTCATTAAGTCATAACAAATCATAACACTTCGTCATCGCCACATTAGCTCTCACCTTATTCCCGCCTGGTAATGTCTCTTAGGTCCAGTCTAGTCCAGGCCGTGGCCCGCTCTGGTCTCCACGTCGTAAAGAACAGCACCATCAGTATTGGCGAATGAGCATCTAGCTGCTCCTGGCTCTCCGGGCTGCAGTGGGAGTGTGTCACTGGCAGGGGTCATGGGGAGAGGGGGACAGTGGTTATTAATTAAACTGTCCATTCCATTCCATAAACACACTACAGCTCTGCCCCCCCCTCCCCTCGCTTCCTCTCATCCCCCAGAAACTCCCCATCCAGCCAAACCATGTGGCAGCCATGTCTACTCCCTAACGTAGAGATAAACAGATCAACACACATACACACACGCACACATACACACACACCCACTCACACTCACCCACACACACGTACACAATTAGCGACATGCTGGTATGAGGCTTAAGGCACGAATGGGACAGTCTATTGCCCGGCCACAGTGGAATTCTTGTCCTGGCTGGCCTACACATTCAGGTGAGGCCGTTATACTGTAGTATTGCAGCTAAGACATTCAGGCAGCCAAAGCAGAAAAATTGAAGAGTATATTTTTGAAGAAACAAAATATTTCCTTTGCAGGTGGACATTAACAGCGGCTGATCAGACCCCAGTCCTAAGTACCAGTGATGGACAATCTCATGAGTCATGTGGCTCCGTTCACTTAAAGGAGACAAAAAGAGGCATTCAAATAGACCTGGTCAGTCGTGAATGACTCATTTATACTATATAGTTATATAGTAATTAATACTATATAGTATTTATGAGTCATTTACGACTCTGTACAGTCGTGAATGACTCATTAATACTATCTATGTACAGAGTCGTGAATGGCTCATTAATACTATCTATGTACAGAGTCGTGAATGACTCATTAATACTATCTATGTACTGACTATTTTATGTAAATTGCATACATACATTTCATGCACCAAGCGTTTTATTTTCAGGTGTATCTGTCTATATATCCAAAAACAAGTGTTTAATTATTGATGGGGGTGTTGCTCCATCCAAAGAGGCCTTTCTGAGTCAACAGAACAGACAGTCTGAAATAAACAGGACCTTTGCCATTGGCTGCAGCCTGTTTGCGAACTAACTAGCTGAGTTGCTTCCAAGGGCTTTTAGGGGAAACGGGTTGTGATAGCCTCACGTGAAGGACACAAAATGAGACTGTAAACCATGAAACGTACAGTAGGCTACTGTATTTCCTGTCACAATCACACAGGTTGTATGGCTGTCTGCTGGTTGTTTGTAATAAGCTGGTGATTTCTGGTATGACTGGTTTAATGGTGTGGACATGTTGTGGAGCTGTAATCGATAACGCTGGCAGACGAAATCATGCTTCAGATGTAATATTTTAGTATGTGTCACTGTACAGATAAAGGTTCAACATCTTGCTTCATAATTTGACCTGTCAAACGTTCTTGCTAGAACCCTAAATCACCCTAAATCACAATCAATTCATGCGTGTTCACCCGATTCACCTCACATTCAATTATTGATTGTGAATAGAAAAGCTAAATGTTTACTGTTTTGAACCACCAAGTCATAAAGGCAGATGTCGAGATAAGTCGATCAAACACTGGTCTTCTAACTGGGCTGCCCGTCTTCTCAAACAAGCTCTCAAGGACTTTCACAAAGAAGCCAGTGGATATGAGCCAATAACAAGGTCCGTAACCTTGAACCCTTCTCAGATCTGTCTGTCCGAAGAACTCGTTAACATACAATTGCAGATAAGAATAAAGCAGACTGGTCTGGAAGGATCAAATGTAATTACACAGCATTTCCCTGTTTTGAAAATCTGTACTCTAAGCCTGGAAACATATGGCGAATAGGCGTTGTCCTGTCCTGAGTTTATTACATGAATCATTGTTTTATTTATTATATTTATTTATTATATTATTCCTGATTGTCCTCTCACATTGATAATTCCTGTTACCGTAACCAATTTCCTAGAAATAATTACAATGCGTACATCTCCTTCACAAATGACTGTAAACTCATGTTCCTCTCTTGGGTTATCAATCAGTGTAAGTATAAAGGAGAAAGTGTTTAGGAACAAAACAGATAAGGTGAAGGATGTTTACTGAGAGATGATGGAAAACAGAGCAGTTTGTGGAGTTGTTACTATAGTCAGAATGCTAATTTAAGCCTCACAGTAAACACACAGCTTAGTGTTGATTGTAGAGCTGTTTTTTCTTTCTTTCTAGTGACCGCTAAAAAAATATTTTAATGAAAAAGTATGCATTCGGGTCTTCATTAGGGTGTAGCTTACTTACAGTTCTAAAATCTGATTTAACCCACATTTTTCTTCACAAGTTGACCAATAAAAAAAAATAATGACTAAAGCTTTGCACTCATTCACCATCTGACAAATTGGATGTTTTGAACAGTAAGATTTATTTTTCAATTTTCAAGCAATTGACAAATTGCACTTGATTTTGGATTTACCACAAATGTATAATCAATAATCTGTGATGGAATGAAAAACAACATTACTCAATGATCCATTCAACTTGTTTTGTGTGGTTACTTTTCAAAAACAGAATCCTCAAAACAGAAATGAAAATATTAAGGACTGGCTGGCAAATCTGAAAAGAGTAAAATCTGTGCATATTTTGAATCAACAATTCACAAGTTTTATTGTCCCAAAAACTAGCAATAATAATAGATATCAGAAAATGTAGATTATGGTTCACAGATGCTTTTTTAAGTCAGTGAAATTGCATTGATAGATCACTAACATTTGAAAATTGGTCAATCTTCTAGATGTTATTTACGTTCAAAGACTGTAAAATAAACATGGAATAAAACAGTAGAAGATCGCATGATGATATCTGATATCAACCCAATTCTTGTGACAAACGGAAGTTGTACCTTCCACAGTACATTTTTTCTTAATAAGTACACATTGAAATGCTGAAAATAAAAAGTGCATTCAAGGGTAACTGTGGAAATAGGGATTCATGGGCATACAGCAGATTGAGAGCAGTGGCAGTCATCACTGAATAGTAGCAAATAAACAAACACAACAAAAGGCCCATTATTTCAGCACTGGTCGACTTTCAAGGAAAGTTTTGGATTTGTTAGCGTAACCTTTATCTACTTCCCCGATTAAAATAGGTTTGCGGACACACTTATATTCAGAATGAATATGTTAAAACTTGTGGTATTAGCCACTGATAAGTGTTAACGTAGGAGTCCCAGGCATTGTGCTAACGCTACTTATGTTCATAATGAATATGTTACAACTTGTGGTATTAGCCACTAGTGTGGTAGTACTCGAGTCCGGTCTCGAGACCAATTTCTGCTTTCTCGGACTCGTCTCGGACTTGTTCCTTCAAAGACTCGGTCTTGACTCGGACTCGACCCTTGAAAGATTCGGTCTTGACTCGGACTCGGCATAGGCGGTCTCGTCCCCATCACTAATAGCCACTGATAACTAGTGTTAACGTAGGAGTCCCAGTCATTGTGCTAATGCTACTTATGTTCATAATGAATATGTTAAAACTTGTGATATTAGCAACTGATAACTAGTGTTAACATAGGTGTCCCAGTCATTGTGCTAATGCTATTTATGTTCATAATGAATATGTTACAACTTGTGGTATTAGCCACTAATAACTAGTGTTAACGTAGGTGTCCCAGTCATTGTGCTAATGCTACTTATGTCCATAATGAATATGTTAAACTTGTGGTATTAGCCACTGATAACTAGGGTTAACGTAGGTGTCCCAGTCATTGTGCTAATGCTACTTATGCTCAGATAGTCGAGCTGGGCTATTGGTGCTATTGAATGATGATTATGTTTAAATTTTTCTTGTTTGGTTCTTTAACAGTAAATGTGTTAATAAATTGTAAAATTATTTGTTAATTATTTTATTATTTAATTGATGTCAACAACTCATATTTTCTCACATTTACCACCCAACTAGCCAGTGTTAGCATGTGTTGTTTCCTTTATAGCTTATCTTGTCTGTTTAAGTAAATGACTAAACAAGTAGTTGGCGGCTAGCTTGTAACTTGTTTCTTATTTAATAATCTATAATTGACCAGCATTGTTGATTAAGTATAAGCCTATATAGATAAAGATTCATAGCTGAAAATCCAGAACTATCCCGTAAATGGTAGATACTAGGGAAAAAACTGCCACATTAATGATATGCACTTCTCTTGTTGCATAGCTGACATATATATAACATCAAATAAAAAGTAAGCCACATTACAGTACGTTTCATCTGTACATACTGTCAGCAGTTGTCATTTTAGGAAATTTTATGTTCTTCCAATTCTGTGTTGAAAACGTATTACTGTATAAAACAGTAATCTGTTTAATGTGGTATTCACTTATGAATTTGTATGATAGATTGATCTTGCAATTGATCAGCTTTTCTATATTTATATTAATATACATAACGACTTGTTATATAAAAATTATATTGTAATTACATTTACAATGACATTAAACATTAATACAAACGTTTTAATTAACCCTTTCTGAAGATTCCGTCAAGTGTTGTTGAAGATGAACCAATAAATTAATAAAGTTACTAAACAACAATAAAATACCAATTTGTGGTACATGACAGATGGTTACTGTAATTTATTTTGTATGAGCACCTATAGTTTTCCTGTTCTGAGTGAACTTGAAGGTTCTTCCTTTTCTGGATGTTAAATTCCTTCATCTTCCCCTTGCTGTTATAAAACTACTATTTCCCATGTCCTAAGTCGTTCACTAGAACCTTCTTTCGCTAGATGTTGACATGAAGGGGAAGTCTTGAAGTGCTGTGCCAACTATTCCTTATAGTAGCTGAGTGAATGGTCATTGGAGCTCATTTCGTTTCCTGTTTCTCTACCCTTTTCCGTGAGTAAGCATTACCACACTCCACACCATAGATATTAAAGCATAGTTGGTGTAAGCACCGACCGGAGGGACTTTCCACTGTCGTTTAATCCATGCGAGATATTATGCCGTATATACTTCAGGAATAAGGTAGAAAATCAGGACAGACAATGCTCTTGATCCTTAGGCACACATTACTGATACTGTTCCTGATAGTGTCCGTTCCCGTGGTGATTATTCCCGTCGTCAACATCCTCCTGCATGGTGACTCCTCTCTTCTTCTTCCAACCCTGTTTCTGACTCGACGGGTTCTCCGTGGTTCCGTAGCTCTTCTTGGGCGCCATGGCGATCTCGCTGTTGAGCTCGGTCTCTTCGGCCAGTTCGTCTTCGTCGATGATGCCTACCTTGTCGTCGCTGGTGCTCTCCGGGTCGGCCCAGTCCTGCTTGTCCCCAGAGGCGAAGATAGCGTAGAAGATGACCCCTGTGTAGTGGACCATGGCTGCTATTATAAACACATGCTGCCATTCCAGACGGGTCTGCAGGGGAACGGAACATGCATGAGTATGTGATGAAACGTACATAACGTGCTATGTTGCGAAACAAAATACCCCATGCGATTCCTGGTTCTCCGGTATCCACATTAGGAATGCCCTCGGGCCTCAGCAAAAGATTGACAACTGAAGAACTTCAGAATATGGATGCCACGGCGGCTAACCGCTAATCTCATTGAATGGCGTTCACATCTGCCTGATCAATGAAACAATACCTTGTGTTTGGTCAGAGCTCCGACGATAAGGGGGCACACCATTCCAGATAGTGTGCCGACGCCGTTGGAGATGCCCATTAGAATACTGGCGTAGCGAGGGGCAATGTCCAAGTGGTTCACATTAAACCCTGTAACGAGGATATTCAATGTCAGTTGTGTTAGACACTAGAGAGAAAAGCACTGCAATTCCATGTATTATTAGTACATATTGATTATCAAACACTATTAGGGCAATCTCTTGTGGTTTTGGGACGGACCGTTTGAAAGAACAATTAACCATTCAGTCAAAGTGTATTGAATAATGCATGAGAATTCAAGAGCAACCAATAAATATCTGTCTTAATCATTCTTGCCCTGCCAGGAGTATGAAATATTCAGGATTGCTGCGTTCGTGTAGACAGATCAGAGAATATGTGTGCCTCTTAAGGGAACTAATGTGTGAATGAATAACTGTAATGCACTTTTATCAAGCTAGTGAATGCGGGCGTTTGTCAACAGAGCCGAACTGAAACAGAAACATATCCTGGATGCCTGTAACCTGAAAGTAAGGATCTGAATGCATGGGTCATACCAGAGATTGCGAAGCCACTGAAGCCCACAGCCAGCACCAGGAAGGAGATTGCCACGCCACGTGTGTGACTGAACCCCACCACAAGCAACAGGGTGGCCTCCATGCCAAAACCTGCAGGGGTTACATGCACATAAAGGTCAAAGGTCACCCTACCAAATGCTGATTGGGATGTAATGCTTTACTAGCTTTATCAGACCTGATACTGTATCATACCCAGCAAACAGTGAAAATTCCTGTAATGTTAGGCAATGTCATCATTTACATGATTTACCAGGTTTCCTTTCTTATACAGAGAGGAAACATTAGGTTTAATGTCTTTTACCACTGGCCCCTCAACTGGACCCACAAAACGGTGCCATGTCATGCCAGACTGCTATGAAGGAGACTCCATTTTGTATTCAACTAACATTCTAAAGGAGACTCCATTTTGTATTGAAATAACATTCTAAAGAAGACTCCATTTTGTTTTCAAATAACATTCTAAAGGGTCCCTATTTTGTTTTTAGCATCAGGAGTCTGATAATGTACTACAAATTGTATCCACATTTTAATTATAAACGTCAGCAAAAAGGTCATGACATAATGCTAATTTAAATGTATGGAATCTTCCCAATATCTGGGCTGGTTTTATGCCCTGCTGTCCTGGGAACTGTACCTCCGCAGTTCATAATTTTGCGGACATTTGTGGTCGACATGATTTTCCGACTGCGTAGGTAGTCGGCCAGCTGGCCACCGATTGGCACTACGATGGTCATCACCATGTGAGGCACAGCCGACAGCAGTCCCACCTGTGCAGAGGGCCAAGAAAACAACTGGTCAAATGTCACGCTTTATGAGGGGTTGATTTCATTATCAGCTGTCTGAATCCTTCATGTATCCCCAACCATGTCTATATACATCATGTCCTTCAGAACCAGGACACCTGATTTAACTAACGAGGTACACGATGGATCGGTGACCTTTTGAATCAGCTGGTTCTGGAGTACATCACATCAGTAGCCAGCCTAAAGAAGCTCAAGGAGCGGTTTGGGAAACACTTTGGGATTTTCATTTCGAGCAGTATGATATTATAACAATTTCTTCAACGTACTGTACTGTACTATCATGTTAGTCGTGCTCTAGTTTATGATCCATTTGATTCTTATGATAATTATTTACTTATTTCCCCTTAGACTGATCATAATGATGTATGATATGTTGTGATATTTACTAATAACATAGATATTGGAGAGTTAGATTTCCACCATCCACAACGTGTCCATGAGACCCACCTTGCCGATAGAGAAGCCGAACACCTCCTCGAAGTAGGCCGGCTGGCTGATCAGGAGCAGGTAAAAGGTCCAGCTACGGCAGAAGTTAGCCACAATGATGGCGTAGACTGGCATGGAGGTGAAGAATCGACGCCATGGTGTCTTGAATTTCTGTGGTGAACAAAATATCATTATTAACTCATGTGGAAGTGGGAAAATACTATTAAATAATATATTTAAACCTCAAAGAATCTTCCAAAGTTATCCAAAGTAAAAGAAGGAAATGCTCTACTATTTAAATGTTTGAAGAAATCTACAAAACAGAATAATTAAATGTTAAGCCATCTGGGAAAGATTTGTGAAAACAAAAAAGTCTGAAACATAAAGCTGTTATTTAAAAAAAGAGAATCAAAATAAAAAATGTGCCACGTTCTTACACAGCAGTCAGCCGTGCCTGTGAATCCAACGCCCTCTCACCATCACTTCATCACGTGCCTGTGAATCCAACGCCCCCTCACTTCATCACTTGCCTTGTGAATCCAACGCTCTCTCACCCTCACTCCGTCACGTGCCTGTGAATCTAACACCCTCTCACCCTCACTCCATCACGTGCCTGTGAATCTAACGCCCTCTCACCCTCACTCCATCACGGATACCTGCTTTTGTTCCTTATTGTCTGCTTCTGTTGTATGTGAAACCATCTGTCAGCAACAGCATACATTCCCGGCACTTCTTAAATACAAACATACCTCAGTGGCACTCATTATTTTGACGCCCTCGCCAATTGTGGTCTCTATGTAGATCCTCTCTTCATCACTTATGGTGGGGTGGGCAGCTGGGCTTCCATAAGCAAGCAGGAGCCAGAAGACGTACCAGATGATGCCAAACACACCTGGACACAAACAACAAGTCAACACATGCCAATAGCATGCTTAAAATTAGCGTAAAATTGGTAAGTAATGTGACCACAGACTTATGGGTCATTTTCTAAACACAGGTTAAACATAGCCCTGGACTATGTTTTTGCCCTGGACTATGTTTTGACTTGACAAATCTGAACTGGGCCATGACATGGAAAATATTCATTTTAGTCAATTTATTTGATGAGATGATGCTCAACTCAGCTGTAACAAACCTTTATTACATAACTGTTCAGATTAAACAAACAAATCAGACAAAGCAAGCCAATAAGAGAACAAACCAAAACTGGTGTAACACTGCTAACATAATTACCCAGGGTGCTTTGGCTGTAGCACAAGTGACCCCTAGTGTAACACATGTTCAATTGGATTCTGGGAAGTTCTGAATGGAATTACGTTTACTAACTCCTGAAACACTTTATTCGTTAATGTTAGTGAAATAAGCAATCTCCCTGTCTAAACCAAACAAAGACAAGCATCTTTTATCATTTTCGCCATCTACACTATAATAACGTCTGTGGGTGTATTACAAGAGGTTTTCCTTCATATCCATTGACCATCAGGAAAACCTGACTTACATAAATTTATAAATAAATAAGTAAACCACACCTAAACCACCCATGTTAACTAAATGGAGCTATTTCCTCATTTTCATTTGGGGTTAACATTTTTAAATCCTACCGTAGACATAGAAGACTGAGGGCCACCCAACGAACTGAACCAGGAGTCCTGCCAGAGGCATGGCAATCACAGCACCTGCGTAAGAACCTGAAAACCATCAAATAGAGAGTTATGTTGCTGTTCCACTATTTTGCATCTGTTGTGTAGATGAAAAGTAGTGATGTCATTCCAATTCCACAGAAACTGCACTTTCTCAGTCAACACAGGACCATTACAGCGTGTTTCAAAAACATCGATAATCTTGCAAAACATCAGTGCGACTAAGTTCTGTGAAGCACAGTTGACATTGTGTCGGACTCGTGACGCCGGGGTCTGTGGGTTCAATTCCCCCGGTGGGACCAATAAGAAAACACTTTACACAGCCATTACTATCATTTGCTCAGTTTAAGAGCACCGGCTTCATGTGTATGCTTCAACCAAATTAGACTCATTGTGTACATGAACACATTAACAAGGCACTGGCATCATCCTCAGCAAAAGATGTTTTAATGCATCTGAGGGCCGTATCAATGCTGTCAATTTGAATAGGCCTGAGTGCAGGAGTGTGCTTCTGGACAGTACGCACTATGACACTTCATTTGGACTGAATGGGATTGGGGCTCCTTCAGTACGCGCTGGTATAGCATGTGAGGGCAATATTTCATTCACAGGCAATGTCAAGAGGGTGTGGATGTGCCGGTTGTCATGGCACCCATTTGTTGCCAACAACTGCAAGTGAAGGGGGAAAAGACCTTCGATCCCCTTTTTGTTCATTTTACATCTCTGCGGAACATAATCTGTAAAAGGGTTTTTCAGCTATTTTTTTCCAAAAAGGTGGATTCAATTTATTAATCCAACTTAGATATCTTTAAGTTCTGGAGTTTTGATACTGCAAAATGTCATGAAGCTGAATTCAATGGGACAATATTTGAATGGGTATTAGTTCTGAGAGCAATATTAGCACAATTCAAACATTGCACCTGTATTAAGCTTGTAGATTTTCCTATCACTTAGGCCTACCACAGAATGAGGTAGTAGCCAGTCGACTTCTCTCCAGAGGAGGAGCCCATTTGGCCCACAGCCCATGGCATGCTGGGTAGGTGACTCCCTGTAGAAGAAACATTACAGTGGACAGAACAGAACAGTTAAGTAAAAAGACAACCAGATACAACTATTATATAATATACCTACATAATACATTGCTCAACTGACCTATATATACCTCATCCTGCATTAACTGTATATTGACTCTGCACTTGACCTTGTATTGCCTTGTTATGTCCCACTGCTATATGCACACTTGTGTTCTCTGTGTATTTTTTGCGTAAATATATATATGTTTTCTTGCACATTTTTCGCTTTATCTTTGCCTGGTCGCAGTTGCGCTTGAGAATTTGTTCTTAATCGGCCTACCTGGTTAAATACATTTTAAATACAAAATATAAAAATATATACGCACACACACATATACATAAAGATGGTTGACATATTAAAGGAAAAACTAGTAAAGAAATATAACGCTCTAGTCTAAAACATGTAATGAGCACCATATAACGCTCTAGTCTAAAGCATGTAATGAGCATCAGATAACGCTCTAGTCTAAAGCCTGTAATGAGCATCATATAACGCTCTAGTCTAAAGCATGTAATGAGCATCATATAACGCTCTAGTCTAAAGCATGTAATGAGCACCATATAACGCTCTAGTCTAAAGCATGTAATGAGCATCATATAACGCTCTTGTCTAAAAGCATGTAATGAGCACCATATAACGCTCTAGTCTAAAGCCTGTAATGAGCATCATATAACGCTCTAGTCTAAAGCATGTAATGAGCACCATATAACGCTCTAGTCTAAAGCCTGTAATGAGCATCATATAACGCTCTAGTCTAAAGCATGTAATGAGCAAAGCCTGTAATGAGCATCATATAACCAATGTAATGACCATCATATAACGCTCTAGTCTAAAGCCTGTAACGCTGTCTAAAGCATCATATAACGCTCTAGTCTAAAGCATGCATGTAAAAGCATGAAAATCATATAACGCTCTAGTCTAAAGCATGTAATGAGCATCATATAACGCTCTAGTCTAAAGCATGTAATGAGCATCATATAACGCTCTAGTCTAAAGCATGTAATGAGCATCAGTAAAGCATGTAACGCTCTAGTCTAAAGCCTGTAATGAGCATCATATAACGCTCTAGTCTAAAGCATGTAATGAGCATCATATAACGCTCTAGTCTAAAGCATGTAATGACCATCATATAACGCTCTAGTCTAAAATGTAATGAGCATGTCAATGAGTCTAAAGCATGTAATGAGCACCATATATAACGCTCTAGTCTAAAGCATCATGCATGTAATGAGCATCATATAACGCTAATGAGCATCATATAACGCTAGTCTAAAGTCTCTAAAGCATGTAATGAGCATCATATAACGCTCTAGTCTAAAGCATGTAATGAGCATCATATAACGCTCTAGTCTAAAGCATGTAATGAGCACCATATAACGCTCTAGTCTAAAGCATGTAATGAGCATCATATAACGCTCTAGTCTAAAGCATGTAATGAGCATCATATAACGCTCTAGTCTAAAGCATGTAATGAGCATCATATAACGCTCTAGTCTAAAGCATGTAATGAGCATCATATAACGCTCTAGTCTAAAGCATGTATTGAGCATCATATAACGCTCTAGTCTAAAGCATGTAATGAGCACCATATAACGCTCTAGTCTAAAGCATGTAATGAGCATCATATTACGCTCTAGTTTAAAGCATGTAATGAGCATCAGATAACGCTCTAGTCTAAAGCATGTAATGAGCATCATATAACACTCTAGTCTAAAACATGTAATGAGCACCATATAACGCTCTAGTCTAAAGCATGTAATGAGCATCATATAACGCTCTAGTCTAAAGGATGTAATGAGCACCATATAATGCTCTAGTCTAAAGCATGTAATGAGCATCAGATAACGCTCTAGTCTAAAGCATGTAATGAGCATCATATAACGCTCTAGTCTAAAACATGTAATGAGCACCATATAACGCTCTAGTCTAAAGCATGTAATGAGCACCATATAACGCTCTAGTCTAAAGCATGTAATGAGCATCATATTACGCTCTAGTCTAAAGCATGTAATGAGCATCATATTACGCTCTAGTCTAAAGCATGTAATGAGCACCATATTACGCTCTAGTCTAAAGCATGTAATGACCATCATATAACGCTCTAGTCTAAAGCATGTAATGAGCACCATATACCGCTCTAGTCTAAAGCATGTAATGAGCATCATATAACGCTCTAGTCTAAAGCATGTAATGAGCATCATATAACGCTCTAGTCTAAAGCATGTAATGAGCATCATATAACGCTCTAGTCTAAAGCATGTAATGAGCACCATATAACGCTCTAGTCTAAAGCATGTAATGAGCACTATATAACGCTCTAGTCTAAAGCATGTGTACCAACGCTAAACAGGTCAATTTGAGCCTGATTTTGGATCAAAATGGCAAGAGGAAAGGATTTGTGAAAAACATCAAAAGAGGGAATGTCTTTTGGAAGCATGTTGTTTCCTCCCTCCAGTCCCAAAGACTCGTAGAATCTATGCCACGGCGCTTTGAAGCTGTTCCATCTGAACGTCATACATGTACCTGAAGTGTGTAGTGTTTTAGAATCAGCAGTTATGATGGTCTGGATGAAACAACATGACACACTCACCTCCACCAAACCTTGCAGGATGCGGACTAACATGACACATCCATAGTGCCGTCTGGCTGCTGAGGGGATTAACATGTTCAACAGGGAGGTGAGGAAAATGGCCGCCCCAAACACTCTGTAAAAACATGATATATCGCGGTGTTACATTGGTATTATTCACTATTTTTTTTAGGGGAGACCAGACAAAAACGGTTCTTGTTCCCAGTGGTGCAAATTAAACAATCAAACAAATCTTCAAAATCAAATAAAGCATAAAATCAAGTCGAAGATGCAGTTCCAGGTTCGCTACATCGAAATCAATCATCACACAAGCAGTCCTCTGTGAAATACATTCTTAATTATTATATTCAAAATGTACGGGACTGTCCCGGACTATCAAAGAATCAGTGATTTGTTCATTATTATGTCTTGTGTTTTCTGTGAAACCAAAGGGACAGTAGCAAACCACATTAGCAGGACCCGATACAGAATATAACGATTAACATTAAACGTTGGCCTGTGATAAAGCAGTGTGCCACAGACTACAGCCAGCGATTTCAGGCTAGTGGTGGCTGCATGAGGATAAATGATGTCCCCATGCATGCGATGTACACATAGAAAGATGATTGTGTAACCTGCTACATGCAGTTTAGAGTAAGAACGAGAGAACACAAGCCGACCTGCACTCATTAAACAACAACCAAATAACAATATTTCACAGGTCTCCTTTTGACACAGCGTCTCTCTGAGAATACGTCGTGATCTCTGATTGCGTTGGACTAGGTCTCCCCTGACCTTTTCCTCGACTGATAAGTCAAAATGACCAATCCGACGTCCCGATATGACAGACAGAATGGGCCTTTGAGGGACAGACAGAGATACAGATCACCACGGCCCCCCCTCCCCCTCCGTGTTTCCAGAGCAGGGTGTAAGTGACACTTGTAATATTCCAGTGGTTGGCGTCTCAGAGAGAAATCAGAGGAAGGATCTTTCATTATTAACTCTGTCAGTGACGTGTCCCCCTGTTCCTGTGAAGCTTTTATTACAGGACTGCTATCACTGCTGTCGGACACACACACACACAGACACATACACACACACACACAGACACACACACACACACAACGTTTTTTGTCAGCTTTTACCGTTACAACACAAATCCTTCTTTTACCCATACCACACACACACACACACACACACACACACCTGTAACCTATACTACTGATATTTACACTGAATGACTTTTTTGTTTTCCACTTTCTGTTATAAATAGACTCCACAAACTGACAACTTATTCTACACACCAATTATTCAGTCCAACACCTCCCTATACGCAGTCTACTTCTGACAGCCAAATTAGGATGTTCTCGTCCTTACAACAAGAAACATTTTTAAATTATCAAATTCTTAATATCAATAGTCAATGAGCAACCCTAGTAACCTGTGTAATACTCTCTAGTGCAACCACAACCTGTTTAACACTCTCTAGTGCACACCCAAACCTGTGTAATACTCTCTAGTGCAACCACAAATCTGTTTAACACTCTCTAGTGCACACACAAACCTGTTTAACACTCTCTAGTACACCCACAAACCTGTTTAACACTCTCTAGTACACCCACAAATCTGTTTAACACTTTCTAGTGCACCCACAAACCTGTTTAACACTCTCTAGTGCACACACAAACCTGTTTAACACTCTCTAGTGCACCCACAAACCTGTTTAACACTCTCTAGTGCACCCACAAACCTGTTTAACACTCTCTAGTGCACACACAAACCTGTTTAACACTCTCTAGTACACCCACAAACCTGTTTAACACTCTCTAGTACACCCACAAATCTGTTTAACACTTTCTAGTGCACCCACAAACCTGTTTAACACTCTCTAGTGCACACACAAACCTGTTTAACACTCTCTAGTGCACCCACAAACCTGTTTAACACTCTCTAGTGCACCCAAAAACCTGTATAACACTCTCTAGTGCACCCACAAACCTGTTTAACACTCTCTAGTGCACCCACTAACCAATTTCTTCTTGATCTTTTAATTACTAAGTGGCCATATTAGGATAGCCCAGGGTGTCATGGCGTGAGAACTTCAGTAGTGTGAAGGTCTCACCTGTTGGCGGCTAACTTGTTGGAGATGAAGCCCCCAGGGATCTGTGTGATGATGTATCCCCAGAAGAAAGATCCATGGATAAGTCCCACAGTCTCTGGGTTCCAGTTAAACTGAGCAGGCTGTGGAACAGGGACATACAGTACAAAGGGAGTTATAAAACGTTTATAAAGGGATTTATCAAAACATTGTATGTGTGATATGTCAACTGCTTTTACTATATAAACTGGGACAAAAACATTTCCTAAAATGTTTTATAAATCACAAAAGAGTTAATGATAGAGACTTTTCTCCATTTTAAATTTATCATTTCTTGTCTTAAATGTATTTTTGGAGTGATGGTTAGAATTTGGATTATACATAATTTCAACAAAATCATTGGTAATTTATTTAACTTTGAGATTTGGAAGACATTGTATAAAGAACCTGCTGCTTCGTCTTGTTATTCTGGGTAAAAACTTAAACGGATTATTTGAAATAGGTTTACCTGAGAGATATTATAGTAAGTAAGTAAATATAGTATATAGTATAGTGTAGTAAGTGATTAAGAGCAAGACAATTAAACCAATGCCAACTCGGCGGGTATTTCTAAGGGCAAATTTGACAGATTCTTCCACCAGACCTTCCAAAAATGCAGATAGAAGTGTCTGGAAACAACACCACTCCACTTTAATATAAACACCCCGACTCTCTTTCGTGTCGGCCATTTCTCCCTCGCCCCACCTGCATTACAGGTGTCCCGTTGATGTAGACTGTGTTGTTGTTGACCATCTCTACGATGGCCACGCCCAGGTTACAGCGAATGCCGAAGGAGATGCAGAAGCCCAGGCCACTGAGCATGGCAATGATGTAGCGTTTGGGCAGACCACAGCAACCACAGTCAAACAGAGGGACGGGGTGACGAGGGGCCGATGCCACCGGTTGGCCGTCCTCGGTCAGTTCCAGCTGGTCTTCCTCATCCGCATTGGTGCCGTCCATTTTCCTGTAACACAGGACAGTTGGTGTCCGGACGACAGACGACAGTCCTGTCACATTGTAGCGAGAGGATGTTATTGTAGTGTTTGTCATGCTGCGCTACATTGTTTTAAAAGTTATGGTGCTGATCTGATATTTGTGCCCCTGTGTTCTTTGAGAGTCACTACATCTAAAACCGTCGAAATATCCTGTGGTTTTTCTGATCTCACCCTTGTTCTATATATTGTAACTTTATAAAGACAATTGCCCAGAGTAAGACACAAAAGCTGATACTCTCCATGTTAAGAGACTCCCCAGAGAAGATAATTCCACTGGATACTCCCCTGAATTCCCCAGAGAAAGAGAGTGAAAAAGGACAAAATACTCCCCTGAAGGAGTTAGTCCACATTAGGAAGATACTCCACAGAGGAAGATCATCTCCAAAGGAAGATAATCTCCAAAGGAAGATAATCTCCAAAGGAAGATACTCCCCAGAGGAAGATAATCTCCAGAGGAAGATACTCCCCAGAGGAAGATACTTCACAGAGGAAGATACTCCACAGAGGAAGATACTCCAGAGAGGAAGATACTTTAAAGAGGAAGATACTTCACAGAGGAAGATACTCCACAGAGGAAGATACTCCAGAGAGGAAGATACTTCACAGAGGAAGATACTCCACAGAGGAAGATACTCCCCACCAGATGAGACTCTCTAGAAACAGATACTCCTCACCACCCATTCCTGATAAGGTCCAGTTGAACCCAGGAGGTTGTTCTCAAAAGTTTACTGTGCATCTCATATTTTCCTCCTCCACCCTCCTTCCTGCTTTTGAACATCTGTTCCATTACCCAGCATCCCTCATCCTGCAGCGAGCACGAATGGCTTTCATCTGCCCCCTCAGATGTCCACCTGAGTTTCTTCCCTCTCTGAAAAAGATTGTAGTGGGTTCAAGGGTCGATTTTTAGTCTCCATGAGGTAAAAAAAATCAGCAGAAATAACCCTCGTGTGGAAGGAGATCATAATGAAAAAAGATGTTTACCTTATTTCTCCCTGTCGGGTATATCTGTATGTGTAAGCTAAGTGTGGTACATGGCGTGTATGAAAATACAATGCTGGATTGTGGAGTATTCCTCTAAAGATAGAGTTAGACATATTATAGACAAAACAGATGAATAGCAGTACTGAAGAGGGCTCAATAAATATTGTAAGACAAAGCTATGTTTTGGGAATGTAACATAAAATAAAAATAAATAGTTTTTTTAATTTAACACATAAAAAACATGACTAGTGGACAGATTCAGAATGATCTTCAGACCGAAGGTACAACAATTTTAACTTGTATCATCAGTCGCCCACTTAGTGATGGGAAGTTGTATGATAGGAAACCCATTGCCACTCCCGAGAGCGATACATAAGTCAGCATATATGGAATTTGTCAAAACACACCTAAACATGCAACAATCTGTTTGGGGCAATCTCCTGAATACAAATGAGACCAAATAAAGTTGTTTTTACAGGACAACATTTCTATTTATACAGAGAACTAAATGAAGTTTTCTGAGAACACCTAACCGACCTCAGTCAATCCTGTGATATCAAATATAGAGACACTTAAAAGCAATCTCTAAATACTCTGCGAAATTCCTTAATTAGTTAGTAAAAAATGTCTGTCATAAGGACAAGGACGCTGTGTCAAATATAATGCATACCTGTCAATGTTAATACTCTAGTGATTGACCAAAACCAATGTTTACAATTACCAACTTATTAAATGTTTCTTTGGCCATGGATTTGCGTTCTCGATTGATACCCCAAATGACTTTCCAAATGTATGCAGGACAGCTAAACAGTGAGTTTTGTCTGCTGCAGACCAGGCAAAGTGCACCTGAAAAGCACTTTCCAACCATTGAGTTTCAAACCATTAGCTAGCGACAAACACAGACAAAACCCATACAATAGACAAAATATTGTGTGGTGTCAAAGATGCCCCATTCCTATTTCCGCACAACCTTTTAAAGGTCTGTACTATGTACACTTCATTCAATCTTTTTACTCACTGGCCTTTCATGTTCAAGAAAACCTTTGAGAGATCTTTGTTGAAAGCCCCCACATTCACAAATGAACAGAAGGCTGTTTTCTCCCATTAGGAATCAGAATCCACTATTACTCCTGTCCTCCACAATCTCCTTATCTCCTCCCCTCATACTTACTCCTGTCCTCCACAATCTCCTTATCTCCTCCCCTCATACTTACTCCTGTCCTCCACAATCTCCTTATCTCCTCCCCTCATACTTACTCCTGTCCTCCACAATCTCCTTATCTCCTCCCCTCATACTTACTTACTCCTGTCCTCCACAATCTCCTTATCTCCTCCCCTCATACTAACTTACTCCTGTCCTCCACAATCTCCTTATCTCCTCCCCTCATACTTACTCCTGTCCTCCACAATCTCCTTATCTCCTCCCCTCATACTAACTTACTCCTGTCCTCCACAATCTCCTTATCTCCTCCCCTCATACTAACTTACTCCTGTCCTCCACAATCTCCTTATCTCCTCCCCTCATACTAACTTACTCCTGTCCTCCACAATCTCCTTATCTCCTCCCCTCATACTTACTCCTGTCCTCCACAATCTCCTTATCTCCTCCACTCAGGTTTAACTCACTCCCCAATCTTGATTCATACACCCCAATTCACCCCATATCCCCTAGCCTTTAATACCCCTTTCCTGTTCACTCCTTTCTTCTGAACAGCCAGTTCCTCATCCCTTTCTCCACATGTCATCCCCAGGCCTGATGTCTTGCCCAACTCATCCCTTGTCATCCCAAGCTTTATCCCTGATGTCTAACTCAAATATTCAGCTATTTACTATCTATAAATGACAATGGTAAGAAGGGTTGAGCAAATCTCCAAAAACCGCTTGATCCTTTTTAGAGGGTGGAAAAGACCCAACATGTTAGCGATTAAATATACTGTGTAATAAATAGGAATAAAAAAACTAAATGTAAACCTGCTTTACCAGGTTTAACAAAAAACATTGAGATAATTATGTCCCAACAGAGAACTGTTGATCTGTTTCTCTGATCATACAAAAGACAAGCGCTGCATGTGTTGATTGTTTAATATCATTGTCCACACACCTTTCTGTACGGAGGACAGCTTGTATTTATGAACCCTACCCAGAATTGGCTAAAACAGTGTCACTTAACTGGTGGACAGCTACATAGATAGGCACACCCTGCAGATTAATACCACCATAACTTAATGTTTCTGATTGAACCAACTACAATCCCAGCAATACTGAATTTAGTCACTTAATGAGCTTAATTTCACTAGCGAGGTTACTAGTTCAAAAAGTTGTGTAAAACCTTTAGTACCTTAGAAAAACAGTAGCTAACTCTAGTCTATGGAGATCTTCCTGAGAGAGTTATGTCATCTTAAATGATTTTCATATTTTGTATTTTTGTTCAGCCAATAAATATAAATTCTCTGTTCATTATTATTGAATGAAAAATGTGTTCTGTTTTCATCCCACATATAATTGATTAATAAGACAAATGAAAGAGTGATTAACTGTATGAATAATAAATAACTTCATTAATAATGTATTTTGTCCCGGAGCAATGTAGTACACCTTCTTTAAAAAAGGACATATCATTCAATTCATTCTTAATTTCTGTTTCCTTCACTTCGTCTCTTTGGATTGTATTCTTCTTTTAGTATCAGCTGGTGGAATAGATTATTACATTGGTGTAACTCATGGTTTCCTCACAATAGATCCAATGGATCTTTGACATTCATAAAATATTTGGCCTTTTATTACCATATAAAAATAACTTAAATGTAAATTCATGAAAATATTCAGTAGAACTTATTTTTTTATATTTGTGCACTGATATTACAACCCATACAGATTATTATTTCCTTAAATCGCTTATAATCGGAAATGTTGCTCAACAATCGATCAACTCCTCACGTGGCTTTTTTTAATCTATTTCAGACTTCACTGTGGACACTTTTGCTCTAAACATGCAAAATTCCCTTTCACAGGAAATTGCCCACTTATTTGGTTTATCTACCTCAAGATAACAATCTTCTTCATATGTGTAATTTCCATATTCATCATCCTCCCCTTGTGAAATATGTATCAGATATGAAATATGAATCATAATGTCTTAAAATAAAACTTGCGATTACATCACTGCCTGGCAAGCAAAATAATCAAATATTTAGGATCTCTGGGTACAGAAAATATGAAACACAATGCTCTGCTTTTACGGTTATTCTTCCAACTCAAATCTCCCGGACACCCTACCACTGGGTTTTGTTTTTTAATTCGAAGAATTTTGACCGGAATATTACCTCAAGACATTTTTCAAATATTCCAGCAGGTTAGCCGATAACACAGTAATGTGGACCAAGCAATACAAAGACCCTAAAAATTTAGACAGACGAGTAACAATCCCTAGCAATGCTCTGAATTAATTTCTCACAAAACGCATATATGAAATAATATAATCTGTTGCTTCAAGTAGTAAATATCAAACTTGTATTCTTGTATTGTGTTTCATTTTTTTTAAACCATTAAGTCACACACATTTGTCAGTCAGAGAGTAGGAATCCAGATCTGTAGCATCTCAGTTCCCCATCGTCCCCATAAGTCTTACCTCTGCAGGTTGCCCAGACCATCTCCCACTGTGTTCTTCACCTCCTCCTTTCCTGGTTTCAGAACCCGCTCCTTCAGCCCTGCAAACCCTCCGAAAGGCATCTTCCTCTGCCTCACTCTATCCTTTTCTCTCTCTTGATTTTACAGGAGTATCCCCCTCTTTTTCTCACACTCTTTGCTCTGAGCAAGACTTTAAAGATCTGCTAGATGTGGTTGCTCATCATCCCTGGGTTTTAAGGCACAGAGGGTATATCTTCGTCTTTATGTGGTGCCCCGGGACCCAAAAACGCTCCACAGATCTAAACTGGGCTTGTGCTGTCCTCTCCTCTCATGCGCGAACAGGGAGATGGTGATGGGTAGAGCTAGGAAGGTCTAGGGCGAAGTGGAGGGTGGTTGAGTGGAGACTGGTCCAAGGTACCCGATACAACTCCAAGCATGGCGTGGGCCTCACCTCCAGAAGGAACCAGTGGAAAGAGACCGACAGTGAAGGAGTATAGAAAGTCCAATCCCCCACCTCAGGACGTTGGCATGGTGAGCTGTGTGTGGGTGGGTGCTGTAGGACTGATCACTCCCCTTGGCTTGCCTCTCCTCCTGATAGCTCCAGCGCTCACCTGACTGCCTCCCACCGCCCGTCCCTGTATCCTCATTAGCTCTCCATCTTTCTATCCCCACCTCCTCAGCCGTGCCAGTTCATCTGATACAAACCCCATGGATTAGTGATTAAATATTGACAAGTCTCATTCACGGAGAGACAAGCGGAGCATGGCGCCCGTGGTGTAAGATGTGTGTGGATGAAACGTAAGACTGTTATCGGGTTGGCGGTAGACCACTCCAATTCTTTGACAGCTTTTCCATGTTAGCAGCTGAACAGCTAGTTACCTGTGAGCGGTTCATATAGAGATGGATGGTGTCTTAAACTCGGCTGGTGTATACAGGCATCTCTTCAAATTCTCCACAGTAAGTCTCAATAGGATTTTCCAGAATAAAAGGTTTCGTTACTGGCCCGACATGCACTCGTTTTTCCAGTGCATTCAGGTTTTTTTTTTTGGGGGGGGCTTATTAAAAATACATGGAGTTTTAGAAAATGCAGATTTAAAATTCATCAGCAGATTGCAGTGTGGTTCACCGTGGTCTGGGGCTGTTTTATTGATGGGTTGCTCCAGAGGGATGACTTAAGGCGATGCTGCTACTTTGCTGAGCTCTTCAAAATTCTTCCTCTTTCATGACAGAAATATAAAGGGCCAGGGGGGAAAAAACAGAGCGAATAGGCCTGTATTACACTTGTCAACTTGCATGCATGTACAGTGCATTCGGAAGGTTTTCCCTTCCCTGTCGCCACATTTTGTAATGTTATGGAGTTAATTTATAATTGATACCATTAGTTTTTTTGCCATCAACCTACACACAATTCTTGATGACAATAAAGCAGAAACCAATTTTTTGCAGTTTTTGCCAATTTATTTAAAATATAAAACTGATTACTCATGTAGATATTTATACAAACCTGTACAAAGCTGGCACACCCAAAATAATCAAAGAACTATTTGCTGCCAAAAGCACTTCTTCAAGAATGTGTTTTCACACATAATGTCATGTAGTGCTCTGTCACTGAACTGGTATGAATATTTTCCAAAGGCACTGTACAGATATTGTAGACAATGCAATATGAATCTAGAGCACAGCACTACACAACAGTATGTGTGTATGCGTGTATGTATGTATTAAGTTAGTTGTGTATGCGTGTTTAGTTTTTACTTTAACCAAAGTAACTACATACTATCCAGATCCTTTGGAAGTAACAACAATTTGTCAGGATGTCCTGAGAGGATTCTGCTGTTTTTGTTTCTGGAATCAATGTAAGATGTTTACAGAGTGAAATTGTTTACAGCAGTACTAGACATGAAAAATCTGTTCCCCAGATGGCTCTCTGGGAATTAAGATGGCACTTCAAAATATCACAGTGTGCCGTTAAATATGATATCCGGGATACGTTGGTTGTGATGGATTGTAAGAGGTCATTCGTGAGGTTCCATATAGATCCATGTTCGAAAATGAAACTACTCTTTACATATAATTTAAAGAGGACTTTGGAATGCGTCACCATAAATGATCTGTTGGGAGACAAAGGGCGTGGTTGAGGCTCCACCTCTTATTTGACATAATTTGTCTGTATCTTTGAAGTGTCTAAACTATTAACCACAAATGGCCTGTCTTTAATTGCTTGAATACAATCAAAAGATACATCACTGTATGAAAATGTTGGGGTCACTTGGAAATGTCCGTCTTTTCCATGAAAACATACAGGAAATGAGTTTGAATAGAAAATCAAGCTACATTAATAACAACTATAGACATTGACCATGTTATAAATAATGATTTTTAACTGAAAAATAATTGTGTACTCCAAAACGTTGCTTTCCTCAAAGAATCCTCCAAGGTGCTGTAATTACAGCCTTGCAGACCTTTGGCATTCTAGTTGTCAATTTGTTGAAGTAATCTGAAAAGATTTGACCCTTAGTTACCTGAAGCACCTTCTACATGTTGTATTGGCTTGTTTGGCACTTTTTTCTTAAATAGTTCACAACAAATCTAGAAAAAGCCAGTTGTATTGCTTCTTATAATATGCACAAGAGTGTTTCTTTAATGGTAATATAAAAGAATACAATTGGATTAGCAAACACAATGTTCCATTGGAACACAAAAGTTATGGTGGCTGATAATGGTCTGTACGCCTCTGTAGAAATGTGTTGTTTTCAGCTACAATAGTCATTTTCAACATTAACAATACCTACGCTGTGTTTCTGATCATTTGGATGATATGTTAATAGGCAAAACATTTTATTTTCTTTAAAAAACAAGGATTTTTCTGACCCTGAAACTTTTGACCGGTAGTGTATGAGTAAAGAACTTTACTGTAGGGAGCACAATCTTAAAGGGATATTGTCAGATGTAGTACCTATAGGACAAAACAAGGTTGCTCCATGTGTGCATCAGGAGATAATGGGGATTAAAAACAATCTGAGTAACTATGATAAAAATAACAGCATAATAAGAGACATTTGAATGTGCTTTAATTATTTTAAAAAGTTGATTAAATTGAGATCTGGGGTTATTTGGAGGCCAGGGCAACACCTTGAACTCTTCATTATGTTCCTCAAACCATTCCCGAAAAATGTGTGTAGTGTGACTGAACACATTTTCCAGTGTCATCGGGGAATACCATTTCCATGAAGGGGTTTATTTATCCAGCTGTAACTTTTACATTTGTCATGTTACTAATGAGTACCAGTACTTTAACTTTACGCTTGAACTCTTTACACTTACAGAAAGAGCCATCTAGTGGTTAGAACGTGTTCCAGGCCTACTTTAGTATCACTGAAAAACATTATGACCACCTTATGCCTATTATGCTGTTGATCCTCTGTACCACCAAAACAGCACCAACCTGCAGAGCAACTCTACAAGAGCCATGCATGTGTCCTGTGGTATCAGGCACCAATACATTAAGATCCCTGAAGGTGTCCTGTGGTATCTGGCACCAAGACATTCCGGAACAATGTATACAGTGTGGTAAAGCGCATTATCCAGCTGAAAGAGGCCACTGCCATCAGGGAATACAGTGTTGCCATAAAGGGGTGTACTTGGTCAAATGGACATCCACATGAATGCCCAGAACCAGGGTTTCACAGCAGAACATTGCCCAGAAAATCACATTTCCTACACCGGCTTGTCGTCTTCTCAGTGCGTTCTGTAACCATCCATCACCACTTCCCAGAGTAAACGGCACCCACTTACATGGCCATCCATGTGGTTTGCATTTTGTCCCTTCTCGGACCACTGTTGGCAGGTACTCACCTCTGCTGACAGGGAGCACCCCAGCCTTGCGGTTTACAGAGAAGCTCTGTCCCAGTCATGCGGCCATAACAATTTGGCCCTTATCAAAATCACTCATGTCTTTAGTCCATTTCTCCTGCATCGAACACGTTGACTTTGAAAACAGATCGCAGATGTTCGCTTACCATCAGCTCTACCCAGACCTCGACATGTGACCTTGTTAAGAGATGATCAACGTGTATTTTCTTCATCTGTGATAATGTTTTGGTTCACCATTGTATGTCTCCCCTCAGTTTTGCTTGTATTTATGCTAGTAGTAAAGTAAAAAATATTAGTTGACACCGGTTGACACCTGAAAGTGGTGTCCTTGTGATCTCTGTCTCCTTCAACCCCATTGGAGTAGAAGTTCATAAGGGTGGGGTCTCTGGCTTTCTCATCCAATTGGTGTTTGCCAGTCTGTTTTGGAGAGAATACTAGGACAATAAATGGATATGCTCCAATGAACTCTCAGCCATGTTGTAAATCTATGTCCTTCTAATGGGTTAGCACCGGAAACAACTTTCGATATATCCGGACTGGATAGGATCAAATGGGGCGGGTCTTTTGGTTCGCATTCTGTCGCTGATATGAGTGTTGTTTTTCCGATGCCATACCGTCATATATCCGTGATGCCGGTGAGACCGGGACCTAATCTGTGCCGAGCAGTGCATCTCTTCCGCGTTTTTACGGATTTGAACGTTGTCTCTTGATTAAACTCAAACTGTACTTTCCTCGCATGCATGTGTCCATTCAACCCCCGGTCCCTACAACCAGCATTAAAATAGTTTATTAATTCATTCTGATAATGTGTCCCCTCCCCCGAGGTTCCTAACACACAACATTGGCTACTATTTTAAACCACCTTAACATTGGCTGCTATTGTAAACCACCTTAACATAACATTGGCTATTATTGTAAACCACCTTAACATAACATTGGCTATTATTGTAAACCACCTTAACATTGGCTACTATTGTAAACCACCTTAACATTGGCTACTATTGTAAACCACCTTAACATTGGCTACTATTGTAAACCACCTTAACATAACATTGGCTATTATTTTAAACCACCTTAACATTGGCTGCTATTGTAAACCACCTTAACATAACATTGGCTATTATTGTAAACCACCTTAACATAACATTGGCTATTATTGTAAACCACCTTAACATTGGCTACTATTGTAAACCACCTTAACATTGGCTACTATTGTAAACCACCTTAACATACACTGGATTCCTGCACCCGGGCGTACCGGCTCCAGCCATGTCGTCTATGTTTGCTGCGGCTGGCGGCGGTGACCGAGCTACGGTGGAGCAGACAGGTAAACAACCAGCATAATGACAAATCAACAGATCTGTTTGTTTGCGTTTGGTGTGTTTTTTTTGCCTGAAGTATCAGGCATGAAGGGCTATGGGGAGCTATGGAACCGTATCAGTGATGTGCTAATAACTCTCGGTGCTCCACAAAACTAGGTCAGTAGATCAGTAGAGCATATTTATACTATGGTATTTTTGATGACACTTGTGCAGAATTGCTTGTCGAAATAGAGACTGTGTATCTCCACCGAGGATTATAAAACGCTCGCCGACTCTATGAGTAATTACACACTTACAATAATATATATTTTCGCCGTTAGCTTAGCATAATGTTTTTTTTTCTGGGTCGGGCTCTATGTAATTCCATGCAAAAGGCCTCTATGTTCGATGCAAACATTGATGTTGGTCGTTATAAATACAATTGAAAATGAATTAATAAAATGTATTATGATTTATTTTTTTAAGTTGGGAGAGGTACATTAAGTGATTTAGGTTAAAATTTGTTTTTCATTTTATCTTTGTTACAGGGCCTACATAGGCTATGTATAAATAAGTATATTTGCATTGAACTGTTAATGCGTTTTTTTTAACGAAGCATATAAACGCCATGCTATTTTTTATTTCCACAATTCCGTTTTGCGTTGCTTTTTGTGTTTTTTATTAGTTGTGAATATAAGCAAACCTGCCACAATAGGGTAAATTGAAGATAATGTTATTGTAGTTTCGTTTGGTAAAGTCGAATAAACGTTTCACATTTTAATTGTCAAAAGCTACCTTTTCTGTCGATATTTGGCGGGTTTCCTTCGTAATATAATAATTTTTTTCCAACAACTTTTAGCCTAAATTGCCCTAGGCGAATTTGGTTTTAAATGAGCTAAAATCATGCTGTGTTTGAAAATTATTTTATCATGGGGTGTAGTTTATTTGATATGTGTTGACACCGCAAAGTAATTTCGTTTCTGTCATCTGTTTCATGAAGAACTTCTTTGTCGGCTTTATTATAGGTTGCATGGGGGCTGCAATGTGTTGACAGACAGTTACACAGTATCTAGGTCAAAGAGCAACCCGTGAGCACATGAAGTTAAACACATTTAAAACGCGTTGTGTTAGTTGAAAAGCGTAATCGAAATAATGTAACTTGCAGGGACATTTTTTATGTCCCTGAAATATTGTACATACTATTATTTTTATTATTTCAATATATGGTATACAATGTTTTTGTTGAAAAATAATTGTGGTTTATGTTATCAAATATAGTCCTAATTTTAATTTTGCATTCATACACTGGCTGGAGTGTAATGGATGTTGGCAACTTAGGAAAAAAACACATGTTTTAAACATCAGTCGGAATTCTTAATGGCTGTATCTTAATTTGAATACTTTTACTACATACCTATGGTACTTTCCCATATAATCCCAATGAACACGTACCATCTTTAGAAAGGCAAGGCCACTATTGACCATAGCCAATGTTATTTGAGTGCATTATGTGGAAAAAAGCAAATGTGTTTTAACACAGAAAAAAATATATTTAAAAAAAAAAAGATCAGAGACAACTTTAGGGTGATGTGTTAATTATGAACTGCTGTTATCCAGAGGAGTTAGTGCATTCATTATAACATAGCTAGCTAATACAACAACATCAATGGCAAGGTAAATTAATCATTTTTTCAATAAAGCAGGTATCAGTAAAGTCTGTGCAATTGACAAAGTACTAAATTAGGAGAAAATATTTGCAATATAGATTAAGCTTAAGTATAAGAATACATTTGCAGTCACTTTGAAATGGTTTCGAGCTGTTTTGAGCTTGTTATTGAACCCTCAAATGCTGATGCTCCTGATACTTAACTAGACCATAGAAGGTCAGCTTTATTTTCTTCTTTAATCAGCAGAACTGTTTTAGCCATGCAAACAATTGCAAAAGTGTTTCTTATAATCAATTTCACAAGTATTAATTTAGATAAGCAAACACAATGTGCTATTGAAACACAGGAGTGATGGTTACTGATAATGGGCACACTTATGTAGATATTCAATTTTGAATTATCAGTTTCCAGTTACAATAGTAATCTACCACATTAACCATGTCTACACTGTATTTCAGATCATTTTGACTTTATTTTAATTTACAGAAAATGTTTTATTCAAAAACAAGAACAAAACTTGTACACTGTTTGTCGGATTGTAAACTGTACATCTGCGGAATACATTCTATAACCATTTGTCTGATATTATATTGTACATTTCTTGTCAGTTAGTTAAACAGTCATAGTTTTGATCAAATGCAGTACAGTTTTCTCGCCTGGACGATACCTGTTAACCAACACAAAGTGAATATGTCCTTCTAAGGATTGTTTACTCGGACACAAAATCTATTCCTTATGCTTTCTGTGTGTTTACTGGTTTGTTTGTAGGGGATGTGCTGGTGGAGGAAAACCAAAGCCCTTCTGTTTCTCTGCCCAGCTTGATGACTCCCTGCTCAGCCGCTGGCATGACTTCTGGCATGGAGCTGCCCAGGAAACGTAAGGGAAGCATGGATATGTAAGTGTGTTTTATTGAAAATGGGGACCACAATCATATTAATTTCTGACCAGATAACCAGACACTGGTTTCCTTAGTTAGTTCCTTAGATATTAACATTTTGTGCCCCAGCGTGCATCAGAGCACATTTAAATAAATAAACAAGCCCTTTGTTTCCAGGGAAACCAAATCAGCCTCCAATCTGGATGCAGATATGGAAGATGAAGATGACAGGTACCATTCTGAGTCTGTGATTGCTGAGAGCTCTATTCAAGCCCCTGTATTAAATCACCAGACACTTTGTGATCTACTTTTTCTATTCTTTTGCAGGTCTGAGGAGGAGGAGGAGGACTCTCAGGCTAAAATTAAGTGCTTCAGGTACACATTTTCCATTAACCAGAAACAATTGTAATGGTATTGTTTGGATTGAAGTTTGAGGTAATATCACTTTTCTGTGGGATTTAAACTTGTGAATCAATTTCATATTGTTTTGCATGCCTTGTTTAACATTAATTGAAAGTATTGACTTCCCTCAATGTAACCCAATTGTAATGTCATGCTTCTGAAGGTTTGTCATACATTTTTGATAACTATGACGCAGTTAAGTTCAACATTTTTGGAACTTTGATTAAGATGACCGAAAAGTATTATATTAATAAAAATTATTGAATTCCTTTTTTAAACACCTAATTATGTTAGATTACTATTATTTTGTCTTTGAAATAAATGACTTTTTGGCATTGTAGGGCTTTTCAACTTGAACATGACCGCTGATTTTTTAGGAAGCTGATTATCTGACCAATCGCAGTGCTATCTCTACATACAACGCTCCAGTCATTCACTGTTAAAGCAGAGGGCAACCAATTAAAACCCATTTGAAAACACCATCCATTTTGAGGCAGATCCTGAAGCAGTGAGGTCACTGTGTTCGCCACATAAAGTCGCCGTGGTTCTGTGGTGTCTCTCCAGGGAGCCTCACAGCCAGATCGAGAAGCGCCGTCGGGACAAGATGAACAACCTGATTGACGAGCTGTCAGCCATGATTCCCACCTGTAATCCCATGTCCCGCAAGCTGGACAAACTCACTGTGCTCAGGATGGCTGTGAACCATGTGAAATCCCTGAGAGGTAGCGTTAAGAGCAGTTTCTGCTCACTCACACGTGATCTGGTATTAATGGTTTATTCCAGTTTGTTAAATAATCAATGGTCAAATAGGAGGCGTTTATATTTCAGTGTTGGTGTATAATGGATTGTTTAGACACCCTCTGAGATTTAGGTTTGCCCACGGGATCAGTGGCAAAAAATGTCTTACTCAAATGCAGGCCAGAACATCACCATCTCTGCTCTGGTATTTCATAAATAGAACACCGACAAGCGAACATTTGTCAGTTTGCACACATGCTTCAAAAGTCGAATCAACAACATTTGAATAATTAGGCCTCACCGTGTATACAGAAGATAATCAGCAGGTTTAAGAGCCCTTAAATCTCACATTAAAAAAGTGAAGAACATAAACGTACGCTATACATACGGACAGGACACTAGCTAGTGCAACTGGGAATCTGGGTGGGGCGGTGTTGAGGGAAGCCTATTCAGTTATTTATTTGATCACAGACAGGTAAATATATGGGTGTCAGGAGGCCGGTCAAACAGGTAGATATCAGGCCACATCAATGCATTGCAGATTAACGTGTGAAGTTTTTAGATGGTCCTGTGTTATTGAACTGGTGCAGTTTAATGAGTATGTGTGCACAAGTATAGTTATTCTGTTACGGCTCTTTGTGTAACATTGTTACGCAGTTATAGTAGTTCTGTTTCTTAAAAAGCAACGGGTCCTCTTTTATTTGACAGCAGTTCTTCTCACTCAGGTTCCACCAGTTCCTTCGCTGAAGCAAATTATAAACCGTCTTTCCTTCCTGATGATGAACTCAAACAGCTCGTTCTCATGGCCGCCGATGGGTTTCTGTTCATAGTCGGTTGTGATCGCGGAAGAATTGTGTTCGTTTCAGAGTCCGTCACCAAGACACTGAATTACAACCGGGTGAGAAATGTATTACAATTAAACTAGAGCGGGGAACTATGGTGTTAGTGATGTGGGCTAACTTTGGTTTCATTTTGTGTTTCCTAAGCTACTAACCTTCTTACTTTGTTATCTCCCTAGACGGAGTTGATTGGACAGAGTCTTTTTGACTATATTCACCCGAAGGACATGGGAAAAGTAAAGGAGCAGATCTCAGCTTCTGAGTTATACCCCCGTGAGAGACTAATAGATGCCAAAAGTAAGTGTGTGTGTGTGTGTGACTCTGTTGTATTGAGGGCTCGGCTAAGAAATGTGTGTTTCTGACACGTAATTTCTCTCTCCAGCCGGTCTGCCGGTCCATGCTGACCTCCCGGTTCGTGCAGCTCGGTTGTATCCAGGTGCACGCCGCTCTTTCTTCTGCCGCATGAAGTACAACAAGATCTGTATTAAGCAGGAGGACAGGGAGGTTCAGACCAGCTCTTCTAAAAAGAAAGGTACATGGCTAATGTAGTTGTTACAATTCCTAAGTATGTGAAGTACTGTATGCAAACTCAGTGCCAACCTAAAAAATACACAGCTTATTTATCCGGGTTCTAAAGAAATGCAACCTGTTTAACATTGACAGAATGTTCTCCTCTATAACTGCTGTCTTTCCACATCCCCACCTGCTGTTTCTGTCCCCCCCTGTAGAGTCTCAGAAGTACTGCACTGTCCACTGTACAGGATACATGCGGAGCTGGCCCACAAGTCAGCTGTGGGAGGAGGGTGGCGATGAGGGCGCAGAAGCTGAGGGCGAGGCGGACAAGGAGAGCTCCCACTTCAGCTGCCTGGTGGCTGTGGGGCGAATCCACTCCCACGTCGCCCCTGTGGTCAATGGGGTCAACGAAGTTCAGGTCAAAGCCACTGAATTTGTCACCCGCTACACCGTGGACGGCAAGTTCACCTTTGTCGACCAACGGTATTTCACAGTTTTCTAACTTGGTCTTGATGGGTCTTCGTACACATTATGAACACTGGACTATATTTAATCATCTTGTGTGAGTCACCGCAGTGTGTCCTGCTTCTTAGGAGGCAGTGAGAAGAACAGTAAGACATCATACTCACACACACATAAGTCAGGCTTATCAACCTTATCATTGCCCGCTTGGTTCTCCTGAAAGAGTTGTGTGCCTGCGTTTCAATGTGATGACTTAACGGTTTGTTTTCCACCTCTATTCCACACAGAGCCACCACTGTCCTTGGATACTTACCGCAAGAGCTGATCGGGACATCGTGCTACGAATACTTCCATCAAGACGACCTGCCACATTTAGCCGAACGACATAGAAAAGGTAGAATCGTGTTTGTGCAGGTTGTACCTAAACGAGTTATTGTTGTGACTCCGCTAAGCCATCCTCTGAATAACTTGACTAGTGGAACGACAACCGGGGCTCTATGTGAACTAACTTACCGCAATGTTTCATTCAATTATTATTACTACTGCAAAAATGTATTTCTCTTAATGAACAGATTTTATGACTCGTGTTTAACCATTGCTTTTGTGGTTTCAATACATTGTCTTAATTCTCTGTTCTCTAATTTCACCGTTTACATCGTTTGTTGCAGTGCTGCGGAGTAAAGAGAAAATAGAAACAAATGGCTACAAATTCAAAACGAAACAGGGCTCTTTTGTCACTCTACAAAGTCAGTGGTTTAGTTTTATAAATCCCTGGACCAAAGAAGTAGAATACATAGTATCAACCAACAAAGTTATATTGTAAGTACTCATGTCTTATACTTCACACCACAGATCTTACCAGACTGTTGTTGTTGTTGTTGTTTCAACCAAACCTTTCTCACTCATGTGTTCACATTGTCTCCGGGCCCCTAGCAATCACTGCCGACCAAGCGTATCTGGATACAAATCAGAACTGCCTAGTCATTCTAAATCTTTTGAAGGTAAGTGAATATTGACGCCTCATGGAAAATGTGATTAGTTTATAGTATAGTGTTATTTCTACAGTCAAATAGACGTAATTGGATATTCATTTATGTTTCTCCCTTTGAGACAATGGCAAGAAATCTTTTCCCATCATCCCGGGGATCTCCAGTTCTTCCAGTGCCATGATCTATCCTGTAAACATCGGCACTCAGATCGCTAACGAGCTGCTGGACTTCAACAGGTGGGGGCGATGGTGCGAAGTTGAAAAGTAGAGAAGAAGAAGAAAGGCATAGAGAGGAATACAGCCTGTATGAATTTGAAGTCATAGAGATTACTAACATTTCTTTCATTAGTGAAGACAGCAACTTGTTGATGAGAATGGAGAAGATTAGACTGTGAAGGAACAGCTACAGAATCAGCATTCCTGTGTTGTGGGGAATTGTTTACTGATTTTCGTTTCGTTATGATGTAGCAACTCCCAATTACTTTTGGAGAGTCTAAGATTGGGACGTGTTCTCAGAAGCACGTCCTCTCACGCCATTCTGCTTCTTATCAGGCCGCAAGCAGGCCCGGGAATCAAGGCACAGGTTGCAGGTGTGAAAGATGTTGTTACTACAACAGTAATGGTTGTGTTGGATTTGTCATTTCACTGTAGTCATTATACTGCTGGGCTCCCAAATCCCTGAGATGTGTGCGTAAAATATGTTTTGTCTTTAGTCTGATGTGTCGGTCTGGTTTTTAGGATGAACTCTTCTCCATCCAGTGGTGATGTCAGCCACTTCATTGTATCGCAGGAAAAGTCTCCTGAAAAACTAATGCAGTCCAACAGCGATGTGAGTCTACTGTGTGTGTCCTCTGTGTGTGTGTGTGTGTGTGTGTGTCTCTGTGTGTTTGTGTGTGTTCCAGAGGAATTTCCACTCTAAAAAAGAGTCTGTTAAAAGTGAGTATTAGTTTGTCTGAATTTACAATAACAAATGCTAAACAATTTTTTGGTTTATACGTTTTCTTTAAAACATACACTGCCATTCAAAAGTTTAGTGTCATTATAGAAATGTCCTTATTTTCAATGAAAACATACCTGGAATGAGTTTGAAGTGGAAATATAACAAAATGAATTGAACATGTAGTCATAAATTAATATATGTATTGATCTTTCGTCATTAGAATAACAGTGTCATTCGAACATTGCTTTGGTCAAAGAATTATCTATATGTCTTGGCAGCTCCCACAACCGCTCAATAGGTTTGCGATCCGGTTATTGTGCTGGTCACGCTGAACTAGTCTGAAGAAGGCCCGTGTTTGTTTCTTTAATCAGTACAAAGGTTTTCAGCTGCGCAAACACAATTGGGTTCTTATGATAATTTAGCCTTTTAAAATTATGAACTGGGATTAGCAAACACAATACAGGACATGTTGCTGATAATGTGCCTCTGTATGTCTATGTAGATGTTTCATAAAAAATCTGCCGTTTCCAGCTACAATAGTCATATACAACATTAACAAAGTCTACACTGCGTTTCTGCAACTATTAAGTTGAAAGGCACACCTTATATCTGTTAATAAAATATGTAAACAGTAGGCTAGGTTGATCATGCGATGGCAAGCTGCCTTTATTTTGCTGCTTGCTTTCAGAATGGAGTGCTAAAATGTCAGCTGCAACCCATTTTGTTTGTGTTTGTGTGTGTGTGTGTGTGTGTGTGTGTGTGTGTGTGTGTGTGTGTGTGTGTGTGTGTGTACTGTTCAGTAATTTTTACCCCATGTCTCTGCCAGGTGCCAAATGGGGAAGTTGCAGACAAAGAGATCCCTGCTCAGTCCAGCTCAGAGGAGAGAGAACAGCAAGGGCCAGCATTTTCTTCAGGAGAACCACTCATGGGTAAACACTGTATCTTCACTAGTTTAGAAGAGGTTTTTGATCTAACCACTTTATAATGGCCTAACCTCATATCGGGTTTGTCTAGTCACCTCACACTGGTTTGTTCTTTTGTCTAACCCCCATAAATTCTCCATTTCACTAAACTCTCAGGGGAGAATCCCCAGGAAATGGAGAATATGATTGGCCCCGGGCTAGGAGGCCTTAGTAACGACGAAGCTGCCATGGCTGTGATCATGAGCCTGTTGAACACAGACGTCAACCTGGGTGAGGCCGTGGACTTCGACGAGATGCGCTGGTCCCTCTGAAACTCACAATATCGCTTGTTTGAAACTTCCTGCACCACCAGAGCAGAAGAACGAGCACGTTTTTGTTTTCACTGTCAGCTGGTATCAACTTGATATATAATTTTAGATAATATAATTTTAGTTAATATTCACAAATTAATTTTCATTTGTTCATACCGTTTTCTTTTCTTACATAACCATTATAATCATCAGCTGGATACTAAAACACATTTGGAATGTAATCTATATAAGGGCCACTGGATCTTTATGAACAAACAGTGGCTATGCGTTTGTAGTGTTTTGTTTTCCTGGTTTATCGACACTTGAAAAGATGTGAGTGATTTTGCAAGTGACTCGGAGAACTTTCTCATTGTAAAAGTTATTGTGTTTGAATGTTAGATGGTAGTATGTGAGTTAGGCTATTACACAAGTCTTTATGGCAGCAGACAGAAGACACACTGTCAACGTTGGCATTAAGTCACTGATGACTGTAAATGTGCTGCCTTGAGTATTTCACCTCATCTGTGTCCATGGTTACAGAGGCATATGTATACCGCAGCCATTAACCAATCGTCTGGCACACATTTGCACCCGATCCAAAATACCACGTCCACCCGCCATCTTGACACCCTTCATAAAGAACGTTGAGATGTTTTTATCAAAATGTATACTAATCTGAAACTATCAGGGATCACTCAGGGAGCAATAGAACAGAAGCCATTCCTTCATTTCATTTTCGTTTCTTCTGTCTTTACCCTCATTTCAAGCAGAATTTATTTCCCATGTTTGGTAATGCTGTACTGTATCACACAGTATGTGGCAGTTTAATGCTAGGTTGAATTATATTTGAAAGTAATTTTTATCACTTTTTATCACAAAAAATACTAATAATAATGAATCTTCGTGATGGTTATAAACCAGTCCTGTCTGTTTTTTATTTTACTGTTTGATCTAATTTTATGTACCTGTATGCATCAACAGACAACTTGTATGGCTTGTTGACCATGCACTTATTTGAAGACATACATAGTTGTGTGTGGGTTATCTGTCCTATGGGATTAATGAACTGCTATGCAGGATCAACGTTCCAACATTAAACTAACAGAGGTATCCTCCTACGTTATGAAAGAGCGGACTGGTTGCCAAAATGTTACTGTGAAGCGACACATGATTGACTATTCTGTTGTGTTGTCTTTGTGGTGATCGTTATCGGTCAGACAGGTAGACGTGGATACAATAATAATAATTTAATAATCAAACAAGACAAATATAATATTTACCTCATGTTCTGCTCAGTTAACTCTAAAAAGCAAGCTGTCTATTTGGTGGATAAAGGACAAGCCATGTCATGTCTGTCGTCCAATCATCACTTGCCATCTGTGGTCATGCTGCTTAGTCAGTGGTCCTAGTGTTTTCTACGAATAGTGAGTTTGTGGCAGTGGGGATGCCCTTATTTAATGATGGGAGGTAATAAACCTAAAAACCCATGTGATAAAATGTCTGAATTGTACCTATTTATAAGCAAAAAAGTCCTATGTCATACTGCTGTTTTGGCTTATTCTCTGTGGTCTATTATGGCCTCTTCACTTTCTATGCCAGTAGGGTTTGATGGATGAAAGCTTTTTGTTGTTAAATGACGAACGCTGTGTCAGTTTCTTGAACACTGGGTGGTGTATACTAGAGGGAGAAACCAATTCCACAGGAACCTGCACTGTCTCTCTGTATCTGAAGTGCCTTGGGACATTTCTGGATGGACAATCAGCCTTTACTTACACCTGACCTCTCAATGCACTGAATGCAAAGGCTTTTCTCCCTGTGGACCCGATCTTGAGATCCATTGGTGGCACGTCAAACTCGGCCATCAGCGATGACACATTGCAGAGCCGTCATGGCGGCACTACTGCTCGTTCTTAACAACTGGATATGCTGTGAAAAAAATTGCCATAAGTACATGCTGCTGGTACTACACAGGATTTTTTGTTGTTGATGTTTTCGGTTTTAGTTTTTACCTTTACATTTCTTCAATTGTTGTGCCATACTTGTGAATGCCTCGAATTGTATGACATTTAAATTGCTCTGATCTTTGGTTTACCTCAATTAATCACGTACTGGTTCTTCACCCAAGTTCCATGTTTGGATGCATGTCACTTGTAATGGTTAGTTAAAAAAACTGGCACAGGAATCCCAGGTCCCCACTGTGAACTTGTTGTTCTAGCCACACACACACACACAAGGTATGCCACGTTAATGGGCGATCTGAGAAGAGCAGTTTTTTTAAAGCGAATAACTGGTCAGTGGTGCAATAATATCATCTATATCTTTGCCTATTTGTATCCGTTTTGTCAGTTTTATTCCTGAGCCCATTATGAAGCACTTATCTTCATGGCATTATTGCTGCTACAACAGGTCTGGTTTGTGACAGAGAAGCCTTCTTACTCCGAGCTGTTTAAATATATATATAAATAAACATTTGTTTCATGTATTCTTGTACAGATTGTGTGTGGAAGTTACAGGAAGTTACACTTCCTTTCAGTAAAAATGTCTGCTTTAATTCATACGTGTGCTGCTTTACCTGTAAGGCTAATTATTATGTCACTCATAGCTACAGCTGCTTTTTGGATAATTACATTTACCTTCGGTGGAATTACAGGGTGATTTATGTGTGCCCAGAGTAACAGGAATTAAGTCCTGTATTTGTAAAGTATGAAAGTACAAGTGCGGCTAAGTGATCTAGGATCAGTTTTGCTTTTCAAATCATAATGAATATGGTCACAAAAACCAAGGTGAGACTTGATCCCAGGTCAGTGCTCTGACTCTTAAGATGCTTTTTGTGAACACAGGCCCTGATGTCTATAAAGTCTGGTTACTGTAGGGGAGGCTAAACTTTTAATCTGAAGGGCCACATTAAGACTTTAAAATTAAACCGAGGGCCACATTTTTTTGTAATTTGTTAATTCTAAAAAAATTGTGGGCCAAGAAAGGGCAATAATAAAATATAAACACATAACATTTATACTGAACGGAATATGTCTTAGAGCTCTGTGAGGGGTTTAGGTCAAAATTGCACTTCAGTTTAAAGATTACGTTAACCAAGTATAAGCAATTAGTTTGAATCGGAAAATTTGTCATTGACAAGATGACTGATAAAAATAATGATGTTTAATTTAAATAATAATTGTGTTTTTAAACTTTGCTTTTGTCAAAGAATTCTCCATTCACAGAAATAACACCCTTGCTGACCTTTGGCAATGTACTTGTCAATTTGTTGAGGAAATCTGGAAAGATTTCAACCCATGCTTCCTGAAGAGCCTCCCACAAGTTTGCTTGATTTGTTCTACTGGCGTACTGTACGCACCAGCTGCTCTCACAACAGCTCAATAGAGTTGAGAACCGATGACCTCGCCATTATAGACGGAATACCAGCTGACTGCTTCTTCCCTAAATAAGTCTTGCAGAGTTGTGCTTTGGTTTATTGGCCTGATTTAGTAGAAGTAGATTGGCTCCAACCAAGCACTGCCACCAGATTCCGGCTGTTCTGTGAAGGAAGTAGCACTGCTTTGTGCAAGATCTTCAGTTTCTTGGCATTTTCTCGCATGGAATCCCCTTCATCTCTCAGAACAATAATCGACTGAGGAATTTCAGGACATTTCGAGTATTATTCCATTAAAAATCAGAAGTTGCAGCTTCAATAGTGAGTGCAGATTTTGAATTAGACTTTGACATTGCGGACCACAATGATCAGTGGCAATTTTGATTTCATACAGCACAATATGTGGAATGTTTTCTAATATGTAATAGCCAATGTCATTATTTCAGTTTGTGTTGTCAGGCAACTTATGGAACCCTCGGGCGCTGCACTTTACCCCACTGCATTTGTAGGAGCCATTACTGGACCACATTACTAGACATCAATACGGCACTCTAATTCCCCCAACACAGAGTTTGGTCTTTTGTTGCAGGCAGTGTATAAGATCCGTGTGGCAGCCTAACCCAGTTTCAGCAGAGGAGTGCGCACACAGGATATTTTGTCAACTGTATAAAAACAACCATGGTGAGGTAAAAGTATACAATTACTAAAGTCACTCGGCATAACAGCCTCAACGAAATAATCCATATGTAAACCTGTGAGGAAACAAGAATCCTTAGCTAAATACAAATACTCTTGTAAAAAACACAATCATTACACATGCTATCAACATCTATAGCCAACAGTCAATTATTGAACCGTGTCTCTACAAACCCGTCCCTGCAATAACGTGTACGTTCACAGACTTGTGACTAAGCATAGCAAAGTGTCCAGACAATACAAGGCTGTACAAAATTATGGTCATACCATCAGCCATGTTCAGCCTCAGTCATCCGAGAGGAACTCGGAGTAGAGCCGCTGCTCCATTGCATAGAAAGGAGCCAGTTGAGGTGGTTCGGGCATCTTGTACGAATGCCACCTGGGCGCCTCCCTAGAAAGGTGTTCCAGGCACGTCCAGCTGGGAGGAGACCTCGGGGAAGACCCAGGACTAGGTGGAGAGATTATATCTCCACACTGGCCTGGGAACGCCTCGGGATTCCCCAGTCAGAGCTGGCTAATGTTGCCCGGGAAAGGGAAGTTTGGGGTCCCCTGCTAGAGCTGCTACCCCCGCGACCCGACCCCGGATAAGCGGTTGAAGATGAGATGAGATGAACTAACTAGCAATGTTGCCGAGCAACCAGTAGTCACAGTCAGGGCTCTAGTCAAGAGTGATGACCTGTTTTAAATAGTCAAGTGATCAAGGTGGTGAGATGCTGGACTTCCTTTACTGAAATATAAATGGACATCTCAGCTGAAGATTGTGTGCATCACGAAGAAAATATTCTCACAAACACATCTTTGTTCATGAGAATCAAGGCCAAGTAGTACAATTGTATCAGGCAGCAGTTTAAGCAGATTCAAGAGTAGATTTCTGTGAAGTCTGACATAATAAAGCTCACAGACCAAAACCACTAACATTTGGCATCTTAAACTGCCTGCATATGCCGTGTTACACTAGTTTCAGCTCACACAAATTAGATTTTTGTACATAACTTGTTACTGTCATCCAACAACACATAAATGTGTGAATTACTTCATCAGATTCTTTAGAATGTGGCGTCACATTGCCCAAACACAGGAAGTCTTTAGTCAATACAGAGGAACTATGTAGTAGCATTTGAAGTGATGATGTCCTGGCACAGTCAAGGGGAGTCTGTCGACCAAATAAATGAGTGCAGTCACAAGATAGATACTTTTGTTATATTTTGTCTGTGTTGAGTCTGCGTGGGCAAGGAATGGCAAACAAGTCAAACAGTAGCTATCCTGCCTATCAGTCTGGGAGTGTTTTGAGAAAACAGTTCTGGTTAAGATTAATTCTTTTTTGGCCACTGGTTGTAAAAGTGGTCCAATTGAGCAAAAATGGGTTGCAAAATACACATGTATGTGTCAATGTTATCAAAGTTTAAACTATATGGCCAGCTGAGGTATGCTAGTTATTCTGTTTACAGATTATGCACATTTAATCAACATATAGACATCCAGCAAGAAATAAAGTAAAATATATTTAATAATTGAATACTACACATTTTACAAACATTGTCACTTAAGTTAGTTGTGTGCCCCCTACAGACCACATGTAATTTGATTGACAGGCACGTCCAAAACTCCCACGAGAAGTTCCTTTTTCCGAACCAATCCAGTCGGGAGATGGGCGGGATGTCCATGTGATGACGTTTCAACTTTCCAACTTCTCTCCCGTTTTCGAGATGGCGTAGGGAAGAGGCGACGTAACGGGCTGCTGTTCTTGCGGAAAATACTGCCAAAAGTTGACAAAACAGAGTGGTTTTAAGTTCGTAATATAAGTCGATTGATATAGAATTGAAGGATTAACTAACAAAGTTAGAGAGTTTTGGTAAGTGCGGTTCTGTATTCTTCATACTCTGTTTCAGTTACGGTTGCTGTGATTCAGCGTAGAAGTTGGCAGCAATGTTGACAGTGGACTAATGTTACTACTTTAATGTTACTTTAAGACAACTTCTAATATGTGCCTTTAACAATATACTGATGATAGTTATACACATTTACTTTGTTATGGAAACTTTATCATCACTGTTGAGTACTTTTAACCGGCTTTCACACATTTTAGGCGGTTTTTATTTGCTCCCATGCAGCCTAATACGTTTTTTCATCTACGTTTCTTAACGGCATTGTATTTCAGATGGTCACGAATTCATCTTCTCCGTTTTTTGTCTTGAAACGTATCATTTGTTCTCCCTGGCCGAATAATAGCCGTATTATATCAAATCTACTAAACTACACACGGTATTAATGGACTTGGGTTATCAACTTACACAGCACTGCACTGTTGTACTTGTATCTTGTTTTTGGTCTTTTTTCATTTCGACATTTAAACAAATTGTGGATTGTATCAAATGGACTAATACAGTTTGAAACCAAATAATGTTATGGTTGTCACTTATCTTATTTAGAACATTGCCATCCGGTCTTTTCCACTCATGTTCAATCCCCTTTTTATAATGTCAGTGAACCCCTCTAGCCTTTATGGTCAGTACTTGCTGCACAATCCACTGTATCACTTCACCTTCAGTTGAATTGTTGTAATGGTGAAATGTATGATTGTTCAGTGGCATTAATGGGTTGTTGTCTACAGTCATATGTAACTTGGCCTTTGATGAATGGCCCCATCAAATGTGAATGATTAAGACCTCCCGAGGACCAGAAGGGAATGCACATTTTACATCCTATCCGTGCTAATGGAATGTTTTAACAGCAAAGCTGAATCACTGCATGTTTTTTCCGTTCACTCATGAAATAGGGTTTTGGTTACTTTATGCTTAAGGGAATAATGTGCCCAAGCCAAATGAAAAATGCATGCACGTGGTAAAACACACCTCACACTCAAAAAATGTATGTATACTTGTGCTCAATGATGTTCTATCTTTACTTAATGTTGTCTCTTATTGACATGTCAACATAATACTTTTTTCTGTTGTTCATGTGCATATAAATGTTCTAGAAATGTTCAAGAGAATTCTAGGGGTTTAGTAAAATCTCTTGTACATTTGTCCTGGATGTAACATTTGTGAAATATACACCTACTCTGTCCAGTGTTTGTGTGCTTTTGCCCATCTTAATCTTTAGTTTTTATTGACACACCAGATGCAATATGAGATACGGCTGCAACTCTGCATAGAGGACCAGCATCCCTGAGTTGTCTCTTCAATGTTGACATTGAGACTGGTGTTTAGCGGGTAGAATTGATTGATTTTGCTGGTTGAGGAAATGTGAGAAGTCTTGTTTCTCAAATTAGAAACTCTATAGTATTTGTTCTCTTGCTAATGTGTGAACTGGGGCCTCCCGCTCATCGTTTTCATCTTCGTCTTCTTAGTTTTACTCATCATTGTAAGAGAACTTCAGTTTCTGTGTAATTTCTCGCATGTAATATAATTAATTTCCCAAAACAGGAATAGACAGAGGATCAGAAGTTTTCAGCTGTTATAACATAATCCAAAAGGATAAATGATAAGCCTTTCAAAAGTATAAACATAAAGTTGGATTAGCAAACACAATGTGCCACTGGGACACAGGTGTGTTGGTGGCTGATAATGGGCCCCTGTACGACTACAGGAATATGTAGATATTCCTCTGAAAAATCTGCAGTTTTCATCTACAATGGTCATTAACAGTGTCTGCATTTTATTTTTCATCAATTTTATGTTATTTTAATGGACTGTTCTTTTTTTAAAACAAAGACATTTCGATGTGACCCCTGAGTTTTGAATGGTAGTGTATATTTTGCCCTCTTTAACCAGACCCTAGTTTAAAATAGCTGATGGTAATTCCAGATCTGTCATTGTCCCAGAGGCTGTCTCCACTGGCTATATCAAATGGATCTGCTGCCTGTTGAAAGGGAATGCCATGATCACATGCACGTGGGAATACTTGACGGCAAACTTGAGAATATCACATTACAGGTGTAAATAGCATAGCACACTGCTGGCTCAGTGTTTATAACCATGTAATGCAAGCATAAACACAATCAAATGTAGCTCAACAAAGGTTAAAACTAAATGTTTTCTATCCGTGACTGTCAGTATTTGGAAATCTTCATACATGTGATTAGGCCACAAGTAATATAAATACATTTAAGTCATATGTTTTGAGGAGTAACTTTCAATTACTTCATCTGTAGAAGGTAGTTATCAACAAAGTCTTTGCTAGTAGGATGTATCGTTGGTATAGCCTGTAGTTATTTAGCCTCAGTACAGCAGTCGGTCTTCCCTACTTCCTGTGCTGGTGAGCACATTCCTGCTTTGGGCAAAATAAAAGTATATGGGTAAAATAACAAGTAAGACTCAGAATGGGTTTATAAATGGAGCATAACCAATGATGGCAAGAATCAAGAGTGTTTATATTGTGTGTCTTCAGATTTGACCACAGACTTGATAAACAATACTGTCCCTGCCTTGCTGTGTCAGAGAAGGGCTGCTCACCCACATTGGTGCCAAGCGTCCTCCCTCCAGTTGCGGAGCTTCTTTATTGCCAGAGAAACAAAGCATCACAACGTGTCTCAGCTCAGTCTCTTGGGGCTTAGAGCCAGCTTCAGGAGTTGTATATCTCACAAGAACCCAGACAAGTGGCCCCGAGGGGAGAGTTTTTCTGAATGCGCAAGAGAAGGGTTTCTCTCTGTCAGGCAGGCAGGTAGGTATTACTTTGGATGCCAAGGGTTATGTTCATCAGGGCCTATTGCGAAATGTAGGTTTCTTTTAACTTTCAGTCCAATTTGAGTGATGCATAAGGCTTAATACTATCTTGTCTGCTCAGTGGTCTGAGTATGGGTTATGGAAGGGTTATGATGCTTTCTCAGCCATTAGTGAGTGTCCCAGTGGTTGGCATTCCTGTAGTTTAAAGTATTTGTGAGCAATATTTTTACTCTGTGCAATAGGTCTGTAAAGCATTTTCAATTAAAGAGCTTGTTGAGCAGTTTTGTGGTTTGGTATTGTTCAAACCCCCTTAGCATTAACAATAGCCGATTGTATGTCTTCTCGTGCTTGTGAAACACTGAGCCTTTATGTAACTGTTGTATTTTCCAACATCCTTTCTGAACGCTCCAGTCGGATATCAATTTGTTAGAGATGGGATACAGGGCCATGAGGGAACCACTGACTGAAACAGGATGCTTTGTGAGTCAGAAGGAGCTGTGTCTGTTTTTAAGCAGACTTGGATCTGGAGACCTGTTGGTGTTTGCTTGACATTTTAGTTACCCCAGAGAAACCAAAAACTATTAGAAATAATTTCAGAACTTTAGCTGGGAATTATGGCAACTTTTTTTCTTTCTATTGCTAAAGTTTTTAAATTATTTCTAATAGTTTTTGAAAATGTCTGGGTTTCCTTGCCTTATGAACAACCACCTGCAGCAACCATTTATAAGTGATGAATGGAACATAGCTGCAGACTAACACAGTATGTGCTCAATCAGATTACACACTCCGTTAACCACTGATTCCATGCCAAGGCCAACCTAAGCATCCACAAATATAATGTCACATTTCCTGATAGGCCATTCCAATAAGGAATGACGTTTTATTTTATTTTACCAGTGTGTGTAGGAAGGTGCATACTTTCTGGTTATTTTGGTGTAAGTAAGTGGCCAAAACTTGATTATTGAATATGACCTAGCTCTCATGGCATGCTGAATGCGTAAAGGAGATAATGTCCAGTCAGCTCAGTGTTTCAATGGGATTCTGTAATTTACGGGGGAATGTGGGCCGCAAGTTTCTGAGCGGTGACACATCTGGTCTGGGGGTGCCTGGGTCTGAAGTCTAAGGGTCGTTTTTGGCCGGTGTCAACCGCGCTCGCTGCTTTTTGTTTATGGTGTGGGTTGTGGGATTGTCCCACCCAGATTGTGTGCCCTTATTTGTTAATTAAACTGCTTAGTTACATACATGAACATTATATGTAAGTGATATCGTTTGAAATTGACTGATTATATTCTGATTCCAGGGTGTCTTGCCATGCATTACATTTTCACTGATGGGTATACCCATACGTATGCTGTTGTGAACACCATGCTCTCTTAACAGATCCACATGGGACTTTGGGACAGACAGACTTTTCAGAGTAAGAATGAATTATGTGCATTTTAGTATTTTCAGCTGTGGGCTGTTCCAGCTATTGGCTCTGTGATGTTGTGGTTTTGATCGTATTCTTGCTGTTAATTGTCTTTACTGTTTTCCCCACGCATTCTCTAGTGAAATATGGAGAACCCAGCTGTCTCAAACCACATTTTCCTTGTCCTTAAAGATTACATTGTTGTTTTGAATTAGGTTTTGGTTCATGTTCGAGTCGAGTTCAGCCTACTGTCTGGAAGGTCCATGAATGCCAAACAAAAAGTTGTTATTGTCTCAGTTAAACAAACCTGACAATCCAATATAAACATTGAATCAGCCAAAATAAAAGTTCTGGCTGGTTTCCAGTGGAAACTTTCCAGCAATAAATCTCCCATATGTATTTCAGTTGAAAGCTTACATGGTGAAAATAATTGTCTGTTGAATTTTCTTTTGTGTTATTGACAGTTCTGTGTCTCACCTTGTTCTATTTCTGGTCACCATTTTATCTTAACTTTGAAGTCACTTCAACCATACTAATACCATTTAAAACCTCCCTGCTTCGGAAAGTTCTAAAATAAGATCCCAGGAAATCTGAAATTACATTTTTGTTAGAACGAAAAGATGAAAGGGAACGGTAACTCCTGTAAGGGTACATAGGTGGTGCTTTGTACATTATTACAGTAGACAATGAAAAGTGAAACAGTGAAAAGATGTTACTTTATGTTACTAGCGATTCATACATACATACCTCTGCACTAATTTGGAGACCATATGCGCTTGTTATTTGTTTATTTGCAATTCAAGAAAAACCTTGTTAACAATAAGATGAAAATAACTGTTCTTATGCCCTTGCTATGTTTTAAAGGAATTTGTAACCTCACACAGTTCGGCCTCACACCATCTGTGCTTCAGGGCAGTGTGTCGTCAGGGCAGTGTGTCGTCAGGGCAGTGTGTCGTCAGGGCAGTGTGTCGTCAGGGCAGTGTGTCGTCAGGGCAGTGTGTCGTCAGGGCAGTGTGTCGTCAGGGCAGTGTGTCGTCAGGGCAGTGTGTCGTCAGGGCAGTGTGTCGTCAGGGCAGTGTGTCGTCAGGGCAGTGTGTCGTCAGGGCAGTGTGTCGTCAGCGCAGTGTGTCGTCAGGGCAGTGTGTGGTCAGGGCAGTGGTCCTCAACCTTTTTCAGTTACTGTGCCGCCAACAGAATTCTGCTCTGAGCCCCTCTGAAGTACCATCTCATGTTAAATGTGTTAGTAAGCCTATGATGTCATGAGTGTTTTCAAGTACCCCCTGTAGATGGAACCACTGCCTCAGGGAACTGATGGAGTTAAGCCTCATCTTAGAACTATAATGACATCTTAAACTATAAACTTATGAAAATCTAACTCAATGGACAATTCAAGTTTTTAACATTATCTAACGGGCCAGTTTCACAAACACAGACTGAACCTAGTCCTGTGCTGTGTGTCTTCATTCATCTAGGACTTGACTTAATCTGTGTTCACAAAACCAGCCCCAAATATTCAATACCTCGCAGGTCACCTACAGATATTCCCCGGACGTTTGTCTTTTTCAGCCGAACACTTCTAGAGTATAAATCTATAATGAATGTTATAAAGTGATTGTCACCGCTGCAGCTGTTCATTGAATGGCCCCGCTGTGCTTTTTGGGCTTTTGTCCAGACAAGGGCCCAGAAGATGCATCCTCTCTAGTCTCCAATGCAATGTGTTCCTGTCTGTGGTGTCCGTTCTCTCACTGTGCCAATGATATGGGTTAATGGCTTTATTTTTATTCCAATGACCCGTGTGTGACAGGGTATGCATACTTGAACACTGGCCAACATTTCACCCCAAACACAACACGATCGTGTTTCTGATTCAGGTGTGCATTCGAACCAAACATGCTGTCCTGTATTAAATAACTGGTTCATGTATATGTAAATGAGTAATGTGTAAATGTTTGCATATTGGAAAGCAACCACTGCAAGAGTATGATTCATAATAAACTTTAGGCACCAGTGAAATATACTCCCCACTCCTGAATTTTCTATGCAGTCTCATTTAACTTAAGTTCACCTTTCCAGCCATACTTGAATTGATGAAATGTAAATACAGTATTTCTATCTGCACATCTTGATACTGCATCGATGCCATGTGCTAGTGAGAGTCTGCTCCCGCATCTCTAATGTTATCTACAATCTTTTTAATTAACAACTTAGGATGTATAAATGGCCCATTGCAACCTGTCCTTGTTTCCCTGGCCTTAGTTGCAGTTCTGTACTGAAGCTTCTTTATTCCAGTCAACATGTAGGAAGTGTCATGTAAACACACAGTAGCTATAAAATACTTTTCTGTAAGTTGATGATGCATCGTTTGTCTTCTACCTTGACATTAGTCTGCATGCACTCATTTAAGTCAACACAGACTATTGTTGTCTGCTTAATGTCAGGTATTCCACACAACCATGTATTTTCATGGCCAGGTGTGCTGTCAGAAGACATGAGTGACTAATGTCTGACTAATGTCTGAGCTGTCTTCGTTGTTGTTGTTTTCCTCTTTGACAGTCCTGGCTACGTTTTGCCGATTTTTGGCTTTGCCCTTGTCCATTTTAGGACTTTGCGATCTCCAAGAATGGCTTTTGTTCATGACGGTTTTCCAAAGACATATTGCACAGACTGTCAGCCAGAAAGCATGGCCTTTCTAAGCAGGGTTTTCCTCTGCATTTGGGTTGGTTTTCATAATATATGGACTGGTATGCAGGCGGGGTGCCAAACTAATGGGCCGTGATATACTACTAGCCCTAACTTAGCCCTAATGGCTTGTTGTCTCGTCTCATCCACTCCCAGGTCGCAACTAAGTGTTGAAGATGATGTCCGATGCTAGCGACATGTTGGCTGCAGCCTTGGAGCAGATGGATGGAATAATAGCAGGTAAGGCTCCCTCTGGTACTACTGCTGACAGCTTAACCTGATTGACGAGGACTGATCTCTGTGTCATTATCACCAGCTCCACAGTTGGACAATAAGACCTGGGAATGTGTGTCTAAAGTCATTTTGAGATCATAATAAACACATAAAGATTTGATCTGGATTCCTGAATCGGCTCTGCTCTGAAATGTAATGGACATTAAGTGGTTAATTCACTGTATGATAATCTCCTGTTAAATCTCAACACTTACTGTGGGCTTGTTCGTTACACAAAGTAAATGACTATTAAGATGGAAATGACCCTTGTAAGCTAGTTTGAGCTAGCACTATCCCCTAACCCCTTGGGCAACTGTTTTTAGATCATGATATGAGGGAATAATTGCTTTGTCAGGCTAATTCCCGAAAGGTCTTTTTCAGGAAGGGAACATTTCCATTCATTTTAAAACGTTTGCTTATAGGTGATGAATTTGAAAGCTTTTTCAGTGCAGCAGTTTGGCTTGATTAGTATCGTAATATCTAACAGAGACTAGCATTAGGCTGGCATTAGACTGGCATTAGGAATAATCATTTTTTCTGCGCTTGGTTAATTATAGGCCTGACATTTTAGTTCGCTGTCCAATCATGTGATGTCTGTAGTTTCACATGTAGCCTTTGTACTGTCCTCATTCTCCTCTTTTCACTTTTCTCTCCTTTGCTCTGAATCACTTACTTTTCATTTTTTTGCATCATCCTATATTGTACTGTGTGTAAAGTCTTTTGACCTGGTTACGTAACTACATTTTTCACTTGTCATGTCAGGTTTTTGTCTGTTGACCCCCCAGTAGCTTTAAAAAAATGAACTGAACGTAATGGGAAGCAATAATGAGATATCCCCAGAGTAGACCTCATTAATGATAGAACCATTGCCCTTTCTAATGGGGTGGCTACATCGATGAGACATCATTAATGATAGAACCATTGCCCTTTCTAATGGGGCGGCTACATCGATGAGACATCATTATGACCAATGATCCCGACTAAGATGTTGCTCCTCTGAGTGCTGCCAACCCAGTGGGGCCCGGCTGAGGCATGGACTCTACAAACCCATGAAGGTGTCCTGTGGTATCTGGCACCAAGACATTGGCTTGCAGATCCTTCCAGTCGTTTAAGTTGCAAGGTGGAGTCACCATGAATCAGACTTGTTGGGTCAGCACATTCCACAGATCAATAGACCTTTCGAAGTCGCTCAGGTCTTTACTCCTGCATCCAACACGTTGCCGGCGAGAACTGATAGTTCGCTTACCGTCTAATCTATCGATACCATGACATGTGCCCCTGTTAGGAGATCACTGTTATTCACCTCTGTGTTCAGTGGTCCTTATATTGAGTCAGTTTGGTGTAGTTGCAGATGGAACAGCGTTCTCCGTCCATGAAACGGGGCAATTAAGTGTTTCTGCCACCCAGGTTCCAAGGTCATCGACTATTCCAACGGGATGTTTGACTGCCAGTCGCCCACCTCTCCCTACATGGGGAGCCTGCGGGCACTGAACCTGCTGGAGGACCTCCGGGGCGTGCTGGATTTGATGGATACAGAGGAGAGGGAGGGACTCCGCTGTCAGATCCCTGATTCCACCGCAGACAGCCTGGTGGATTGGCTACAGCAGGGTCACATGATGGTGAGAGCAGTTGTGCCATTACACTACGGCAGGGATATTTAACAATATCATGTAAAATGTGATGTGATCAATAACCAATTACCAACAATCACTTTTTAAATAGGATTAATTGGATAGATACTGTGTTTGACTGACTGGTCTGAAGTGCTTATGATGGTTAAGAAAGCATGAAGGAAGATCATCAGATCGTTGTGTATGATCTTCTGTATATAAGGTTTATGCGGATATTATTTTCCAACTCTTTCTCTATTTGTTCCACCAGTTGAAATGGAAATGCACAGTGTCATCTGTAAGCATTGGGTGATCAAGATTTTCTTTATTGAAATTGCGTTACCTACTACCAAAGCCACTGGAATGTTTTTGTAGCCATAAAGTTATTAATCAGACAAATTCATCCTCGGATGTAAATCCAATTGAACCACCCTTTTATGTGCTTAAACTAGGATTTAAGATCATAGGTTCTGAAAAAATGTGCCTGGCAGAACATCAGCGGGTCAATGGGCGGGTCTCTGACATTCAATGGGTATGCATTTAAAACTAAACATATGCAGAAAATGAAAAGATTTGCCGTCCCATCACAGGGGGAACACTGTATTTACTCTCATTCAGCAGCTGGCTACCTTCTGCTGAATATTAGCCAGGCCATATTGAGCCTGGTTTGTATATCGGGGGTGGATTAGATTGGGAGATGCACGGAGGGTTTAATTACATGTAATATGTAGGTGGACGATGCACTCATGAACCTCACACACTATTAGTGTGGGCTGAATGGGGGGTAACAGGGTGTCGTTTCTTATGCATACCGTGGTTGAATTACTGCATCTTCCGTTTTTTTTGCTGATTAACTTAATGTACGTAAATTTCTAGCACCTGCACAAAGCCATGGAATTGGACACACACCACACACCACACAGTGTGCTGAAAGGGAGAAATGGAGCACTAAAAGGATGTAATCAATACAGACTTACTGTAGACTGTCACTGCACACAGACGGGGGAGTTTATGTTTAGCTCCGACGACATCTGTCTTGTCACTCTCCTGCCAGTGTTTGTCCAGACATGTCATGGCATGGCATGTGTAAATGTAGAACGGGCGTTTGGGTGATTTAGAGTGTCGCAAGATTAGAGCCACTCTATTGTGGTCTCAGAGATATTCTCTCCGCTGTCACCACAGAAACAACCTCTCAGTTACCTCAATTTAAAAGAGTTGTGTTTGATCTGAGTGCTGGTACTTTATAACGGATAAGTATGGCATCAAACGATATATTGTTTACTGGTCAGTATTCGTAGCAGATATAGAAACCCTTTAAATATTTCTGTGGGACAATGTTGCTTTGTAGGACCGCTGCAAGATCTTGCTGTTTAGCAACTATCCAGCATTGTCCTTGTCATAGACATCTGTTTTGAAACATTGGGTATCTTCGCTGGCTCATATTGCTAAATGGATGGTTCTAAGCCTACATTTTGCACTAAAAACAGATTATTTTGTAGGTTTGTTACGCCAGAATGGTTTCTTGAACACAGAGTTCAAACAAACGATATAGAACCCATCTGGCGATGACCTCACTTTTATTGTAAAAAAAAAAAAAACACTTCAAATTCCACGCTCCAACATACTATTATATATTATGAGATCTCTGAATGTGCAAAGAATTTATCTCTGAACTGCACTTTTCCAGATGCTCTTCAAGGGTTTCAGGACAACGCAAGTGCTGTATTGCATATTTACCCACTTTTCCTGTTTCTTATGTTTTTTTCGCCTCTGGCGTTCTAAGTTAGAAAGTATTCTTCCAAGCAACAAGAGATAAAAACCAGGTGTTGTCACAGCCTGCTGTGAGAAACAACCCCCGGATGTTTGGGACGTATCGTTTGGGTCTAGGGCTGGGCCAGGGAAGCACCTGTGCCTGTTTAGTTCCAGAACCTTCTGTGTTATAAGCTGGTCTCCTCAATGGCTCTTCTGCCATTTAAGGTTCCGTTGCGTCGCTTTTTTCTTTGCCAACATCAAACAAGCTCGCTCAAACGTTAACTCTCATGTGGAGTTGTTTTCTGATAATTGTCCGTGTTTAATTCACTTCAGACGTGTCCTCCCATGGCCTTATTCTCCTGTATCGAAGTCTTTCAGTGGCACGTGGTGCTGTAGCGCATGTTTGTCCTCGTACATTAAGCTCTGAGAATGTACACGGGTCTAGAGGTTTGATCTCTGAACCCTAAGCCCTGTTGTTTTCATGCCTGTTTGCTACTGTCCACGTGTCGCACATCCGGTCACATGAGGCTCTTAGGGGTTTTGTGAGTGTCACTCTCTGACTCTGTGTTGTCCTCTGTGTGCCGTCCTGCAGTCCAATGGCCACCACATCTCAATGGGCGGTGACCACTATCAGGAGAGACTGTCTCGGCTGGAGGGTGACAAGGAATCCTTGGTGCTTCAGGTACTGCACACAGAACGCTACAGATATCCAACTCAGGCCGTTAACAGTTCAATAACTCTGTTTTATGTCTATATGTCCAGTATGAAGCAAGTTGGAGATGGTTTTACAAGTCCTTCATAATGAGCACTAGCACAGTGACTTGGTCTTACAGTAACATTATCCATGCTATGGCATTTCAGGGCATTTGGCTAGCATGCTAGTTCTCATAGATTTCCAGTGATTGCGCCAAAATCCCAAACTGGAGAGCAGTGGAATTTTTAAAGTCAGTATTGCGAAATCTAGTGTGGTCTTAGAAGAATTGATTAAATACCACTTTGACAGTGTTGAATGTGTTTCCCTGTGCAGGTGAGTGTGTTGACAGACCAAGTAGAAGCACAAGGTGAGAAGATAAGGGACTTGGACATGTGTCTGGATGAACACCGGGATAAACTGAATTCCACTGAACAGATGCTGCAGCAGGTCAGTTTGGATGAGAACGACCCAGAACATTGGGTTCTTGTGAAGTAGGCAGTCAAAAAACCCCAGCCAGCAATACTCTGGGTCTGTGTGCGTGTGTGTTCACTGATGATATTAAGCCTGCTTTTTCTCAGGAGCTCCTGGGCAGAACAACTCTCGAGACTCAGAAACTGGACTTGATGGCCGAGTTATCCAACCTGAGACTAAAGCTGAACTCGTTTGAGAAGGACAGACATCACTTTGACTTCAGGGACAGTGAGGTATGGGATGATGCAGGCCTTGACTCCAGGACTGACTCTTCTTGCGGTCCACTCCTTTCTCTCGTTCCGACACGTGCACACAAACCAACCCTTTCATGCTTCCCGACACCTGTGTGGGGGAGTGGATGCTTGTGTCATCATCTGATCAAAGACGCACTGTGTTGAGGCTAGAAAGAGGCTGTTCATTTCCAAGGGAATGCCAGACCTACCGTGGCCACAGGCACTAGAATTGGGCTTTGTGTGAACATCTGATATGTGTTGTGAGGGTGACACTGAATGATCTCAATTAGTCATGAATAGGAATTATAATTTTATTTTATTTCACTATTCTTATGATTTTATGTAGGTTGACTGGATAGTGGAAATGTATACTGGCTAATGTAAAGTGATCTAATAGAATAACCGCGCCCATCCGCATGTTGTCAGCCCCGGAAGTCTGGAGCAAAGCAGAACAGAGCATGGATGTTTTTGTTGGACCCAGCCGAACTCTGGTGGATTCTTGGACCGCTCTCAAACACACTGTGTTATTGTAGTTGTGGCGGGGCCGTCTCCTCCAGTTCACTGCAACAGTGGGCTGCTGTCCATGATGTTCCACTTCACAGCCTATATGGGAGAGCGTAGCTCAGAGGCTACACAGAGGCTACACAGAGGCTACACAGAGGCTACACAGAGGCTACACAGAGGCTACACTGAGGCTACACTGAGGCTACACTGAGGCTACACTGAGGCTACACTGAGGCTACACTGAGGCTACACTGAGGCTACAGCTCCCACCAGAGGCTACACTGAGGCTACACTGAGGCTACACTGAGGCTACACTGAGGCTACACTGAGGCTACACTGAGGCTACAGCTCCCACCAGAGGCTACACTGAGGCTACACTGAGGCTACACTGAGGCTACACTGAGGCTACACTGAGGCTACACTGAGGCTACACTGAGGCTACAGCTCCCACCAGAGGCACTTTCGTCTCTCATTTGTAAACCTGATTTGTTCTCCCCCTAGAGCACAATAGGATCTGGATTGGGATTGATAGTTGCAGTTTACATATAGGCTTCTTTTCTTCAGCGCAGGGTTTAAGTATCGTATGTAACGGTACATGATAAAAACAGTATACCACTGCTAGTTAAGGTTTATGTCTCATGGGTAATACAGAATTTATCATCCCACTCAGGACATGGCTCTAGAAATTAATGAACTTCGGTATAGAGCGAGCGAGATGGAGAGTGAACGTCTACAGTATGAGAAGAAACTCAAATCGACTAAGGTGAGTTATCACGTTCTGCTCCTGTGATAGGCCAGGCCTACACCACAGAATGTGACGAACCAAACTTTTCGGTAGCATTTTTCTTCTTTACACCTGTATCCTCTCATCTCAATCTGACTTCCTGTCAATCTCCTCCCATCTTCGGGCATCTTTTCTCTTATGACATCTCTTTGTTTCTCTACTTTTGCATTTGCTTACCTTCCTCTCCACTGCCACTAGTCGCTAATGGCCAAGCTTTCTAGCCTGAAAATCAAAGTGGGCCAGATGCAGTATGAGAAACAGAGGGTGGAACAAACACTGCAGGCACAACAGGTTGGCTTCTCCCAGGGATTCTGTGTGTTCCCATCTTATAAGGCTTTGGTTTTACCCTGTTTGGTGTTTGTTTATAAAAAATAATGTTTTATCCGTTTATTTTTTTCTCTTTTTGCATTCTTAAATGGGGCATGTTAGCCATTTGTACTAATACAGAGGCTGAATAGCAATGGAATTATCTGAAATAATGTACAACAAATAACATTAAATGTTCTTCTTTATACAAGCACTTCCTCTCGGGTGCCAGTTTAAGCATGTATTGTAGCACATTAGCTGTAAACCACTGCAACGACTTTTCTGGAAGTTTGTTTTGCTGAAATTCATCCTAAAACATATTTCATTTGTAGTGTTTTTTAGAGAATTCTTGGAATTTAGGAATAAAAATATCAATTTGTAAACATTTTCTAATTTAAGGGGTTTATTTCTTTCTATGTAGTTAAAAACACAAGCTCACAAACATTCACAAGTCACCATCGCCTCTTCGCCTTGTGTTTTTGTTGTTCTCATTGGCTAAGAAATGTATGTAAAAGAGAGGTTTGTGTTAATGACCAAGTGCCTGGCAGCCTACATTTCAGAGAGCAGCGATAGATCAACTCCTTTATATGTTCTTAAACATCACTTAACCACACGTGTTTGAGGAGGTTGTTACTGACTAACTGTCGTGACTAACAGGAGGAGCTGGCAGTGCTGAGGAGGGAGCTAGAGGAACGAGACGGAGAACTGAGAAGGTTGAACCACCAGACTGGCTTCAGAGCCATCACCTCTAGTGGACTGGACACTGGAGACAGAGGTGGGCTCATCCATTTTAGTTTAATTTCACTCTGTGTTTTTCATGGACCAGGTTGCTGGACAGTAGGGCTTTCCCCCGTAACAGTAGGGCCGTCCCCCCTAACGGTAGTGCCCTCCCCCGTATCGGTAGGGCCGTCCCCCGAAACGGTAGGGCCGTCCCCCGAAACGGTAGGGCCGTCCCCCGAAACGGTAGGGCCGTCCCCCGTATACGGTAGGGATTGGCTTCAACAACTCCCATGTTGGAATTATTTGAGATGTAAATTTCAAGTACAACTTTGATTTAAAAGTATTTTTCAACTTTCACAGGAGCAGAGCAGATTTACTAAACCGCGCACACTGGAGACTATTATTTCATAAACTAAGACTGTAGCATGGCCATGCGACTAATAAACTAACAGCCGACGGGCCAAACAGTTGATTAGTCGGCTGAATGGGGGAAGCCCTACTGGACACAGATTGAGCGTTGTCCAACACACGGAAAAACCTGCCTGGTTCATTATCTAATGAGGAATGTTACCGAATTAGATTAACATTTATTATTTTCTTTATAAATGTTTTTGCTTAAAACTCTTAAGCATGTTATGGGCATGTACAGTGAGAGCGTTTATATACTGTTTTACTATTACACTTACGTTAGTCTCTGAAATCGCTGTTTGTCATAATTTGTAACCGATCAACTGACTAAAAACAATAATCCAGTTTGACAGAATGGAAATAAAAAACTGCAGTCAGTTTTTGTTTTCATACAGTAATTCTTTGTCCTGTTTAGTCTCTCACCCAGATGAAACTCTTAAAAAGAGGCTGAAAGAGAAACGTAAGGTTATGGGTTTTATCAATGCTTGTATTTATTATAATTTGCTTATGCACATCTGTCTCTTGTTTGCATGTGTGAGCATGAATGTTCCATCTGAACCTTGCTTGTCCGTAACCCATTGGAAAAATGTATTCGCAGTTCAGACGGCAGTATCTTACTCAGGATACCAGTGGTTGGCTTTTGTTTTCTACGAATGGATAAGTAATATTGTAAGATAAAATATGTCCAGGGTGCAATCGGAATGTCTTTATTTGACTCAGAGGAAGTACCTTTCGATTTTCATCTTTCTCTCTCACTCTCACTCGCACTTGCTCTCTCTCTCTCTCTCTCTCTTTCTCTCTCTCTCGAAGCCTGTTGGGAGTTGCTGTGAAGAGACAGATTTCTAAATATGGTTTGATTGGAAGAATTTAAATGTTTGTTTGTTAATTGTTTGTGGGAAGCAGATGAAGCTTAAACGTGAATGCTGTAGAATATAAAGTTACTCTAGCGACTCTTAAAAAACTCTTCTAAAAGGGGTCTCCCAGATGGCTCATCAGTTTATTGTGCTTTATTGTAACACCAAGTTGAGGCGGAGAAGCCCTAAGAGCGATGCAAATGACTGTATCGTCAGCAGGGACATCTTGGACTTATTGTGGTACAGCGACTCCCTCAGGTGGTTCAGGGGATTGCAGATCGAACGGCGGTTGAGTTGACATGTGTTGACCAACGTGACTTCATGATTCAAAGAGAAGCGAGGTGAAAACCAAGATGGCCACATCCTCTCCCAAATCCAATGGGAGTTGTTGTGATGATTCATGGTCGTAGAGCCCACGGGGATATAGTGAAATTGGACAACAGAGAAATACAAAAATACAATCAAAACCTATTTCAGTGTGCATGTACAAAACAGACTTCCCTGGGTAATGTATCGTAGAAAACTAGTCCTTGCTCTCACCTGTTATGTTCTGAATGCCCGGCCACGTTTCAGTCTGCTCCAATTCTCCTGCTTTCTCCTGTAATCCACAGTAATGTCCTCACAGCAGACCTCTCCTCGCCCGTTACTTTCCCTCCTCTTACCACCTGTTCCGTCCATCACCCAGCGTGCTGTCAGCTAACACTCACCTGTGTCCACCTCACAATGTCTCTTCCCTTCATGTCTTTAACATGACAGCTATGGACCTAGCACGAGGCACCTGAACCTTCACCTCAAAGTTCCCTCAAATGTGTTCAGCGTGACGCTTGACTCGTTGTAGGCCTCACGGACAGGGTGCTGAAACTTTTCACAGGAACTATCCCGTGTGTGTTTAGATGATACTGCTGGATGATATTGTGTTTTGACAGTTGGCAGAGATCCCAATCTGAATGGATGTCATATTACTGCTGAATATTTCAAGATTTGGTTCTCATGCATCATTTTGGACGGAGATTTTTTCAAAAATGTTTTTGAATCATTTTTTTTTCATCTGCAGATGTGGAAGTGCAGAGAATGAAAAAAGCGGTAGAGTCACTGATGGCAGCCAATGATGAAAAGGTACAGTAGAGCGCCCATAAAAATCCCTGTGCGTGGACAGAAACTGTAGGTACCTTCTCATTTGAGTTTGAATTATTCTGCCTCGGTAGGATCGCAAGATTGAGGAGCTGAGGGAGTCTCTGCTGCGCTACAAGAAGGTCCAGAACATGGTGAAGTCAGGGCATGGAAACATGGGTGAGAACCTCGTTCTTTCATGGGAATAATCCAAAACCTGGATATTATGCAGATGTTGCACTAAGGGTGGTTTTCCCTGTTCCTGGTGAAATGGAGGAGTACTTTTCCAAGATATTGGATGTCAACTAGGCGACACATCTTATTCTCACCTCCATGTTACCTGTAGTGTCTGAACAGTGCATAAGATATCGTGCGTGCGTGCGTGCGTGCGTGCGTGCTAGCCACATTATGATGGCATGGGGAACTATATGCACACTTTAAAAAAAAATGCCAGTGGGTTCAAAAATGGATTAAACTGATAAAAATGACTTCCTCCTCAGAGAACACTATAGATGGTGATGAAAGTAATGAAAGCAACAGTGACAGCTCCCTCTCCATGTTGTCAACGACAACCCCCCCGGTTACTGTGGACTCCGAGAGGTGCAGGCAAGCTGGGGTCCATGAAGTAGCAGGAAAGAGTCCAGATGAGGTACCGTCTGAATGGTCCTATCCACAGATTAATTAGATGGGCTCTATGTACTCCGATCTGAAAACTGTCTGGACTTTGAATAGGCCAATAATGACACGATCTGTGCTTGGATTTCACGTGGCAATTTGTGATTTGGCAGTGGGACTTTGTGAAATGAGTCTGGTAAAGTTTAAAAGCACTAATTAGTGCCACTTTGAAAGTTTGTTTTAATTATGAAAAGAAGCATTCTCTGCTTATTACTCTTATTTACTTGGCTGTGGGAACGCTTTCACCCACAAGAGTTGTTACATCATCTAGCGGTGATGGCTTTTTCTTTCCGGTTTGGTCTTTTGATTGAATAAATAGTTGGGAACACACTATGGAACTGGTGAACTGCCTTCGCCCAGCCCTGCACTCCTGTCCCCCTGCCATCCAGAGAGGAGGCCAGAGCTGAACCAAGATGAAACTGACAGGTAGGCTGATTCCTTTTCTCAAATGTTCTTAATATCGACTGTATATCCTCCACTCCTAGGTTTGCCCAAAGCCAATGTACATGTGGCAGGCAGCGTGTCTATGTTCACATCCTAACACCAGTGGGTTGGTCCTCTGCAGCGAGACAGGGTTTAGAGAGTGTCACAGACTATTGCTATCATGGGGTCTCCACGGTCAGTATGTATGGCCGTGGCGTTGCCGATACCTTCCCGGTCGTACAGCGTATGAAACTTATTCTATAGCATTACTTGCCATTCAGCCACTGGTTGACACTTGTCATGTCTGAGATGGGGGAACCAAGTCAGTGTTTACACCCATGAGCTTTGTCATTTCAGTGCCCTGGATGTCCCCAAGTCAGGGAGTCAGGACAACATCTATGTCAGCAACAGCCAAAAGGTAAAGGGTTTTATGATTTTGCTTAAAGGTGCAGTCGTATTCTTTGAATTTAAAAGTTGTCATTGAATTGAATCGCTAACACTTCGCCTCTTCTGTGCCAGATCACATTGGTAATTGAGGAAAAGCCCACAGAGGTAGGTCGGTTTTAAGTCGTTCATATTTCAGAGCGTTTGTGCTTTTCCTCTCTATCACACTTTACTTGCTCTTCATATCTGGCGTATCTTTTCATAAAATGTGTCTTATTTGAAGGGCTAACTATATCTGATTGTTATGGTTGATGTCTCCAGTAATGTGTGTTTGGCTGTGGGCTGATATATTGGTGAACAGATGGAGACGGTGTGTCACCTTGGTTTTAATGCATGAGTTGAATTGCCTTTCATCACATCTACTGTGATAAATTATTTTCACCTCAGCCAAATTTTTATCTGTATTCCAAATGCAATTTCCTGTAGATTGTTTGATTTTTTTACTGCCTGGTTGTGATGTGACAGTGTTCTGGCAATGTGGTTACTGATTTCGCAGATTGAGGTTATTATTGATGAGAATTCTTGCAATGACTGTAATGTTTGTCGTTTGCTACGCTGATTATAAGTTGCTCTGGAAAAGCTGTCTGCTGAATGACAAAGTTGTGTTGTGTTCTCGTCATTAGACTGTGGAGGACATCAGTAAGAACAGCCAGCACCCACCCACATCTCTGTCTCTGTCTCGACCGACAACCGCGGACGATGACAGCTTCGGTAACAAGAAGGCCCGTTCCTCCTTCGGCCGGGGCTTCTTCAAGATCAAGGGGGGCAAGAGAACAGCCAGTTCTCCTAACCTAGGTAATGGGACTGCCAGTATTTTTAACTTGAGGCGGTCTGAGTACGGTAACAGAACAGGACTTGTTCTGAGAGTAGGTAGCCGCTCTATGACATCACACTTTAATGTGTTCCTGATGAGTGGGAACGCTGAAACGACGTCAACCATCAGAGATCTTCATGGTCGTTTGAAACTAGGAGTAGGTGTCTTGTGAGAGCAGTTTTATATTAGGGGAATTAACTGTGTTCACGTGGAGTCAGTATGTGGTATGTCGCTGTTTGATTCATGCAGGAGGGGGAATTAACTGTGTTCACGTGGAGTCAGTATGTGGTATGTCGCTGTTTGATCTGTAAGACTGGGCAGTTCTTTCCAAAGAGCTTGTTTTTTTATGTTCCACACCCATGTATAAACATAGATGCACACACTGTAATTGCTGGTCCCAGAAACTGTTCTCCCATCTGATTCTGGAGATGTAGCCTACTGGGTGTTCTTAGTGCACTGAATGGTTTTACAGGGGTGTTACTGGTCTCACCAACGTGTGAATCTTCTTTTGTTCTTACCCTGCAGTGATCTTTATCCTCATCAAACTGCGACCTTCCTGTTGTCTTTACCCTTCAGTAACTTTTAAACTCATCAAACTGTGACTTTCCGTGTGTGTGTGTGTGTGTGTGTTTTGCATAGTGACTTGTGAAGACTGCAGCTGGCGTGTGTGTGCCTATGCTAGGTACAGGTTAACGGACCATCAAGTCTTTAGGCCTACACAGGAAGCCTCTGTCTGTGGAATAACCACTAATGGATTTGACCTTTAACCTACCACACCCCTTTCTTTAAAATTCCCTCTAAAATAACCTCAACCTCTATTGACTTTCTACTTTCACACATTTTCAATTACACTTCTGAAATCGTGTTTTCTTCAAAACGGGATATATTTTAGGTTGAATATATTAAATATAACGAAAGGTCTGTATTTAAATTCTGAATTGAGGTTTTTGGCAGGCCACCATATGGCAATGTCCCATCATGACTGCTGTTGTGAGTGTCTCTGTAGTATGCTGTATTATTCCAAGTCAAGTCTGTCTTTTATTGTGAAATGCACTAAATACCATAGCGTCATTCTGAACAATGAAATGAATTTAACGAGGCACCCAACATCTAGGCCTAATTCCACAGTAGATATTCAGCCAAACCACACAGCACCACGCCTCTGTTACCAGCAGTTCCTCCTTATAAACGGGTCTAGAAGAAGTGACTGAGTGTTCTCTTTTTTAGGACGACTTTTTATTTTTATGCCAACTGTATTTTCCATTTCAGGTGATTTCAGTCCACTTCTGGACTGTCCAGATGATGTGTAATAATGCTGTTCTGATGCAGTCTCTCTCCTTTCCTCTTTCTTTCACGTTACCTTATGCTCCCAACTGAAGCTCATTTTCAACATAATATATTAAATAAAACACTAAATACTGCCAGAATTTCAGCTAAGTGTCGTCAGGCTCTGTACCCAGAGGCCCAGGGAGACTCATTTAGCAGGGTGTCTGCATATATTTTCCTCATGTTCTATCACACTTTTATGCACACTCTTTCAAGTCTAAGGAGGAACGGTGAACTGTATCTATGTCAGTAATGTGTTGTCTCCAGCACATACTGTACCTACAACTAAAAGACAATCAGTTGTGGTGGAGGACAGACCAGACTGCCTGAATCGTTGAGACAGTCCTCATGCCGTCTGTCTGGAGTCATGTGACTGTAGGGTGTTCAGGATCATAGCCTTTAGCACTGGGCAGCAAATTCCTGTGCATTTCTGCCTCTTGAATGACCCTATTCTCTATGTAGTGCACTTTGACCAGAGCCCTGTATAGACGACATAGGAAACAGGGTGTTTGAGACATTTAATCACCATGTTGACGTAGTGCTGCTTAAGGCCCTGTGGTCACGTCTGACATCCTGTTTCCCCAGCTGAGACGGAGCGAGACACAGGCACTGACCATCTGGACCTGGCCGGACTGCCCCAGAGATCAGCCAACAGCCACAGCACAAACACCCTGACCAGTGTGACCTCCACCACCTCGCCAGAGGGCAAGAAGAAGTCCAGGGGCATTAAGGCGCTCTTCGGAAAGTGAGTGTTAAAGACGGTTGGCACCGAGCTCGGTCCTGTAAGACATCACCTCAGAGTTTGGGCCTCCTGGGACTCTTCAGTCAACCAATTGAAGAAAACACTCAGGGCACATTTTTCTATGTAGTGCCCCTAATAAATATATTGATGTGATTAAGCACTCTCAAGTGAGTCAGAAGAGAGTACACTGAAGTATTCTGTTACTTTTAAGGCTGAGGAGAAGTCAGTCCACTACGTTCAACCTGGACGACAACCTATCAGAGCCAGTGGAGTTCAAGAGGGGCGGAGTCCGAGCCACTGCAGGTCCCCGACTGGGCTGGTCCCGTGACCTACAGCGATCACCCAACAAGTGAGTGTACACTCCCCTTGAATAATCATAAACATCACCTGCTTATCTTCCCTTTTAATTTATGTGCTGAAATATGAAGAAAAGCAGTGCTAGGATGTAGGATTAAGCTACTGCTATTAATGTTATATCTAAAGTTATCTGAACTGGTCTAGTTAAGTATGGTGGGATGTGTTCCCGAATGAGCAGAAACACATGTTAAGCCAGTTCGTTGTGAATCTGTCAAACGTAGCGAGTTGGACGCCCCGTTTGCACGCTGGTCCAAGGAGCAGGTGTGTGACTGGCTACAGGAACAGGGTCTGGGCATCTACCTGAACATGGCCCGTCTGTGGATCTCCTCTGGACAGACTCTGCTACAGGCCTCTCAGCAGGACCTAGAGAGGGTGAGCCGAGATGTCCTGGAGAGGTCTCACTCTAGTCTCTCCTGTATGAATACTCACTCTAGTCTCTCCTGTTTGAATACTCACTCTAGTCTCACCTGTCTGAATACTCACTCTAGTCTCACCTGTATGAATACTCACTCTAGTCTCACCTGTCTGAATACTCACTCTAGTCTCACCTGTCTGAATACTCACTCTAGTCTCACCTGTCTGAATACTCACTCTAGTCTCACCTGTCTGAATACTCACTCTAGTCTCACCTGTATGAATATTCACTCTAGTCTCACCTGTATGAATACTCACTCTAGTCTCACCTGTCTGAATACTCACTCTAGTCTCTCCTGTATGAATACTCACTCTAGTCTCACCTGTCTAAATACTCACTCTAGTCTCTCCTGTCTGAATACTCACTCTAGTCTCACCTGTATGAATACTCACTCTAGTCTCTCCTGTATGAATACTCACTCTAGTCTCACCTGTATGAATACTCACTCTAGTCTCTCCTGTATGAATACTCACTCTAGTCTCACCTGTATGAATACTCACTCTAGTCTCTCCTGTATGAATACTCACTCTAGTCTCACCTGTATGAATACTCACTCTAGTCTCTCCTGTCTGAATACTCACTCTAGTCTCACCTGTATGAATACTCACTCTAGTCTCTCCTGTATGAATACTCACTCTAGTCTCACCTGTATGAATACTCACTCTAGTCTCTCCTGTATGAATACTCACTCTAGTCTCACCTGTATGAATACTCACTCTAGTCTCTCCTGTATGAATACTCACTCTAGTCTCACCTGTATGAATACTCACTCTAGTCTCTCCTGTATGAATACTCACTCTAGTCTCACCTATATGAATAACCCTCAGTACAGTTCTTTTGATCCCCTATGTAATAAAGTTCAAGCTACTGGCTAAAATGTAGTTACAAATGTAATTACACAGTACAAATGTGTCCCATAGTCCTGTTAGGGATGGTCATTAAATATGATCTGTGACAAATGGACAGATCTCAGTAACATTCTGCCTGTTCATATCCCAAACACTCATGTTTAGGCCTCTGTGTTTACCTTCACACTGCCTGTTCATATCCCAAACACTCATGTTTAGGCCTCTGTGTTTACCTTCACACTGCCTGTTCATATCCCAAACACTCATGTTTAGGCCTCTGTGTTTTCCTTCACACTGCCTGTTCATATCCCAAACACTCATGTTTAGGCCTCTGTGTTTACCTTCACACTGCCTGTTCATATCCCAAACACTCATGTTTAGGCCTCTGTGTTTACCTTCACACTGCCTGTTCATATCCCAAACACACATGTTTAGGCCTCTGTGTTTACCTTCACACTGCCTGTTCGTGTGCTGTGACTGGTAAAAGCTGTAAATTACATGAATTGACCTATTCCTTGTTGTTAGGCTGACTGTTCTAATTTTCACTGGGGTGTGGCATATAATACCCTGGGGGTTGTGTGCGTGTGTGTGTGTGTGTGTGTGTTTAGGAGCTGGGCATTAAACACTCGCTACACAGGAAGAAACTTCGGCTGGCCTTACAGGCCCTGGGCTCTGAGGAGGAGGATAACAAGAGCAAACTGGACTACAACTGGGTGACCAGTGAGTAGATGAACTGCCAGCCACCATTTTTTACTGGACACACAAGGCATGTTGTTTAAATGGTGGGTCTCTGGGTGTTTCTCTTTCCTCAGGGTGGCTGGATGATATTGGTTTGCCTCAGTACAAGACCCAGTTTGATGAAGGGAGGGTGGACGGGCGCATGCTGCACTACATGACCGTGGTGAGTGACAATATAACAGACAGGCGGAGTGTCGTGGGGGGCGGAGACTCTTGCGGGGGGCGGAGACTCTTGCGGGGGCGGAGACTCTTGCGGGGCGGAGGCTCATGCGGGGGCGGACTGATGTCTTTCCCTGACACCAGGCATTGTTAACCCTGTTTGTCATCTGTCAGGATGACCTGCTATCTCTAAAGGTGGGCAGTGTGCTCCACCATCTCAGCATCAAGAGAGCCATTCAGGTGCTGCGTCTCAACAACTACGAGCCAAACTGCCTGCGCCGGCGACCCTCTGATGAGGTAGGGATTCTGGGAAGTGTTTCTCAGGCACCAACAAAAAACAGGGCAATGACCTCGGCTAATGTGAAACGGCTGGGGCATACATAAATGCTTCAATGTTATTATATTCCACTTCTTGTTTTGTGTCCCTTTGTGTCAATCTCCTGTCATTTGTTTTGTTGGAAAAAACATTATTTTCTTTGTCTCCTGATTGGTCAGAATAACATAACACCGGCAGAGATCTCCCAGTGGACCAATCACAGAGTGATGGAATGGCTGAGATCTGTGGACCTGGCGGAGTACGCCCCCAACCTGAGAGGCAGCGGTGTCCATGGAGGACTCATGGTAATAACAGCAGATCCTCATCTACAGCAACTACACACAACTAATAACAACAGATCCTCATCTACAGCAACTACACACAACTAATAACAGCAGATCCTCATCTACAGCAACTACACACAACTAATAACAACAGATCCTCATCTACAGCAACTACACACAACTAATAACAGCAGGTCCTCATCTACAGCAACTACACACAACTAATAACAACAGGTCCTCATCTACAGCAACTACACACAACTAATAACAGCAAATCCTCATCTACAGCAACTACACACAACTAATAACAGCAAATCCTCATCTACAGCAACTACACACAACTAATAACAGCAAATCCTCATCTACAGCAACTACACACAACTAATAACAACAGATCCTCATCTACAGCAACTACACACAACTAATAACAGCAGGTCCTCATCTACAGCAACTACACACAACTAATAACAGCAAATTCTCATCTACAGCAACTACACACAACTAATATCAACAGATCCTCATCTACAGCAACTACACACAACTAATAACAACAGATCCTCATCTACAGCAACTACACACAACTAATAACAGCAGGTCCTCATCTACAGCAACTACACACAACTAATAACAGCAAATCCTCATCTACAGCAACTACACACAACTAATAACAGCAGGTCCTCATCTACAGCAACTACACACAACTAATAACAACAGGTCCTCATCTACAGCAACTACACACAACTAATAACAGCAAATCCTCATCTACAGCAACTACACACAACTAATAACAGCAAATCCTCATCTACAGCAACTACACACAACTAATAACAGCAAATCCTCATCTACAGCAACTACACACAACTAATAACAACAGATCCTCATCTACAGCAACTACACACAACTAATAACAGCAGGTCCTCATCTACAGCAACTACACACAACTAATAACAGCAAATCCTCATCTACAGCAACTACACACAACTAATATCAACAGATCCTCATCTACAGCAACTACACACAACTAATAACAACAGATCCTCATCTACAGCAACTACACACAACTAATAACAGCAGGTCCTCATCTACAGCAACTACACACAACTAATAACAGCAAATCCTCATCTACAGCAACTACACACAACTAATATCAACAGATCCTCATCTACAGCAACTACACACAACTAATAACAGCAGATCCTCATCTACAGCAACTACACACAACTAATAACAACAGATCCTCATCTACAGCAACTACACACAACTAATAACAACAGATCCTCATCTACAGCAACTACACACAACTAATAACAACAGATCCTCATCTACAGCAACTACACACAACTAATAACAACAGATCCTCATCTACAGCAACTACACACAACTTATAACAACAGGTCCTCATCTACAGCAACTACACACAACTAATAACAGCAGATCCTCTTATACAGCAACTACACACAACTAATATCAACAGATCCTCATCTACAGCAACTACACACAACTAATAACAGCAAATCCTCATCTACAGCAACTACACACAACTAATAACAGCAAATCCTCATCTACAGCAACTACACACAACTAATAACAACAGATCCTCATCTACAGCAACTACACACAACTAATAACAGCAGGTCCTCATCTACAGCAACTACACACAACTAATAACAGCAAATCCTCATCTACAGCAACTACACACAACTAATATCAACAGATCCTCATCTACAGCAACTACACACAACTAATAACAACAGATCCTCATCTACAGCAACTACACACAACTAATAACAGCAGGTCCTCATCTACAGCAACTACACACAACTAATAACAGCAAATCCTCATCTACAGCAACTACACACAACTAATATCAACAGATCCTCATCTACAGCAACTACACACAACTAATAACAGCAGATCCTCATCTACAGCAACTACACACAACTAATAACAACAGATCCTCATCTACAGCAACTACACACAACTAATAACAACAGATCCTCATCTACAGCAACTACACACAACTAATAACAACAGATCCTTATCTACAGCAACTACACACAACTAATAACAACAGATCCTCATCTACAGCAACTACACACAACTTATAACAACAGGTCCTCATCTACAGCAACTACACACAACTAATAACAGCAGATCCTCTTATACAGCAACTACACACAACTAATATCAACAGATCCTCATCTACAGCAACTACACACAACTAATAACAACAGATCCTCATCTACAGCAACTACACACAACTAATAACAGCAGGTCCTCATCTACAGCAACTACACACAACTAATAACAGCAAATCCTCATCTACAGCAACTACACACAACTAATATCAACAGATCCTCATCTACAGCAACTACACACAACTAATAACAGCAGATCCTCATCTACAGCAACTACACACAACTAATAACAACAGATCCTCATCTACAGCAACTACACACAACTTATAACAACAGATCCTCATCTACAGCAACTACACACAACTAATAACAGCAGATCCTCATCTACAGCAACTACACACAACTAATAACAACAGATCCTCATCTACAGCAACTACACACAACTAATAACAACAGATCCTTATCTACAGCAACTACACACAACTAAAACAACAGATCCTCATCTACAGCAACTACACACAACTTATAACAACAGGTCCTCATCTACAGCAACTACACACAACTAATAACAGCAGATCCTCTTATACAGCAACTACACACAACTATCTCTGACTTGATGTCAGATTTGAACAAACAGAGTTTTTTTTAACATTTAATGTAATAAAAAAGGTGTCACAATACATTCATCACAAACCTTCTTTCTGAATTGTTGTAGCAATCCAATACACTTTTGTGCTTGTATAGTAACAGATTGTGTTGCGTAACCAGACAAAATGTAAGATGTTACTTCACAAACATTGTCCGCGTCTCCATTGGTTCCACTTCCACCAGGTTCTGGAGCCTAGGTTTAATGTGGAGACCATGGCCCTGTTGCTGAACATTCCACCAAACAAGACCCTGCTGAGGAGGCATCTGGCAACGCACTTCAACCTGCTGGTGGGCTCCGAGGCCCAGGGGCTTAAACAGGAGTGTCTGGAGAACCCTGACTACACCTTGCTCACCGCCACAGCCAAGATTAAGGTAGGGGCACAATATAGGGGATAGCATGCTATTTGGGACTCACACGTGGTTTTAAGAGACGTAGGTTAGAGTGGGGTGTGATAGGATTCTAATGGGTTCCACAACGGTTTTAGTGAACCACTGTAGCTCTTTTTCTATTTAAAAAAAATTGTTGAAATAATCATATTCCCCTAGCCGAGGAAGATGACTTTCGGGAGCTTCGGCAACCTGAGGAAGAAGAGGCAAGAGGAGAATGAGGAGTATGTTTGCCCCATGGATGTGGAGATGCCAAAGGGACGTAGCTTTCAGAAAGGCTACGAGCTTCAGCTGTACGAGGACGACTTGGATCAGCTGGAGCAGGTAAAGTTCTGTCTTGCTAACAGCTACACAACCGTGATCAGGCCAGCCCAAGACCTGTAGTTAATGTAGCATCATCACGGTGGTTGGTATACGCTAAACAAGTTCCCCACATGGTAAGGTGTTCGTCACATCAATAATACGGGTGACTGTCTTTTACTTGGTCGTGTTGTATGACCTCTGACCGGTCTTATGAGTAGTGGTGTTAAGTGTTTACCCCATCTGTTATTATAGATGGAGGACTCTGAGGGAACTGTGAGGCAAATCGGAGCTTTCTCCGAGGGCATCCAAAATTTGACAGTAAGGACTTTTTTCTGTTTGTGTTTATCTCTTTTGCACAGTTTGAACCTGGACATTACTCCTGTCTTTTGTTGCAACCTGCTCACACATCGGGACACTGCTCTTTTGCACTATTCAGATACATATATCACATTCTATATTTAACCATTACATACGCCAACTTGGCATGGTCTCTTCTCTGACTGTTCATGTTGTTTGTTTTGCTCTGTTTGCACTGTTTGTGTACGTCTTAAAATGTGTGTTCAAAATGCTGCAGCTGTGGGTCAGAACTAATTCCTTGTGTTTGTGTGTGTGTCAACAGTCTTGGCGAATAAATAGATATTAGGGTATGCAGTATTAATACCACATTTATTTCCATTTACAGAGCATGCTAAAAGATGATGAATTCTTCAAAGAGACGTCCAACTCACCTGATCCCAGTGTAACAGATGAGGACTCCAACGTGTGAGACGAACCACCACCACCATGGGACCCAGGGCCGGCCTGCCACATAGGCGGTATAGGCAAATGCTAGGGGCGCCGTTCATTCATAGGGGCGCCAAACAAGTAAAAAATGAAAAACCAGCTAAAATATTGCCTAGGGCACCATACTGGTCAGGGCCGGCCCTGGTGGGACTTTGTGTCCTAGTGTCACTGTGAACAAAACGGGCTACTTTCAGACAAGGATTCAAAAACGATTTCAACTGTGCTTTATTGTGCTTGCTTTTTGGAACGGAATGCAGTGGAGATAGAAGTGAAGGCAAACTTAACTCCTCTCCTGGATGATGGTAGAAACCCTCATTTTTGAAGGAGTTTAAGTATTACATTTCTACATTTCTGATCCCAGACCTGGAACTAGCACAGACACAGACAATGACTGCAATGTTTTCATAAATTCAACAGACCGTGTCTGATATGACGTATGAACGGATATTTATCTATTATTTTAATAAGGTGCCACTCCATCTTTACTGTCCTTTTTCGGAGCAATACACCGTCTATTGCAAAGTCTAATATATTCATATAGTCATTGTAAAGAATACGGAGTCATTGTTACAGGGAATAAGTGTTATATGCCAAGTTAAATGAATGTTCCAGAACAGCTGCCGCGTTTTATGTAGAAAATACTATTTTAGCTGCAATATTTTTAAATCATTACATATAACACTATATATTAGACACACTAGACATTTATGGTATTTATATTTGCATCAAAACTCTAGATTTAAAAAAATATATATTAATAGACAGTTAAAAGTTTTTTGTTTTAGTATGTGTCATCTATGGATGTTTAATTTTTTATGTTGCAATTTAATTTCGTTTTTTTACATCTGGAATATAGCCTTTCATTTGATCAGTATTTGTGCTGAGAAAATATAATTATTGCCACATTGCGTAGTTTTTTTTAGAATATTGCTGTATGCCTGGGTTGCAAGTCTTGACTAGGTTCCCTTGACATCTGGAATGGACAGGCGAATTAAGTTTGGCATGAGAATGAGTTGCAGGCTTACAGTGGAGCAAGTTAAGAGAGTTGAGAGAGGAAACTAAGTTGGAATGTCTCAAGCTAAGATACACCCCAAATGAACGAGACAAACGTTTACTGTTTAATTTGTACCCATTTCTGGGATCAATAAAGTAATTTATACAGCGGTATATTTGTCTTTCGATTGCTGAAGGGGACTCTTGTCAATGTACAACATAACCACTACGCCTTATGTTTGCTTGGCGGATATTTACCCATTTAAAAGCCTTTGCTGTATGTGTTCTGACCCCCCTTTTTTTACCAATTAAAAGGGATTTTTGACAGTTAAGTATTTGGGTAGTTAGTTGTTGCTCCACTTAACTGTGCATGCTATGCTGTAGCCTAGTCTTTCTCTGTCGTTTAAAAGAAAATGTTCATTATGCAAATGATTTACACAAATATGAGTTAAATCAGTTTGCAAGACCAGGGTGTAACTTATCAATTCTATTCAGGCAGGGGTAGGCTCCTGTTGTGTTCTATTTGTTCATTATGCAAAATCATAACTGTGACACCTACCCGTGCTATCATATTGCAATAAGTACGTTTTCTATAGTTGTATCTTACATTTTATAATTTGTGATAACATTTGTTAATGTTTCCACGGAAGAATATGCAATTACAATTGATAGACTCTTTATTTGGCAATACTGAAACTCACTGACCAGCTAGGATTTCTACAGCATACATAGACGCAGTTGTTCAATACTTGAGTATGTAAAGACAAAACATGTTAAATTATTGTAGATTATTTCAAGGTATTTTCGCCGAGAATAAAGCATTTAATTTACACAAATGTACTCTCACTCTGTATTGTCCTTTTCACAAAAGCATAACGTTCTGAAAACAATTACGTTGAAGGAAAATTATTATAAACCTTTCCCCAACATATTTTTGTATGGTGCTTCAGGAAACACGACATCCCACCCAAAGAGCTACTATGTTATAGGCAGGGTACATATACATACATATCCCTGAGTGATACTATCTTAAGTGATTAGGGCAGTTCCAGTTTTTACTCATTTTCATATTCAATATGAATCTAGCCAATGCGCATGCGCCATTTCTACATGTTTTTTATTTTCTTGTGGCTACTTGTGCGTCGGGAGAGGGGTTGATTTCTGTTTTGCAATCTGTCAAATATTCTTTCTAATCACTTCAAGTAGCACTCTTTTGGACTTCGTATGCAGTAAAGCCTCCATTTAGAGGTACTATGGCACCACGGTAAGATAACGTTTATTGTATATATTTGTATTCACATATTATCCAAATATTGTCTTTACACTAAAACTGATAATTTTTACATATCTGAACTGCAAACACGTCCTTGCATCTCTGGCGGTTGTCTAAGCTTACGCCCTAGTTTCCAGTTCAACTTATTTTCGGCTTCTGCATGTACATTACATTAATCAATAACCTCACTCGACTAACTCATCTTTACTGACGATTTAAGAATGTTTTATCTGAGTACTTTTTTTTGTCGAAAAAAAAATGTGCTGCACTTACCCAAAATCCGTAGTCTAGACTTTGTACTGGTGTAGCCTACAAATAATATTCATGTTTTTTATGACGGCTTATTTTTTTTCCTTTAAAGTTGGGAAACGGATGCTTTCAGATGCATTTATGGTCGTTATACGCATGACTGCAGAACATACTCATAATAATATAGACAAAAGATATTCATCACTGTCAAAAGTGAACAACTGTTTACGGTAGAGCTGAAAACGGAAACGTGTTTACAAGTAAAATCAAAAGTTCCTTTCTTTGTACCTTAAGTGGTCGAGTAGTTTATAGGCTGTTTGTCCAGTGATTATTGGCGATTATAGGAGTCAGTCTGTTGGTGAGTCGGCTCTCACTTGACTCGATTCAACTGAACGAGCAGGCTCACTTGGCTCTTCGTTTATTATATATATATGCACTATATATTATTTTTTTACTTATTTAGCCAGGTAGGCCGATTGAGAACAAATTCTCATTTGCAATGGCGACCTGGTCAAGATTAAGCAAAACGTGCAAGACAACATACAGTTACACAGTAAATACACAAAATACAAATAGCATTGGGACATAACAGTGCAAATGGCAGTGCGACATAACAGTGCAAATAGCAGTGCGACATAACAGTGCAAATGGCAGTGCGACATAACAGTGCAAATAGCAGTGGGACATAACAAGGCAGGATCAAGTGGAGAGTCAATATACAGTTAATGCAGGATGAGATATACGTTGGTCATTAAAGCAGCATTGATGGCAGTAACAACTATATAAAATACAAAGTAGAGTCTATATATATGTAAAGTTTAGCATGTGGGTCATTAGAGTGCATAAATTGTATGACTGTGATTGTAGGAGAAGAGCATTTGAGCATGCCTGAGCAAATAGAATAATTAAAAGAAAGTATGTTTATTATACAAAACAATGAAAAAGTACAAACCTTCAATATAAAAGGAAATGAAGGCAACAATTATTTTAGAGAGTGAAATGCACGTTCAAATTGTTTGCATCTAAGTAGCTTTATTTATTCTGCAATCTAAGGTAATACGTTTTTATCTTATCGGCATATAGTCATTGTTTGATCTTAAAAGGAAAGCAAAAAAACTAATGAACGTCTCCTTGCAACAATACGATTCGGTTCCCAACGTTCACCAAACAGAGACGTCAAAAAAAATATGTTTGTTGGCGAAAGACCCATCACACTGTCCACATCCTTAAAATACTGCTTCTCGGCCACAACTCTGGTGTTTTAAGCAAGGAATTAGGCGGAATTTGAAACCATATTTTATATTCTTTTACCAGTTCTGAAGTATTTTAATGTAAATCTGTTACAGTCTAAATAAATTGTGTGTCCTTGTATCTACAGGTCTGCTATGAGTTGCTTTGGATTGCTTGTCATTATGCTGGCAATGGTGTCCCTCCCAATTGATGCTAGGTAGGTGTGTCACTCTCCATGGCATTTGTTCTATATACTGTTCATAGTTCAGTCTAATTCAGTTGTTGTTTAAACCATACAATTAATTCTATTGTTGTATGACGGTAAATATTGTATCACTTATTACTATGAATTTATTAACCTGACCCCAGTTTTTTAGACATGACCCCGCTTTTTTTAAACATTATTCCAATTCTAAGATAAAAGACCAAGCGTATTTGAAACATAGCCATAACTACATTATATACTAAAATAAGAATAAACAATTTTAAAGCCACAATCACTTCAGTTTTGCGCAAATGTAAATTTTAACTCAACTTACCCACAAAGCAAACATTGGACTATTACCTTACAAAAGGTTGGACTTTACTCCTGTGTTTAAGAACTCCCCTGAGACTGATTAAAAGCTACCGATGCTTGATTGGTTTAGTTGCATTACAGTTTACCACTTGCAGTTTCTTTCCTCACCAACTTTAAATGCTTTCTAAGAAACAAAGTATTTTGTTCAACATACCCTATTATCCTATTGTCTTCAAGGTACTTTCCTTAGCTCATTTGTTTGCCATTACAGAGGTCCTGGCCATTGGGGGCCTGGTGAACGTTGTTTTTCTTAATGAGCAGTTGAGCCCAATGCAGGGTAGAGATAGAGGGTCTCTCTAGTTCTGCAAAGACACATGGCATTGGACCTAGATGCGAAGAGTTACTTGTATATAATGTTTACTTTATAGGTTGAAACAACCTTTAATAGTCCATAGGACCCAATACCAGTTTAGCACAGAACATATGACATATGGCATGACATACGACATGACATAGGGCATGGCATAGGACATGACATAGGACATGAAATAGGACATGACATAGGACATGACATACAACATTTAAACAGAAAATATTACATATTACAACCATTTTCCGAACATATCAACACACATCTAGCATTTTTTCTTATTTTTTTCCAGACCAAACATATTCGACAAAATCAAGAGTCCAAATAAAAAATTTGCGTGGAGAATATCTTAAACCGCATTATTCCAGGTTCTTTTTTGCTCCCCTGTTGTTTTAGTCAGGCTGTAAACCAGGAGTTGTCAGACCTTTTCAACGAGCTCTGGAAGCTGGACACGAATCGCATGAAGCCTGGCACTGACTATACCATCTCTCTTCAGGTAGGTTATGACTGATGACTGGGGCCTTCATGAATGGGGGACAATGGCAGTTTTTCTTGACCTGTAGTTCAGACAAATTCCATTGTCAGTAACTGGCTAGCCAGGCTATAAGTACTGTAACTAGGCCTGTTCACGGAAGTAATAGCCATCCTAAGCTGCAGGCCTGCTCAGGAAAAACTTGGGTTCCTACTAAAAGTATTTCCTAATTAGATGCAGGCCTAGCTTGTGTTGTTTTGACATGAGGTAAATGTTTAGTTGTTGATGTGTGTTTATTTCTTCCACTCCAGGGCAAAGCTGGATATGTCTCGCAGGGCAATAACAATGCCAGAGATCATGCCTCATCGCCTCTCTTCTCTTCTGTGGATGAGAACAAACTGAAGAGAATCACCACCTACTCCCGTGAGCCCTACAGGAAATACACTCTGAAATGACCTGTGTCAGTTTTGAGAATGATAAAAAATATATATATATGCTTTTCGCTACTTCAAAATTGCGTGTACAAATAATGTAAAATATTTACAATCCAACCGATAGTTCCGACCAAAACCTGACTTCCACTTCCATCCAAATATATTAGATGTGTGTGGCATCCACATTGTGTGCTTGGAGAGCATATAGAATTAACTGCCTTGCTTTTCAACAGTCAGATGGCTTGTCACTTGATATATCAACATGGGTGTATTCCAATCAAATTTGACAGGCTTCATGAAGCTGCTGGACAACTATGAGAGGTCAACGGGTGTGGCTGAGCATGTCACTGCAGATGAGGTCACAGAGAACAATCTTTTCCTGGACGCAGTTATGGGAACAGAAGTCATGAAGGTACAGCAGAACACCTCAGCTATTATAATATACCTACAATACATTGCTTACAGTTGGTTCTGTGCAGCTCCGTTGGTGAGAGCGTGGCTGATGTTTAATTCATGCTGGCCTCACAAGCTAAAGTGCACACACTCATTTTAGGGGCGTAGATTTGTGGGGTGTTCAGTAGGGATATGACCCCCCCCCCCCCCCCCACACACACACACACACACAAACCACACACCACACACACTATAACAGACAGGCCGTTGCAGTTAGTTTGATGTTGAGCGGAACACATGTGCTATTTTTTGAAGGTGTCCTTATCATTTGGGGTGGAGTTTAATTTTCTTGCATCTGTATTAATAACGGGAGCATGTGTTATGGTCCTGCTTACTATGATACAAGTTCGCTACAATAAACCAAACCCAGGTGGTACTTCGAATGTACTGAAGAAAACTTGAGTGAAATACAAATTGGCATCGCTTTTGTAGAAACACTAGTGATTTTAGGTTTGCTTGAAGAGTTACTTAGCCTACAATGGCAGACATGTTTAATTTACACTTGAGTAAGAGCTTGATCTTTTTTCTTTGAATGTTTACTTAATGATGACGTGTGACACTTGTTCTGATAATACCTACCTGCTTGCCTAATAATCTTAGGCACTCTGCATTGCAATCTAAACCCCTTTGTGTAATGTGTGAGATATACGGTATTATTTAAGATGAAAGTACAAATTTATTTTTGCATTCGTTATCATTTGTTAGCTGTAAAGTCTATTATGTTTCTATCAATGAAGTTAATGTTTTAGAAAGTCTTACAAATTCACATTTTATGATAGCTCCTTAAAAGCTTGTTCACGATTGTTGTTCCTTTAAAGAGCTTCATCCATGTTTCACAACACTCCATGTGCAGATAACTGTTTAGGTCACAATATGTTAACCAACAGTATTTGAACCATTTTGTCAAATATGACTCAATATATCGCTCAGTATATGGCTTTTGTGTTATCTCTCAATGATTATATTTACTGTGACAACGGTGCGTGTGTCATCTAGTGTGTTCATGTATATATGTTTTTCACCCAGCGTGTACATAAGTACTTGGTCAGCAAGGGCTTCTCTCGCTCAGACCTGAGGACATTCAAGAGTCAGCTTTACACCATCTGGTTCCGTCTTTACCACAGAGACAGAAATGCAGGGTAAGAACTCAAGAGCAAGCTTCAATTTGTGCACAACGTAATGAAACATTTGTCAACATTTTCCAACTAACACTTTATCGTGACTCAGAATCAGGTTTATTCGCCAAGTCTGTTGACACAGCCAAGGAATTGTTCTGACCCATAGCTGCAACATTTTGGAACACACGTTTTATTTTATTGCATGGTATTCGTCCGACCTAGGACTTCTCCAAGTTTGTTTCTAATTAGTATGAGTATGCTGATTCCCTAATTTTCCACTTAAAACGCATTACGGTTGACATCTAAGACCATATATCGCCACAGTCTCTGAAGGTCCACGGGCTGTAATGTTCTTCAAACCCTTGGCACAGTGTGAAGTGTGTTACCGTACGGACACTTGGCTCCTACTTATGTGTGGCTGTTCAAGTATAATCAGATCTCCATACACATTTACCAAAGCAGCTGCTATTCTAGGCCTGTAGGGCAAGAGCTGGTTTCTGTAGTATAAGGGATTGTGCTGATGTAGTAGGCTCAGCCATGGACAAGATGTTCCTCTCAGGGCCTTTCCCTTAAACCAATGTATGAGTTCCAAACATAGAGATAAGAACTTAGTTTCATACAAAATGGCCTAAACTGATACATCACAACAATCTCGCTGGAGATGTATTATTTTTCCTCTCTGAAAGACAGTGTGTCCTACAGCACAAACACTAGCTTATGTTCTAGGTGTGGTTCTGTGGACGTGTTTCTGCAGGTGTGGTTTGACAGGCGTTATAAATGGAACATTTTTCAAGCGTCCTTCATCAATGTTTTGTTGTAACTTAATCACATGACTCTAATGTAGACAGTGATTTATTTCAACTCTTTGTAATATATAAAGATTTTGGTATTTTCCAAGGAGCTGTTATTGTTTAAAAATATGAATAATGAAAGATTTGCCCCAAGGCCATTCAGATACCATTCATAAGAGAGTCCACTCCCTTTTAATGTGTCAAAGTCTGTTACAAAATAACACAGTGCAAGATGTTGCTGGTTTCAAAGTCCTCCTCACTCCTATTTGGTTACTGTATCCATTTTGTCTTGTACTGTCCAACAAAAAGGGCCCTGTCCGCTATTGTTTTCAATCAATTAAGATTATATTCGGAACTTAGTCAAATCGATTAATTGCTTTGCATAAGAACAATTGGCTAATTAACACTATTTACATGATTGATCACTGTGTAGCATTTACTGTACATCACCAAGTATGATGAATTGTGGATCTTACAGTAATATACGCAATTGACTGTATCTACTGCTGTACAGTTTACCAGTGCTTTTTTAAATTTGGAACATATGCCATTGCTTTCTCTCCTGTTTGAGCTGTTTGAGTCTCTCACTTTGTATGTATTGTTTTCATTTCACAGTGAGGACTCGTGCGGCTTTGAGCATGTGTTTGTCGGAGAGACTAAATTTGGAACTGAGATTGCCGGTTTCCACAACTGGGTCCAGTTTTACTTGCAGGAGAAGAGCAGGAATGTGGACTACAAGGGATACAAAGCCAGAGACCTAGACATGGTAAGTCTAGTCCTGTCTGTCCTTTTGTAAGCGTACACCCTAGAACATCAAACATCTCTACGTCACATTCACTGTTGTTCCCAATTCACTCAAACCATTGATTCTCCTATGATCAGGCTGCTATCTCTGTGCTGAATAATAAGATTTATAATCTAGATATGCAATTTGACCACTCACGTGTGAAGCGAATAACGTTTGCCATCTCCTAACAAGCGGACATATCAAGTTATGTGAAGATGGCAATCAGATTAGATGGCAAGCGAACAATCAGTTCTCATAGTAAAATTTTAGGATGCAGAAGAAATGGGCAGGAGTTAAGACCCGAGTGAATTTCTCAAGGGCCAAATTATTATGACCAGGCAGCTGTGTCAGAGCATAGCTTAAACGGAAAGGCTTGTTGGGTGCTGCCAGTCAGTTGTGGTGAGTACCTATAACAGTGGTCTATGAGGGACAAGCCACCAACACCGTGTTGGTGACTAACAGCATATTAGGCAGGTGGCCATAATGTTTTGGCTCAACAGTGTATATTATCCATTACTGAACAGTAGATATGCTAAAACATTGATACACACAGCAAAACTTGAATAGTCAAAAAAGGACAATACACCATTGCAACAGATACCTTTGTTCTGCGTTACTTTTGCTGTAGAATTTTTTTTTTCATGCTGTTTTTTGCTATGCTGACCAGTTATAAGACAGTTTCTTCTACTATGAAATTGCAGTATTATATTGACTTATTCAACAAACATGTCCTTTTACTCTTTTCCACACTCACACACAGCCTGACACAGACGATCACATCCTTAACCTCCAGTTCAGCTGGCACGGTCTGGTGAAGCCGGTGAGTAGCAGCTTTGTTGGTGCCAGTCCGGAATTTGAGATTGCCCTCTACACCACTATATTTCTCCTCAACACCCATCGGAGCACCACGGTGGTGGTCAACATTGACCAGTGTCAGCTGGAGTTGGTGGTGGTCAGACACGGACGCTCCATCGGGACAGCCTATCCCAAACTGCTCAGCAGTAACAACAGGCATCTGAAGATTGCTGCAGTTGGTTAAACAAAACACATGCAAGCAAAGATTACGTTGTGGCTCTAAACACACACATTACCCAGTCTGTTAAGTCTTGACAGTGTTGGAAAGATATGTATCAGGTGTTAATAAAATATCTATATCATCTTGACCGAATGTGTTTTTGTTTATATTGTGTGTCACGCCAATGTTATTCAATGTTTTTAGGACCTAACCCGATTGAAGAATGAGTGACAATGTTAGCATTCCCAAATTGACTTGTGTAAGCAACAACCAGAAAATACACAAACCTGGGTAAAATGGTAAAAAGAAACGATAAAGAGAACTCAAGACGAGAGGGCTGCATCTGACAATTGATGCAGTTGCACAGACTTCCAAAGAAAAGTGGAGATTCGACTCCAGTTTGAAAGGATTCACTATTACTGATTATTATCAAGTGCTGAAAAAAACAAAACAACCGATCACCAGCTCTGTGGAGTCTGCTTTGCAATGATTCCCCTAGAAGTCTCGTGGGTCAGTACATTAACTCATCATCTGCTGGAAGAGGGTTTGGGAAGCAAAGGACTATCTTGCCAATATGTTTCACAGTATCTGGGTGAGGGGTTGACCTAGACAAGCATTTTCATTCTTGTTATTGTGCCATTTAGATAATCTGTACCTTGACAGATCTAAATCACCAGATTCACAGTTGACCAAGGTTTCATCTAATCTGGGGCTGGTGTTGTGTGAGATATTGTATGTGACAGTCTGAAAATCTGACCAGGACCCACTATCATTTGTTTATGTGTTGTTGGTGTAATTATGTCTGAATTTAGCATTTTGAAAATATGCTCCTTTACCATTAAATTTGTAAAATTGCCACGGTCATTTTTTATGTTTTTAGGTGGGAAATACACACATTTGATGGTTTATTTAGATTAAAAAATGTTTTATATTTTTTTTCAGCGGGACAGTATCAAAAAGCCTACATGGGCTCCTCACAGAGGGGCGCTGTTTCGCTTGCTCGGACGCTTTATCGAAAATGATCTTTCCCTGCCCGCTTACATCTCATGTTTACATATTTTTGGGGGACTGGAGAGGAATAACAGGCCAGACCCCGTAAATCCCGCCCATGATGTGGGCATGATGCTGGAGAGGAGGGAGTGGGGAGAGGGGGAGGTGAGCGTGTTTGTGGAGAGGTATGTCTGCAGACATTTTTATGGGTTTGTAAGGGTGTATACTGATGGGTCTAAGGTAGTGAATGGTGGTAGAGTGGGTGCAGGAGTGCATGTCCCTGAGTTCAGTGTGAGTGTCAGTCAAAGAGTCACTGATAATGTGTCGGTGTATACAGCAGAGATGGTGGCTGTGATCATTGGGTTGAGATGGGTGGAGGATGTGGCACCATGTAGGGTGGTGATATGTTCAGACTCAGCAGCAGTGTTGAGTAGTGTAATGGATGGTAGGTCTGATAGGGAGGACATACTGGGTGAAATGATGGGGATATTGCTGAGGTTGGAGAGACAGGGGGTAGTGGTGAGGTTTTGTTGGGTGCCCGCTCATGCTGGAGTGGAGGGTAACGAGGTGGCTGACCTGGTGGCAAAGAGTGCTGTAAGGAGGACTGAGGTGGATGTCAGGGTGGCGTTGGGGCGCAGGGAGGTTAAGGCGTTGATTCGTGAAGCAGGGATTGCAGTGTGGGAGAGACAGTGGGGAGAAGGTGGTAAAGGCAGGCACTTCCGGGGTATACATAGGTCAGTGAGGGAGGTTGAGGGCATGATAGGTTGTAGAAGGGAAGAGGTGGTGTGGAGTAGGTTAAGGTATGGGCACACAGGGTTGAATGGCACATTGAGAGTTGTGGCAAAACATGACACAGGTTTGTGTGATAGGTGTGAGGTGGAGGAAACGGTTGAGCATGTGCTGTTTTTCTGTGGGAGGTATGATATGGATAGGGAGGTTATGTATGGTAGTGTTAGGGAGACTAAGAGGGGTTGGGACTTAGGTGGGGTGCTTGGGGGTGGAAAAGGGAAGGAGGCAGTAATGAAGGCATTATTTCTTTTTCTCAGGAACACGGGGCTCTACAGGAGAATATAGCAGGAAGGCTGTGACCGGCCTCACACTCCAGTGCGGTAGGTGGCGGTATATGCACCTTAAGTTGGTTGCGATCTGCCATTAAATGAAAAGAAGAAGAAGAAGAAGAACATCTCATGTTTACATATTTTTGGGGGACTGGAGAGGAATAACAGGCCAGACCCCGTAAATCCCGCCCATGGCAGCGGGCTTTCTCAGAGAAGGACTTTCCCGCACTGAAGGCTTGAAGTGACGCACTTCCTGCTCCATAAATGGGACTGCATGCGACTGATGCCAGGAAGAAGTGAAAAATAAAACATTTTGTCTTGGGAGAATCTGAGTTCTACACAGGTGCAAGTCAAACTGTCGTTGGATCCGGCCAGGTTGTAGCCATGTTGTACGCGTCACAGTCTTCGTATTGATGTAGCAGCACATTTGGTGGCACAACTTCAAGTTCGCCTGCCATTGCACCCGCTTTCAAAAGTGCTGCTCTCTGGAAAGACAGGTATTTCACATGGTTATAGAAGATTGCGTGTTGATAAAACCCTATCTAATAGGGTCCGTGTACGTGAGTATAATTCATTGTCCCGTGAAAACGAAACGAGCAGGAACACGAAAAACGTTGGTTAATTTGTCATTTCGTGTTTGTTGTTTTTTTAAAACTCCAAAAATGATTTTGACATTATTATTATAATCAGATTCTTTCACATTTAAACAAAAAATTGATATTGCGATTTATCTTATGTGGGTGGAGCTAAATGTGGATTGTCAATCATTGGCCAAAATCAAGGCGAACACTTCCTAGTCTTTCAAAATAGAAGTTCACTTTACAAAGTTACATTAAGAAGTCAAGGGATATATACACGCGGCACCAATTATAGTGTTTATGAACGTGGAAATTAACCGATTGTGATATAAACAATGATATAATGTATTCAAGAATTGAATAAGCTTCGACACCACGACATAGACAGAGATTGGGCATGCACATTATTATTATAGTTTTTATTTATTTACAAGACACAAGCATTGTTTCCCAAACATTTGTGCAATCAAATTCTAATTCTAACATTCATTCATCCAGACCAAAACAGAATGGGAGGCTAATTGTCCAGCAACAGAATCTGAAGAATTACATTTTTAGTCCGCGAGTGGCCCAGTCGAGATGGTTGCATACACATTGTTTGATTATTCCATTGTTTGATTATTCCTCTGAATTGATTATAATCAATTTTGCTATTTTGTTTTCTATTTGTGTAGTACATGCAACTGGAGACACATTTCAAAGATTTGCTTTGGCCGAAGCAGAAGTGGAGTGCGTACTGCAAATTCAGGTTTGTTAAATCATTTAAGGCTTTCTTCTATGGGTCATCTTTTAACTGGTATTAAAACCCACATCTAGTTCCACTTCCATATTCAATATATTACCTTGAATTTGACTCTAGAGCCCGGACTGTAAATTAGGACCTAAAGTAGTTGCAGTGTGAAGATGCAGTTGAATTTATAACTAGAATTTAATGGATTCTACATCCTGCTATCTAGAAAGATAGTCTCACCAATACTAGAGATGCAGACAAACACATCGGCAGCCATCATGATCATTACTTGAAGGTGTAATATTCTTGGAGGCCAGTAGATGGCAGTGTAGACAAGTTGCGTATTTCTTATGCAAGGTTCATGGGGAAACCTATGGAGATGGATAGCGACTCAATTTGTATGTAATTTGTTTTACTTTAGAGCTTCAACCTATTTTATGTAGTTAATTGTCAATCAAAGGTTTTGTTTTTTGTAATTTTATTAAACTATGACTTTCTAAAATGTTCATATAACTGTTATGTTATTTTAACGGAAGGTATCTTATTTAAAATTACAATGATCACAAATGTTCTGGTTTTGTTCAAATAATTTCAATGGTCTGGGCAAATAGATCCGTTTCACTGAACTTAGATTCAGTCAAAAGGATTCATAATTCATATCTCATAACTGCCTATTTACACTGTAACTAAATGATTTAATATGTTGAGTATGCATTAACTAATGATCATTGACCATTACTCTTACTCTGAAATGATAAACTTTTGTTTTATTTTTCTGTACATTTTTGTTTTTTTGGTGTTTAAACACTACGAAAGACTCGTTAGACTTTTTCCTGCCAGTAATTGATTTAGAATTGGTCTAACACATATATGTTCTATGCATGCTCTTGAAAATATGAAAGTAAATACTGTTTTTTTCGACTTTGCCTAAATATTGTATTTTAGATTAAGTTTGAGGCATAACTCTATGTGCGTTCTGTTTTGTACAAACATAATGTGCAGTATAAAACACAATGTGCACTATAAAACACAATGTGCACAATAAAACACAATGTGCAGTATGTTAAACTGTAGCTTGACTTTTTTAATAATTTCTCAGATACCAACAAGCCTGTTAATGCTCTATAAATAAAACAATGTTTCTTGCGTCCTGCTGGCTGCCCCATGGTAAGAAAAGTGACTAAACGAGCGTCGTTTGTCGTAGTCGTTCATGACGACTTGTAAGTCACTAAACTAGGCAATGAGGCTCTCCTTCATCTAACCTCTCTACTCCCGATCTCTCTTTATGCAAACAGTTGTGTTGCTTTGTGCCAATTGAGAATACAACAAAGATGCCGCACTAAGTGATATGTCATTAGTGCAGAGGTGGGAGGGACCACATGCTCTTTAGCCTCTTCAGAAGTGTACATGTGGTCTCCATGGTGACTGACCTGCCTGTCAATTCTGAGGCTCGCCATGGAGGGGCAGCATTGAATGACAGGTGGATGTGGAGGAACGGTTTGGATTTAAAGTGAGTGACCGATATGGGATTAACACAAAAACACAGGATTTTGTGGCGTCTGCTCTATCGGCAATCTTCCCTCGTTAGTAGAACTACTTTAAGTAGCAGGAAAAACAATTTCACGTAAGGGAAACTCTTTTTATCTTGGGATGTCTTGCGATCTGGGTGAGGTGTGCGGTGACGGTGGGATTCTAGCTGGATCTACATGAGATGTTTTGGTCTCTGAGTATTAATAGGATTATAGTGGGGCTGTTTTTGGTGGTAACTGAGGGAGGTGGGCTGAGCACTGAGGCCCAGTGTTTGGGGACAGCTCTAATTAGATTACTGTAACCCCCGTTTGTGGGGCCACCCCTGGTGGTCCCTGTACTCACCCATTGCTTGGTCAGGGCATTGGAACTAGTTCGACTGAACATTAGCCGGGGGAGAGCTGGGAGTAATGCCCCAGCTTAACGGCCGTGTTAATGGGAGGGCCCACAAATCCTCTCAACTTTTTGTCATTTATACAGGGATTTATTTGTCATTAGGACAGTTAATGGGATCAGAGTAGCATCAAGTAATGTGATTTAAAAAAAAAAAGTCTTGACCCCTTATTGTAATAAAAAAGGTGTCCCCAAATTGTAGGTGTCCTATAGGTGCCAACGATTTGGTATTCACATATTTCCCCCTAGAATCGTGTGTGTATGGGACTGGCACCTGTTTATAGTCAGATATGTTCTATGAACTGGACCTCATCAGCCGTACTTGTGCTGCCAATCAAGTCCATGCTAAATTAATTAAAGTCAATTTGTCATTGAAAACTACTGACCAAAGATTCCCTCTCTCCTGTGGGCTCAACTCTGTGGATTTCCCTCGGTAGCTAGCTACAGCTCCTGTCAGGCTGCTCATTCCAATACTGACAGGCCGTTGCTAGCCTCCTCACCATGGTTTCCTCCAAACCCAGCAATCATGTTGGTTTTTGCCCTCCCCTTGGGAGTTAAGCCCCCATGTTCAGGCTAGTTAAGTCTCTCTTTAGCACTAGACAACTTTCTCCCCCCTTAGTCACAATGGAGTTGACCTCTGGAGCATGTTTCAGCTGGACATTAACATTCAGGCCCCGCTTTTGCATTGTTTAGCCTTTTTTCTATGACAAGTTTGTGCTAAATTTAAAAGACTAATAGAGTAATCATATTTCTGTACATTTAATCTTTCCCTTGATTCATACTTCACTCCACACGACTTTGGATTCATTCTAAGAAATACCCAATGTTTTCCTTAACTAGGTTTTTCTAAGCTATTGATTGGATAAGCCTCGTTGTTTAACAGTGGAAAATTGAAATGATTGGAACATTTTTAGAGAAGCATACATTTCTATGTAATGTCAAATGGAATTAATGTTGAACCACCAATACTATAATTAATGCTGGCTGTCTAGCTAAAGTACCTTGACAAGAAGGGCATTGGTCAGGGAGTTTCACTGCAGAGATAGGAGAACTTACCAGAAGGACAACTATCTCTGTGGCAGTCCATCAATCAGGCTGTTATGCTGGAAAGGCTATAGGGGGCACTCCTGAGTAAAATGCATCACGAGGATTCTAAGACCAGGAAGGAATCTGAGAATGAGGAAATCTAAACATATCTGACCAAAACAAACAGAACCTTGTGAAAACAAGTTGCCACTCATCCCATATATATTATCATCTTTACGGAAAAGCATGGGGGTTGGAGCATCATGCTATGGGGATGCTTTTCAACAGCAGGGACTGGGAGACTAGTAAGGATTAAGGAAAGGATGAACAGAGAAAATGACAGAGGCCATCTAAGAATACCTGATTAAAAGTGCACAGGACCTCAAAATAGGAAGATTAATTTTTCAGCTCTACCACGACTCAAAGCACATGACCAAGACGATCCTGGAGTGGCTTTTATGTAAGTCTGTGAATGTCCTTGATTAACATGCCTAAGTCGGACTTGAACTGCATTGAACATCTGCAGAGAGAACTGAAGATTCAATCCATCCAATCTGACAGATCTTGAGAGGAGCTACAAGAAAGAACAGAAGAAACTGACCAAATCCAAAGTGTGCAAAGCTGGTAGAGACATTCTCAAGAAATCACAGCTGTGATTGCTAACAAAGGCGCTACTACACTTATGTGCATGAGATATCGTTTTCAAGTCATTGTATTTTGAAACAATTTTTCCCTTTTGTTATGATGGGGTATTGTGTGTGTGATTTAGACACTTTTGTCATTAATCTAATCAGAATTCTACATCGCAATGAAATGCGTAGAAATGGGGTCTTGAATCTCTCCGAAAGCACTGTATGTTGACACAAATGTGGTTAGTATCAGTTTAGCTGTATATTGACGTGAATGTGGATTAGGATCAGTCCAAATATTAGACTTATTGATGACGTGAATGTGGGTTACAATGAATCTCATTGGTTGCCATGAATGTGTAGAGATTTATGGTTGTAATTAAGACACTTTTCTCTTCACAAAGCAGCTACGTGTAAGACAAGACCAGGGAAGCATTCATTCTGCGGCCTCATATATTGTCCCCAATCATTCCATCTAAATTAATTCTGCCCTTCCCCCTTTGGCATGGTTCTCTGGAATGCCTTTTTTTAACAAAATAAAACAGGCAAAAGAGAGTGTTTCTTACTTGCTGCTGTTGACTGTTTCTTACTTGCTGCTGTTCTGTCACTCTTGTTCCGCGGAGCAGGCTATTTACCGGCGGTCTGAGACTGAGCCCGGTACCGGGTGACACTGCACCATCTGTGTAGAACCCTTAATGACTACTGCTGTGATTTATTGGTTCTACTCAGCAGTGGCTTTCTGGGGTACCAGAAACAAAGCCAATGACCCTGGTCTCACCACCACCACCTGTGGATTTTAATAGTACTGCAAGAAGGTACCTAAAAGCGGCGATGTGGAATGCCTCACACTTTCGGGACTAGATGCCAATGGTCTGCTGGTTGAAAAGATTAAGGACCCTGGAAATGTGTCTGTACTCTTTTTTTGGCATAAGAACATATTAAAAAGTCAAGTAGTTTCATCTTGAACGGCTAGAGATGTTTGTTTTTGTTTGCTGAAAGAGAAATGGGTTTTCAAATCCCTGCTGAAGCCGTACTGGGCACCAGAGGCAACAGGACAGATCTTGTTAACACTTAGCAAAAGTAAATACTAACGGGTTACGTTGTACACTCTGAATGAGGCCAACCGTAGAATTGCCTTAATGCCACTAGCTATGATAAATGCACTTTGCGGTGCCCTCATCTCCCGTTCCCTTAGTTAGCAGCCTTCATGTTTTTATAGCCGTGTTGTGTATTGCAGCATTGTCCCGAGCACCGCTTTCATTGAGCCCCACCATGTCACCTTCTGAGGCCGATAAGGTGTCCTAGTGAAAAGCCTGGTCTTATCTCCTCCCCAGGCGCCGACGCTGGTCCTGCTTTATGGGTTGTAGCTCTTTTGTCTTCCCTCCCTCCCTCCCACTCCCCCTCCCTCCTGATTACTCTCACTCGTCGCCTGTGTAAGTTGTTTGAAGGCCCAGGGAAGCTCAGTGAAAATACACGCTCCACCTTTCCTCTCCACCCACCTCCCTCCGTTCTGCTCTCTTCTCCACCTTCATTCCCTCTTTATTGAACCCGCCTCCGTATCATTTATCTCCGTTGTGCTCCGTTTGAGGGGGTCTTAAAGGGCCGCCCGCCTTTCTCTACCAGCTGGGGTTTGTTGACACACAGTCAATCTAGGGGTTCTCTTTCAGCCCTGTCCACCAGCGCTTTTTATCCGCTGCGCCCCCCTCCACGACCACCCCTTCTTGCTACTCTGAACAGTAAAGCTGCCACAGCTGTGGATTGTATTAGCATAGCTGCACGAAGGGGGTGGGGGGGCTATATTACAGCCATTACCTTTTGTGCCGAGCGGTGACAGTTTTAAAACATTTCAGCTTTTCTCAGGGCCAAGAGAGCAATCACAAAAGAACATGCTGATGATTTTTTATTTTTTTTATTGTAACTGCTTTTTAATTATGGGTATGAAAGATCGAGCGACAGGGGTTTATAGTATAAAGTGTTGGGGAACCTGTTGGAGCCCCCGAAATAAAGTTACGTTGGGGATTAGTGGCAGAAGAAAATATGACGTAACTGGGGAACAAACCACAGTATATTTTACAAACTTATTTTTTTCTATAATTGGATTTTGATTTTATTCCTTTTACTGGTTTCTCCCTTTGTTGGTAACATTTGATGAAAGTGTTACGTTACAGTTTTTTTAAACTGTATTTTATGGTAAATCCAGTTAGAAATCCAAATAATAATTTGTAATCAAATGTTGTGTCATTCTGACATATTTCTTAATAATGAAACACTGTGGGTGCATTGTGTTTTTAAAATGGTTAAAAATGTTTTTCAGACTTTTTACGTGGCGCTTTACGTAGGTGGTGATATGAGCAAGGCCAGATCCAGCTGGGACAAGAGGGCCTCACAGGAGCGTGTACTCACCAGGGTGACCCGCCATTCAGCCTCTCAGGCCAGGCAGAAGGAGAAAATCCAACCCCAGGACTTTGGCCCTGACTCCCATGAGAGCCAGCAGAAAAAGCTTAGTGACTCCTCCTTTCCCCTGGTCCAGGATCTGAGCCTGATGAGTGTGAGTGGACAGGCCGCCTCCCTGTCATGGTAAAGTTACTTCCACCAGCCCTAAAGGGTATTTCCAGTTCGATAGACGGCTGTTCTTCCTGCATTTGTTAATGTCTGCTTGTTTAAAACATCATGTGTTTGTGCTCTGTAGTCTTCTGTCAATTTAAAACGCATGTTGGAGATTCCTAATGTAATAATAAATAGTTTTTTTTTACGGATTGTAATTTCAGGAAGGTAAGTGGGTCTGAGGGCAGCAGTGGTCCCAACCATGGGGGGCCGTCGTCTTCTGTCACTAAGCCCACAGAGAGCTCTCCCGGTGGGTCGACAGTGAAGCACTCTCCTCAGAGCGGCCTGGCATCCGTGTCTCGGCTGGTGAAGCTGGGCCGCTGCAAGAATGTGGTGGTTGTGGCCGGGGCGGGCATTAGTACGGCCAGTGGCATCCCAGACTTCAGGTGGGCACAGTAGGGGGCACATGCCCTGTAGGGCGTACGGACTTGGTCTTTCTCACTTACTGTCTTTCTCTGTCTCTCTTGTCATTCTCTCTCGTTGTCTCTCCATCTCCACCCTCTGGTGGTGTCTTACTCTGGGTTTATTTTCGTGCTCTCTCCCTCCAGAACACCGGGAACGGGGCTGTACGCCAACCTTGCCAAATATGACATCCCCTACCCCGAGGCCGTCTTCAACATCGACTACTTCTCCAACGACCCACGGCCCTTTTTCTCCCTGGCCAAAGAGCTGTACCCGGGCACCCACAGACCCAACTACATCCACTATTTTATCCAGATGCTCCATCACAAGGGACTTCTCCTCCGCATGTACACCCAGAACATCGACGGCCTGGAGAAGAGTGAGTTCATGTCCTCCTGTCTAGTTCATAATGACGTCTGGTCAGACTTTGAATACATTTCACAGTTATCTGTTAAAAAGCGTACACACCTATATAACCTGAAATGAACACCAAAATGTGATAAACAGGTGTAGAATACAATATAGAAATTAGGTTATTTTGATACTAAAGCATTTTCCTAATGAAATCTAAAATAATTTGGACAGTGTGATATTTGTATTGGCGTTCAGGACAAATTATGGCAGTTAAAATTGCAGAGGTCTTCCAAAAACGTGATCCCACTTTGTCTAGAAGCGACCTCATCTTGTCACCGTATGACCTGCGCTCGCTGTTTTAATAGCTTCGAATCAGATGTCACTCTTAGCCAGTAATGTTTTTGCAAGATGGGACTTTTCATCTGGGAAGAGATTTCAAGCAGATGATCATGTGACCAGAGTTCATCAATTAAACACGTGACACAGGACATCACAACACAGTGGACGTCAGTGATACTGGCTCTTTCAGGCAGATGATCATGTGACCAGAGTTCACCAATTAAACATGTGACACAGGACATTACAACACAGTGGACGTCATTGATACTGACTCTTTCTCCATAACAGTGTGCGGTATCCCAGATGATAAGCTTGTAGAAGCCCATGGGAGTTTTGCAACGGCTTCCTGTCACCTCTGCTACACCCCGTTTTGTGCACAGGAGGCCAAGGTAAACGGGGACAAAGACCACAGAATCACAGCTTATTGGCTATATATTTATATCATAGATGGGAGGGGAAGAAACAACCTGGTAACAAATAACAATATTAATACATTGCTTTAATTACACTCTTTCTATAATTGTTGATCACCTCATTGTGGGGGGTTTTGTCCTATACTTTCATGTTGAATTGCTTTTACTCAGTGAAGTGGGTTTTTGAGCGTGGACTTACACGTTGTGAAACATCCCACAGATGCTCAGTCAGAATGAGGAAATACAGAATACCAATCTGGCCCAGGACTTCACTTCTACATTTAACATGTTGACTACAACTGATTGTTTGCTTATCATCTAATCTACCCAGAACTTTCATGTGCATTTAGGAGGTGGTCAACATTATTCGCTTGACCTGCGATGATGTTTGGGTTCATCCGTGTAGTAAATCCTATTTTTTTCTCTCTAACTAATTTTTGTTCTGTTTTTCAGAGTGCCATAATGAGTGACATGGTCCCTGTCTGTACTTTCTGTGAGGCCACGGTCAAACCAGACATAGTGTTTTTTGGAGAGGACCTTCCTGAGAAGTACTTTCTGCATTCAAAGGACTTCCCTAAAGCTGACCTACTCATCGTAATGGGCACTTCATTACAGGTAACCTCCTCACAACCCGTCAAGTGACTGCATAAAATCTATTCATATGTTGCACCACATTGGCATGGCTCAGTTCCTTTTGGGCCAGTTCACTTTGGCCCAGTACACTTTGTTGATCTGCTTATGTTCAATGCAAAGAAGATACAAAGGAAATGAGGAATCAGTCAATGCCCTCATTATATTTCCCCTCATGAGTGTTTTAGCACGTAGCAAGTTCAAAACTGTTGGTGTAAAAGTTAGTAATGTCATATCCATACCGATTTAATGCTGCATCTGACTCCAACCTGAGTCCTATGAACTTTACTTTGTTCAATGTGAACGCTACATCACAATGTAAAGCGGACTAGGATGGATTTCTGTCCAACATGGTTGTGTTCACTGGTCACTGATGCGGACATTGCAATAAAAGGCTGCACTGTTTTTAGATGTGATAAGAAAGGTGGAATAGCCGGCTATGTTAAATAAAACCTTGCAGGAACCCAAGCACTAGATGGTTCTGTCCCTCCGTTTGTGCAGCTGTTAATTATCGACGTTCTAAAGTTTGGGGTCACTTGAAAATGTACTTTATTTCTGTAAATAGTATATTTTAAATCATGTGTTTTTATATTTAGCGTGTGTGCTCTGGTATGCATGCCATTATAAAAAAAACTGTGTGTTGATGCAGATCTTATCTGAAAAATAAGGGTTAAAACATTAAACGACAGCAAATTGTAAATGCCTGGAAAATACAGTACATCAGCTAAACTGAACATTCCTGGGTCCTCATGTTCCACCTCTGTTCCACTGTATCTTCTCCAGATTGAGCCCTTTGCCAGCCTCGTGAACACCGTGCGGTCGACCGTGCCGCGGCTGCTCCTAAACCGGAACGCGGTCGGTCCTTTTCAGAAGGTCCCCCTGAAGAGGGGCGACTACATGGAACTAGGCGACCTGGTGGACACTGTTAGGAGGTTCGCTGAGATGCTAGGGTGGCATTCTGAGATCCAAGACCTGATGGCCAGTCGTGAAAATGGGGTGTGTACAAGTGAACGCGTGCTATGAAATATTCAGTTGTCAGGTGTTTGGTGCGGTCGTGGCTGACGCTGGTTATATTATTTCCCTGTAGACCGTCCATACTAGCAGTTTCCCTGCAATCAGTCTTCCATCTGGAAATGACCCGGGACGAGGAACCACTCAGACTAAAACTACCGGCCTGGGAAGGAGAGGAGCTTCAGAGCCTAGTGGGAGGCTTCCTCCCAAGTCCAGACCGGGGGCCCGGGGCCCCAGCAGCAACAGCAGCGAGAAGAGCGAATCTGAGACGGACAGTAAGAGCACTGTGTCAGCGGTATCGTCCAGCCCAAGTACCTGAGCATGACTTATGGGTGTGAAATGCACTGCGATTGGTCAAGGGAATACTGAAAAAGCGTTTGTCAACATCTACTGATGTGTGACATTGTCACGCGCGCACTTTTCAAAGTTAATGCAACTGAATGGGCGACGTCACTCTCTTGTTTTTACACTTACCAGTGAACTGAAATTGGTCACCAGCCTGTGAAGATGGGTACATTTTAGAGGTTGGCATTTCGTTGTTGTTCTTTGTAATGCGCCTCTTGAGGTGAGATTTCAGTAGTGGTTGTATTGGGGCCGGTTTAAACTATGCTACATTCTTAGAGGCGTATCAAAGACTCAAGATGCTTGATTTTTCTCGTTGTGTAAGCTTGCTGATATCGATGCCTCCAGACGCCACTATCTGAGGTAGTGCGCCACATATTCGATAGAGCCCTACTACAAGTGTGAATATGCCTGCGTTCTACTCTCTTACATTATACACAAGGAAGTGTGCAGTGCACTGTTTATTTCCACAGGCAGTCATTAACATCTTGCCCATCCACAAAGATCCCCGGAATTTGTTGGTGTGCATTTCATAGTTATTAAAGTGTATTTGTATGTAAGACGTATGTATGACGAGTTTGCTCTAAGAGACAGGGTCGATATTCTGTTAATATTGACCAAAACCTAACCGGTCTCCACAGGTATTTTGTACATGCGTCTATAGTAACACCGTGTTACATCTTGTTTTGGAAATAAGCAGAAGTTGGGCACTGCAGAAATGTAATCACACTCATTAATAGAGCCTTATGGATACAAGGACTGTCCAACCATTATGTAACATTATAGTTAATGTTAAATTAGCTGTGTACTAAGCTCATACTTTGGAAGAAGCAATAGGTACATTCAATTATAAATTAATATAGAAATTGCAGATTTTCCTTGTTAGGACATGTTGAGCACTTGCATTTAAGACAGTTATTGGTTGACTTTTATATTGAAACTTAATATTTGGAATTGCATGATGGTGTATTTCTTTCTACTCTCTACACAGTATGAAATACTTGTGCTTTAGATTCAGATGTTTGTGGTATAAACTGTCATTTGATATTTTTAGATGTATTTTAGATTCTAGTGCAGCACTGTATTAATTGTTACTTAGGAGCAAAACATTTAATACATTGTATTGCATTTTGTCCCATCTGTGTTGTTGAAATAAATTCAAGTCTTATCTCATGTCTCCTTCTGATGGATAAACAAGTATTCACAATTGCAGATGGATTGGTAGACGTTCGAAAATAGCTGTTGTTTCTTACCGTTTCTGGATCTTACGTTTGTAAATGTGTGTGATTGTATGACAGTGAAGTGTCATAGTTTACTCATCTCAATATAACCACAGCTACTTGTGGGAATGACATTTACTGCTAGAAATAGCTTTTGGTAATATTAGTAATGTCCGGTTACACAATAACACATCAAGATTATAAACGGTTCCAAAAAGCTTCCAATGGCTTGTTTTAATAACCCACGGACTGAGACGATACGTACTATTTTTGTGTGATGTTTCATTCACTGGCAGCAGCAATTAGATGATTTTAAAGTGAGATTTCACACATTTATCATTAAACGTCCAATTATTTGCGTGAGCTCCTGTCACTCTGGGTCCTGTTTCTGTAACGTGGAAGATGTATTAACTGGTATTTTCTATTTCGAAAAGTAATTTTAATCAAATACACATTCTTGAATGTCCAGTCAGGGTAAGGCAAAAAGCATTCAAACTAAACACCAACCACAGAACTGTTGCAGTTTTTTCCTTTGACTTTTACTCTTCCTTGGTCTTAAGTGTACTTATAAATATCTATGTAAAAGACACAAGAAATTGCAACATTTGAAGTTTCAAAAAGTAAACAGTATACAGCTGTGATTATTTAACAGGGTTCCGGGGCCTTGACCCTTTCAGTATGTCTGACCACTTCCTGCGTCTGATTTCTTCATTTCACAGATACTACCGATGGAAAACTAGTCGCCGCAGCACTCGCTCAGCCATGTAACAGATCATATGCAAAACTAAATAAACGTAATTGTATAGGAATGACTTATTTTCTACCCTTGATTACAATTTGGTCAAAATCCACACCAGCAATCATGCTCTTAGTGTTTTGCATCTATACAGCATACAGTACTATATTATTAAACGCCATTTGCCATTCTATCAAATGGGAGGTGTGAGCGGAGAATGGTACATCCAATTAAATAGAAACATGGAAAGAAAAGAAACAATGGTAGTTGGAGCTTGTGCAAACCCCGTTCTTTCCTGTGTCCGATTGAGTCAGGCTTAAATCAGCTTTATAGAACAGAACAGCCTCTGAGAAAGTGCTGGGGTAGAGGAACACCCCTTGAGTCTCTGACAGGAAGGCGTGGAGTGAGGGAGAGGACATCTGTGCTGGACACAGCCTACGACAGGTAGCAGCACTAGTCTGAGTCGGAGCTGTAATTGTCTGGAGCCGGCTGACGTAGAGCTTCCTCTAGGGGCGCCAGAGTGCCATCCTTTCTCACCCCCATGGGCCTAATCAGCTGCTGTCTGTTTAGCACAAAAACACACACACACACACACAGACAGACATCATCACAAAGGGGTCATATTCACTAGGCAGCAAACGGAAAGGAAATAACTGGGACGGGCAAAAGTGGAACTTCAAAATGAATGGACCTACAAGCCGGGAACACGTAGCATTCTGCACCTTCTGAAGAGGCCCCTTGAGTGACGGAGGAACATCTTTCTCTAACATCCGGCACTCAAAACCCTGGATGACCCCCCTCCACCTCCCCCGTGGGTCAGTTTAATTACAGGATCAGTGCTCCATCTAATCTCCTCAAAGCCAAACCGAGCTCTCTATCCTAATCCAATTAAATCTGCACTGCGGGCCAGCAGCGTCACAGAATTAGCCAATCGAAGTCTTAAATCCAAGGCCTCATTTGCACAATATGAACACAAATGACCATTTCATTCATCATCCCGTCATCCAACGTACAACAACTGATAACATTTAGAGAAGAGCCACCAATGATTGGTATAATAAATGACACCAAGGGGAAGATCTTATCTAAGGTCCTGTCAATGACCAGCACTGAATACAGATCACACACACACACACACACAGGGTATGAGGTTGAGTGGGCTGTGAAACAAATTTGAGAGGTCCAGCTTACTTTAGACTGACGCAAGACAACAGTTCAACAACCAAATTGCTCAATGAACACTTCCTGAAGTCTCAATCGAGTCCCGCTGTCATCCACCTGCCACAAGCCAAACCAACCTGAAAGATGGGCTGTCTAGTTTCTCACCCTGTTACCAGGAAACAAACAAGCAACCAGGAAACTCAGCCACTCACTCACCACTCCTAAACAGTAGTCCACACCTCCACGGACTCCCATGGTTCACCCTGTCCTATTTCCCAGTGTGCACTGAGGTGCCAGCAGGTGTAACTACGTGTGCTTGTGGAGGCAGGCAGAATGAGAGCTGGCACTAATTAGTGAAGCAAAACAGCGAGGGGAGAACAGATTCCTGTGTGGCCCTTAGACGTCTCCTGAGAGTCCACATGTCGGGGAGGTGGGCTCAGGGTCGGCACAGCCCAAACGGCACCCTGTCTGTTCCCCTTCTCTGGTCAAACCCAGTGCACTACAGAGGGCACCATTAGAGCCGCAGATTGTGTCATCAACCTGGAGACCGTGTCCCCTTGACACAGACAGACACACACACACACACAGACACACAGCAGAAGAGAGAGACAGAGAGACGGGAGAAATGGATCTGGTCTCTGGAAGAAAGGCATCCGCCTCTTCAACACAGGCACACGCGCGTCTCATTAGGATACAACCCCACCCCCCACCCCCATGGCCGAACAATAACCATGTCAGCCCTTCTGCTGTTTGTTAACGCGTTAACAGGCTCTCTAACCGGGCCCGATGTCTCAGTCCCACCGGCCTGTCAGTTAGGGCACAATGTTTGGCTCCCGGACTGAATGGGGGATAAAGAGACGTGGCCGCGTATACATTATTAACAACCACGACATAAAGCCCCACGTGAAAGAGTAGAAAGGAGCCGAGGGACGCCGACCCGCCGCGCCGGCCAATTAGGGGGTTAATTAACGGCATGCTGGTAACGACGCAGCAGTGGCGCGCAGACGGACGAGGCCTCCATTGACTCAGGGCTGAATGCGGCGGCGGGCGCGGCTCTGAGGAGCGGGGCTAATGAGTGCCGAGGCTAACGACAGGAGATTCTTGGGCTAATGAACCGGTTGGCAGGGAGCGCTCTCGGTGGACACGGGTCGGGAGTCATACTCCGAGCGGCGCTAGGTGCGGCTCTCTGAGGAAAGGTCAAAGTGAATGAAGGCAGCAGACGGACAGGTTTGGGGGGGGGGTTCAAATAACAGAATACACAGAAGTAGATCCAAAAAGGTTAATCATCTGATACTGAGGGTTGCATTGAGTTACCAGAATAGAAATGCAAAGCTGATAAACCCAGTTGTTGTTGCATCCATACGTGAGGCGGCTCAGTGGCTGGCGTACCTTGATAACCTGTCAAACATGTTGACAAGTTTCTGGGCCTCATATTCTTTCTGTTCGTCGGTCATCTCTTCCATGGGGTTCGGCATTGGCTCCTCTACGTGGCCAGTGATGGGGTTGATGCTGGAACGCAGAGAGACACAGACGGAGACTTAACATGACCCAGAGTGGCACTGAAGGACTGACATGTTGACTTGATTAACAACACGGCCAAATATTCCCAGAGATTCAATTGACGCGTGCGCACACACACGCACGCACACACCCCTGGAAATAAATGGTCAAGCCTGAATGGGCTGTGAATTATATTGTAAGGTCAACACTTTTTCAGTTCAAATAACACCATTTTGTATGATTGCTAAGTGTCCTTGAACAGTTCCAACTGGTCTTCTAAGCTCTTTGGCATACTCACTAAGGTTTAGCCGATTTGTACTCTTCAGTGTCCGAGTCTTCGTCCTCCGAGTACTGCGTGTCTCCTCGCCCACCGGCCAGCAGGCCCCGTGCCACCAGGAGCCCCGCCGCGTTGCCGTAGCCGGTGTACTTCAACAGATTGTCCACTGGAGAAAAGAGGGCGTGGTCAGGACAACCCACGGGCTGCATCTGAGGGCGTCTGAGGTGCACCGCCAATCAACGGTCACTTGCTAGCGATGCCAAACCACATAAACCACCCGCGTCTCTCACCACTCTCTTTGCAGAGGACGAAGAGGAACTCGGCAGCGCTCTGCTTCACGCCCATGTCCACGTGGGTCATGAGGCGCACCAGCTTGTTCCTGACGGCGGACCCAATCTCCGGCCGAACCTTGACCTCCTTCAGAGGGGGCAGCACCTGGAGGAGGAGGGTGTGGCGGGGTTGGTGGGCGGGTCAAAGCCACAACAGAAACTAAGAGTGCGGGCACGGTAAACTGGTAACCGGAGTAGTCTTGTTGATGTCGTCTGGACAACTCCACGATAGGAATGTCATACATAGTGTATTACCTGTTTCTTGATGTATCTGCGGATCTCCCTATGGTGCCGGGCACCCTCAGTCAGCAGGCTGAGCACCGGGGTCAGACCCTCTTTGAAGTTGGCACCCTGCTTGAAATGACACACACACACAAAGTGTGTGATGACAGGCGTGCCCACACTCTTATCAAACCACACCTCAGGTAGACAGAACACATTTCTGTTGTACCTCTGAACTAGCTCACCTAATCAAGAGAATCAATTTGAGTCAACTGCAGGAGCTCAGGAAAAGTGTAAAAACATGTGACGGCTGAGAACTGTTCAAAGCCAGGTCACCGAGGTGGGCAGCAAAGATAAATAAAAATGGAGGCAGACCCTTAACACTCGGGAATAGGACTGTTCGAAACAATCTCCTCTGGTAGACGGCTGAGGTCTATCAAGACCAAAACCTCTCGCCACATAAACAACTTCCCCACAGCAATAAGGAATATGACCCTCGCACTAGACTGCCCTTAGCTCCCCACCCCCCCCCCCCACACACATCTCATTGATTACACACCCAGGACACTATCGGCACCGATAGAAAAAAAAAAAAAAAAAAACTTCATGGACATAGGTGGACTGGATTCTTTTGCACAACTGTATATTCATCTAGATGTTGCTTTTTTTGCCCTATTCACATATACATAGACTTGCCATCAGGACATTGCTCTATTTTGCTAAATTGTTCACACATCTGGACACTGTTCCTTTGCACTATTTAGATGCATATAACACATACTTTATTTATCCATTACATATGCCAGCTATGCATGGTCTCTCTTGTTGGAATGTTCCTGTTCTGTGTTTTGCTCTGTAGTATATATATATATATTTTAAAATCTGAGTTTAAACGTTGCAGCCAGGAGTCATAACAAATTCTTTGTACGTGTACACAGACCTGGCAAAATAATACTGATTCTCATTCTGATCTACTGTATACAGTATGCCATTAAATATTTATCACCTTCAAACAAAAGCTCAGAATCATAAATGTACAGACATTTGAATCTTGTTAACATAATGCAAAGTGTTTTGAAGAGCAAGTGCAGTCGGACAAATAAAGAAAACAGCAATTGTGTTCACTTCCATCTGCATTGATGTCCCAGTAAGAGACTTAGTAAGCATTGGATTAAAGCAGAAGACTGGCCCCAATGTCAGTGGTCTCCCTGTTATTACCTTGTCTAGACTGGCCCCAATGTCAGTGGTCTCCTGTTATTACCTTGTCTAGACTGGCCCCAATGTCAGCGGTCTCCCTGTTATTACCTTGTCTAGACTGGCCCCAATGTCAGTGGTCTCCCTGTTATTACCTTGTCTAGACTGGCCCCAATGTCAGTGGTCTCCCTGTTATTACCTTGTCTAGACTGGCCCCAATGTCAGTGGTCTCCTGTTATTACCTTGTCTAGACTGGCCCCAATGTCAGCGGTCTCCCTGTTATTACCTTGTCTAGACTGGCCCCAATGTCAGTGGTCTCCCTGTTATTACCTTGTCTAGACTGGCCCCAATGTCAGCGATCTCCCTGTTATTACCTTGTCTATCCTCTTCTCCATGAAGTCCAGCAGAACCTGTACAATCTCCATGTTTTTACCATTGTACTCCTCCTGTCCACCCTGGACTGGCAGGTCAATCAACACATCCAGACATGATACAGGCAGGTTACTCAGCAGGTTGATAGCGTGGCTGGAGCCGGAGGAAGAGAACCAGAGGACAATGGTTAACACGGTTTTATGATGAGTATTATAGTGTTTTTCACCGTGCACTCCGTTTTCACGATCACCCCATTGAAATGGACAAACTCCTCCGAGAAATACGTTGTTCTTAAATAGTTGATCTCACCCCATCCGAAAGCGACTTTACTTATCACAATTTAAATTGGGTTTGGGTATGGAGAAGGTTATTAATACAGCTCTTGCTGGCTAGAATAATTTCTAACTCGTAAATATGTCTTCTAAACCAATGACGGCCCGCCGCACTGAAGGTCACAAGACTTTCTACAGCTGGAAGGAGATGTTTAATTGATGATTATATAAATTAAGTAAACTTCTAATACCACATTTAGTGTACAGTGAAGGAAGAAAGTATTTGATCCCCTGCTGATTTTGTATGTTTGCCCACTGACAAAGACATGATCAGTCTACTATTTTAATGGTAGGTTTATTTGAACAGTGAGAGACAGAATAACAACAAACAAATCCAGAACAACGCATTACATATAAGTAATAAATTGATTTGCATTTTACTCCGCGAAATAAGTACGGAAACATTATCAATCACTTTTACATGACATCCCTTCATTTGCACTCTGGCAAGTAGCCAAGCCTTCTTTACATTCCTGCATATTCTTGTAATAAAAGATGTCATAATATAAAGCAAGAATATTTTATTATTGCTTTATATTTTCTTAAATGATTACTGCATAGATGTCACATGCTGTATTGTTATAGGGCGTTTGACAAACTAGACATTGACTTTGTATCACTATTTTGTATCACTAAGACCAGTTGCTCGTTCTTCAACGGTTAACTTTAGACTATCATGAAAACACATTGGCTAGTTGTAGCCTCCTGATGTTGTCTTTGTGCCGAGACCACGGGGCATCCCGTAAGTCCAAACAGACAGAGAACAAAAGTCCACTCTGGAGTTTGGACAATGGGCTAAACCCCTGTGACCAGAGAGCCTCAACAGAATCTATTGGGCCAAATGGCACATTATCAATCACCCTCAAATGACATCCCTTCATTTCCACTCTAGCCAAGCATTCTTTACATTTTCTTGCATATTCTTGTAAAGAAAACTTTGTCATCCATCCATGCCCGTGAACGAGAGGTCCAGAAAATACCAAATTTAGCATCAGGTCCATATAGCATGAATATGTAGGCCAACTAGATGTTATTTTGGTTGCAGCCAAAATAACTCAGAACTCAACATAGACAAGATCACAGCGATCACTTTTCCATCATTGTCGATTCCATTCCCCGTCCTCCATCCCTGTCCGGTTAAGATCTGCCCAGAGGTTCACCAGAGAAGCTGACCAGCAGCACTCCATTGAGGTCCTAAATAACCACAGGACCAGGTGATCACAGGTGACCCTCGACACCCCAGTCACCCCCCGTCCCTAAACATTATCCTTTGGCAGGGGGAGGGCAGATGAGCTAGTTTTCCTTGTTCTCGGGAACCGGTTGTCTGGACCACTGAGACTAATAACACTATGCTCATCAAATCCAGCCACCTCCCAACAGCTGACTCCAGAGCAGTGCCATAATGACCCAAATACCTGCTCACCTCCTTTCATCTAAATACAGTTGCTTTGCACACACAGGCGCTGCCAATGTATACATGAACTGGCTGTCCATGTTTCTTATATACCTTACACTCATACCCCATTACAACCCTGTGTACACAACTATGTCAACATTGTATAGCCTAGACTTAACCTATCTGTTGTCTTTGGCTCCCAGCATTATTTCACTACTCTGACCCTATGTGCACCCTGTCCATAGAGCTGTATCCCAAGTGCAGTCCTAGCTGTGGTCAACTCTAACAAGCTGGATGCCACCCCACTAGACTAACCATTTAATGGGCATTAATTAGCCTAATAGGCACAAAGGGAATGTGTGCTCAGATTAGGCAGAGAGTGAGAGAGAGAGAGGGAGAGAGATGTTTTCTAACCTGTGTGCTTCCTCGGTTTTGTCTTCTGTCTGAGTCTTTAGCATCAATACGTGGCGCATGATGGCAGTGATGAGACGGAGCTGGTGGTCACCACCCTAACAAATAAAGGAGGTAACAGTATGGTACTCGTAAAAGCACTTTGATAAAACAAGACGTCATCAGACCTAACAGACTGTCCATTCCATTTAAATTAGCATGTGGGGGTAAATGTGGAATGGAAAGGACTCAACAAGACGTCAGCTACAATGCTGAAAACAATCTGCACCTACTATTAGCATATAGGATCCCACCACTAACTACCAGCCTCTCTACTCTGTCACCCAGAAGCCTATCGTTATCAAGAGTTAGAGACGTCTAGTTGTTAGTCAGCTTGTGGAATATTATCTTTCCCTCCGCAGTCACTAACTTGTAGCAGACAATTATGCATTACGTGCTACGGACACGTCACAAAATCTGCATTAGTTTTGGCTAAAATAAGAACTGCACGCTTCAAAACAATGTGCCACTTTTCATTGTTTAATACAATAAATGTACATATGCAAGTAATTTGCATGATGACGGGTAAGGGGAGAAGAACAGGACATTTCAGACAAGCACACCGTTGAATCATTTCCACGCACTTCACCTCAAACACCTTTGACCTTTTCCAAATGTAGGCCAGAGAGGATGAGGGAGAGGAGGAAGAGCAGGCAGGCAGGCAGTGAGGAAGTTCACTTGATAAGACTGATTAGAGCACAGGCAGAACACCTGTTCAGACCAACTGTATGTTGAGGAACTATATGAGCCAGCTCTCCTGACGCATCTCTGGCGTATGACATTCTTATTGACCTACACTATCGGATCTAACAGATAAATATCCTTGAATAAGCAGCATGGTTGCTTGCTCCTTCACTTAATAAAGTGACATAATGAGGGACTGTTAGGAGGGAAACAAAGATTAATTCACTGACCCCCTCACTAAGGTGACAAGCAGCTAATGGGAGGTCAGATAACTGATAAACCCCTTACTACTGCACAGGATTAGGTGAGGCTTTCTAACAAGGGTTACGGAAGCTGTCCCCTTGCAGTAACTTGCATCAACAAAGCCAAGTTTGTTGTTGTTACACTATAAAAAAAATTGTTTTAAACGATAGGGTGTACAATTTGGTTTGCTTCAATTGGAGATGCTGACAACGTGTGTGTGTATATACACAGGCAGAGAGACAGAAGATAGTGACGTTCATACAGTAACACACACACACACACACTGTGTGAGGAGCTTAAGCTGCTGTGCCATTACAGAGAAAAGCACACTGGAAATACCCCTATTGGGTACAGCTCACCAACAGAGGTGAACAGACAGTGGGTGTGACTCACCTCATCACCACTGTCAGACAGCGTGAGGTTGAACAGGGCTTTCAGTGCCTCCATTGCTCTGTCGTTGTCTTCGGTGGGTACAGGCGGGGCCTGAGGGTCCGGAGGAGCTGCCTCGTAAGTGCCCGCCCAACGCACATCCAGGGTGCGCTCCAGCACCTCTGTGAGGAGCCCCACGGCACGCAGCTCCCGCCGCAGGCCTCCGCGGACGTCTGGCCGCAGTGCCGAGAGGAGGAAGAGCAGGCGCAGGGAGAACAGGCCTACCTCGTGGCGCCCGGCACGGGCAGCCTGCAGCCGGGCGCACAGACCCCGTGCCAGCTGCACGTCGGCACCCACCTGCTGCGCCGCCGCGCTGTTGTACACCACGTTACACAGGCACTTGAGTGCCTCCACCACGACCCTCTCTTCCCCCTCTGTCTGGGCACCCTCCTGCAGGCTGTCACCTCCCTCCTCACCCCCTCGCAATCGAGCCAGCCCAGCCAAGACCAGCATGCCCTCCCGAGTGCCAACGGGGCCCAGGACACGCTTATCCCGGGAGAGGATACGGAGGGTCTCGAGGCAGGTGCTCTGGCAGTGGGGCCCAACCTGTTTCCCTAAAACAGCCAGTAGGCCCTGACACAGCCTCTGCATAAAGATAGAGCAAGTAAATATGTAAACTGTAGGAGGCTGAAACAGTAGTCATTTATTAGAGTATATTAATAAATATATGCATGAAAGTACATAAAAAAAATATGATGAGATTGTACTCACAATACGGATGTCTTCCTCTTTTGAGTCAAAGGTGAATGTGCCATTATTCTGAAAGACAGAACACAACCTATAGCTAATGAGAAAAGATAAATGCCTTTTGGAAATGACTGAACACCACCAATGTATGACAAAAACAGATGGGCACAAAGGCTACTGCTCCACGTAGAACGAAAGGTATGCAGACAAATCCCAATAGCCTTTTATACGCAGTTAGCCAACTCAAGTTAACATCGAAGTAGATGGGAGCAAGTTAAACAAAATGTATTTCTTCTGCAACTCATTTCATTTGACAAAATAAGCATGATGCTGCTTTATCATGCATATTTGGTTAGTGAGGCTGGAGACTAGCAGGTGACATAACAAGCCACACTACAGCATATAGCTTCAAGCTAGCTTCAGTACCGTACCTAGATCAGATGGCAACTCCGCGAAAATAAGCAAATTACTTCCTGAAACAACCAATATTTGGACATACACTCGCACGTTCTGGATAGTGGTATTCGTTTTATTAGCTATTGACGTTATAAACTGTGATTCTGCACACGCGTTTGGATGATTAGCTAGCAGCACACTAGCTAAAGACTGTATGTTTTGGTTTACGTCAAAATGAGGAGAATCCCACCCACCTCTCCGTTGTACTGGTGCAAAACCCTTTCAATTTCCTCTTCATTGTCCGTCTCGAGTTGGGAGAGGATGTCGTTTAAATCCATACTTTAAATATGCCGAATTCAATTTAGAGAGTGCAACGTTTGTGTGTATATATCAGAGAGTTTTGCCCAGATATCGTCCTGGCATCGGCTAGAAACACCCCACTTCCTGGTTTCAACTTTCACCCGTCGACGTCACAAATCACAATCATATCGAAAAGGTGGGCGTGTGCTAGTAGTGTCCAAGATATTTACGTATGCAACCTTATAGAAAACATGCAAATTACGTGTTAAACTATCATATTGTTTGTGGCAATCTTTGATGTTTTTACCTATTTATCACGGCAGATTTAAATTTCTAATTGATATGTCTTAATGTGGGCGGTGACTGTCCTGGGGCCAAGGCTATCCTGTGTCTATTCTGCCAGATCTTATAAATTACATTTTTGTTTTCCTTTTCTGAAATTTCCAATACTTGCTATTATATTGTAATTGGTTTAATACAAGTGACGAGTGTGAACTTCACACTTTACATAGTCGAGTATTTCGGGATAAGCATGAAAACGATTTTCAGAGAAATAACAGCATTGTATATTTTTTATAATGGAGGGTTCAGAATGTTGTCTCTATTCCAATTAGTCTTTTGGCAAGTGGTATAGGCAATAATAACTACTCGTTCAAAGAAACAGAATAGAAAACCCATAGTGGAACTTTAAATATAGCTTTTCACATGTCAAGGGGTTCGAACAAATCTCACATTTCAAGTTCCATTTTTAAAATGAACTAATCCCTGGCTGGACAAGAGGGAGATAGTATAAGACATAATGAGAAAGGACCAATGGGGGTTGTATGATATTATAGTTACGCTGTTCCGCATAATGACAATGGCCCAGACTGGTCTAAGCTAGTATCGATTGTTTTGTGGTCAGGCCTATATTCTTTCAGGACTGAGCACTTTTCTCTTGTTCATTGCATTTGTAACCATTGTACCGAACAGGCCTCCAGCATGCAGATCCTCGGTTGTGAACCTTTATGGTGTCTAGGAAAATGGGCTCACCGCACCGGGGATCTGTGAAAGAGTCAGAGGTCAAAGGTTACGGGAGCGGGGTGTGATGACCCCACCCCAGCAGGAACGGCTCTCTATAGAAATGCAATTCTTTCCACAGTGTGGCCCTCTCACTTGTGGGTTTGCCCTGGGTTTTAGGTCTTCCCACTGCTGGCCAGGGATTGGAGAAGAAAAAAGAATTTGGGCTCTTTTTCAACATCGAACCAAAAATGTACGTTTGGGAAGGGGGATTTAAGAATGACATGTTATGACAATTATTTCATATATATATATATATATATACACATACTTCCAAGCCAACTTGCTGGTAAATTAATGTGTGCTATTATATGTTACTATTGTGCACTTCTGAATAGTAATAGCATGGACAGTGCATCATCAACTGCATTTTATCAGACAGACATTTAAGGTGAGAGGATTGTATTGTGAAGAAGCTAGTCTGACAAAAACGATGGTTTCAACAAGGTTCTTAGGCCATACACAAATTGACTTCAGGACATTGTCATGTTTATTACCAATAGTACAATTTGAGAGAAGAAGCAATAAATAAATGAGAGCACAGCATTTGCATTGAGGCTTTGTGAATTATTTATGAGTCAACAAATAATTTCACATACACATCGGTATAAACTTTAACCGTTGTCATCACAGAAGTTGACGAGTGCTTTTATTTACAGAAGAAAGTGTCTAGAGTTCATGTATGTTACACTGGCATTTGTTTCTTTTTTATTCCTACCCATAGGGTAGTAGGTCCACAGTAGTGTTGAGTGCATAATAAAACACACAAACCTAGGTTAATGTTTTCTTGACTATATCCATACAAAATGAAAACAATAGTAACTGTGACACATAAAACCAAGCAAATAAGAACACCATGTTACGAATTTACCAAAAATACATCTATAGTATATTCTCCTCTTAGCACAAAAAGAGCTTTTGACAAAGCACACAAATAATCTGTCTGTGGCACAGTTCTCAATAATTAGCAAGCATTATTGGCAAGCATTAGAGGCTTTCCATATCTTTGTCTCAGCCATAAACTTCTTACTGTATTTTTTGTTGGACATAGACGAGCTTCAGTGGTGAAACCTTAAGGCAATGCATACTCCCGTGGCATACTCCTAGGGCATACTCCCGTGGCATACTCCTGGGGCATACTCCTGGGACATATATCTAGAGCATACACCTAGGGCATACACCTAGGGCATACTCCCGCGGCATACTCCTTGGACATACACCTAGGGCATACTCCTGGGGCATACACCCGTGGCATACACCTAGGGCATACTCCCGTGGCATACTCCCGTGGCATACTCCCGGGGCATACACCCGTGGCATACTCCCGGGGCATACTCCCGGGGCATACTCCCGGGGCATACTCCCGGGGCATACTCCCGGGGCATACACCTAGGGCATACTACCGGGGCATACTCCCGTGGCATACACCTAGGGCATACTCCTGGGGCATACTCATTAGGCACAGATGGGAGGAAAAAAGACTAAACAGGTAGCAACATCTACAACTTAACCAATAGGAAAAACGATTGTTCATTTTTCGATTGAAAATCTTTCGCCGAAATGTACCCTAATGACTGCAGCCTTGGCTAGGCAGCGGACTGGAGTTTTTGAACACGATCTAAAGGTCTGCTCTGAGCCCACACAGGCAATGAGGTTGTAAGTGTTGACTGAGGGAAAACAACGTTGGCCATAAAGGGACTTTAATAAAGACGCCAGCCACAGAGCCCAATGTAAACAGAGTTCCAGTGGTTGCATACAATAGTGGGTCGAGGCTAAGTACAGAGAGGATATCCCTCAGTATTTACCCGGTTGAGAAGTAATGGGCGAGACAGGTGTCGAGTGATTAAAAAGGCACAGCTGGACAGTCTTGTACTACACACTTTTAACATGTGATAATCTTCCAACTACCAGTTTCTAAAACTCCCAAGGCATTGCACGACCATTAATGGCCAGCAAACCGCCCGACCATTGAGACAACGTCTTCCCTCAACGAACTCGGTCTACGCCACGATATCCTGCCCTGTGTAAAAATACAAGATGTCCTAAATCCGGGTTGTCAGTGCTGTGGCCTGTGACTCCGACCATACCATTGCACCAGTACTCCTGACTAGGGGGCCTCATGGTCACGTTGGGAAAAGGCAATGGAATGTGTGCATCCTCATGCTTGACAGACGTGCTTGCATTGTCACATAGCGCCCGGGTGAGTTCCTCTCTTGTCGGGGGCTTCATCGGAGGCCTTACTTGGCCCAGCCCGTGGTGGCTTCTCCGTTGATGTAGGCGAAGCCGGGAAAGTGTTGTGAGTGTTCGTACTCAGAGTTCCTGCGAGGGGCCAGAGGGGAGTACATGTCCCCGGACGCGGCGTAGCGGGAGGAGTGCATAGGGGTGCTGGTGTAACAGCTGGTGGCTGGGGAGACATCCGCCCAGCGGGGGGTCACGGGAGAGGGGTGCAGCCGTTGAGCCCCCCCCATCAAACACGGTTCCATCAGAGACATCTGGCTGTTCAGCGGGTACTGCCAACAGAAGACAATGCTGGGTGTTAGGGGGATGTATGGATCATATTTAGAGGCTGGCTTGTTCTCTAAATAAGTGAGCTGACCTCAGGAAGCAGCTTGACTCGAGAGAATGTCCTGTTCACACTGCCAGAGAAAACTGTTGGCACTGATGGGATAAATGATGTGTAACATAGCAATACTAACTGGTTTAAAATTCACAATGAACACCTACTCCAGAACCCATAAGCTCATCAAACTTATTATGGTGTAGATGGTGGACATAAACATGACTAATTAGGAAGGGTTTGGGCTATTAGAACTCTTCAGTCTGGAGTCTTTTTGTTGCCCAGGGTAACTGACTACAAACAATGCGTGTAGACTCTCAGCTACTCTTGCAAAACATTTGGGCCTGGTATCCAATTGGTGTCATCTGCTTTCCTTCCTCTTCGGCGACCCTCTGGGACAAAGCACATACATTGTGCCCGATTTAAATTCAGACTATTCCTCTTCATCCCACTAAATATAAACACACGGGCAACAGTTGGCTCTATTATGAGGGATGGTGGTATGGAAAGAGGCCGTCATGACGGGTCAGGGAGCAGGACGTGCGGCTCAGTGACCTCTTGTTCGCACACGGCAAACAACGGAGACCAGTGAATAACAATATTTTAATAAACGCCCCGGTCTACAGGGTCTATGGCCACTTGCATTGAGCGATGAAGAGACGATTGGTGGAGTGGTAGAAAGAGGTGGCAGAGCGAAGCATCGAGCAGGGCCTCCGGCCAGAACAACTCTCACCGTCTACTGCTTCCGCTAGTGTGGAGTGGAGACTTTCGGACTGCTGAGGCCCAGCTGATCTGCTCTCACTACAAAGACATGGGAGGTCGGAGAGCCCTTGACAGGAAATTACCATGAAAAGGCTCGACTCACACCAATGACTGGCTGCTGTGGTTAAGAGTGTATGAGATCCACGGGCATCTCCACCACACTCACAGTTCCTGCTCCAGCTGCACTCCTCACGCCCGACCTGGCTCCGCTCGGATTTATCGCTCACATTTACTTCTGTGTTTATTCCTCGGACGAACCCTCTCGCTCGTTCTCTCACCCGGGTAAATAACCCGCCCCCCCCCCGTGAGCACGTCACCCTCTCGGAACGAATGCAGCAGGATGTGCTTAGCATATTAATGTCCCCTGTTTTCTTCTTCACTTCCTGTTCATATTAACGTCCCACGCTGGTTTACTGCTTTTGTAAAATTCAATTACTAAAGCCGGGGTGGAATTTACACTCGGTCTACAAATCAGACAGGAATAAATAATCGGTCCTCGGTGTGGGTGTGTTTTTCTGTGATAATGTGGATTGATACAATATAAGGGATGTCCTTACAATGGCATAGTGAAGAATAAATAAACAAGAACCAAAGTTCAAAATAACTATTTTAACAGTCTAGTATGCCTTCTAATTTGATTCTTCTCAGTTGAGGCCAGCGGCGCTATAATCTTTTACGATGGTGACTTTTTAAATCTTTGCTAGTTCAAATAACCCAGCAGAGTCTCATTTTTTTCAATACCCTCTCTACAATAAATTCGATACGGTGTCACACTGGCAATTCTTCCTTCACGGGTCTGAAGTCAATGAAATACTGTCCGTTCTAGGACCGAAGCCAAGAACAACTATTCTCATCAACAAAGTGTGGAAAATTGTGTGAAAAGCTGGAATGGTTGACTCTGTGATTAATGTCACCATTACCAAAAAGACCAGGAAGATACATGTTGGGAGTTAAACAAAGCATCTAAAAGTATTGAGTACATATAAAACCGACCAACCAGAACCAAATCAGGTGTGTGCATTTTAAGACTAATAAAAAAGACAGTAAGACTACAGGAACACTGGTCATTGCATCTTCTCCGTTGTGATCCCAGTAAACCGGATCTGCAGGTGAATGTAGTCTAGATGGTTGGGCCTGATGTTGTCGATAGGGCCGAGAGCGGTCACTAACCTGTGCAGAGGTTCTGTGGTAGCCGGGGTAGTGGAGCGAGGCCGGGATGCCTGGTTCATGGGTCAGAGTGGGGTACTGGCTCTGTATGGAGTGGGGATGCTGGTTGGAATAGCTCCCGTAGTTATAGCTCCCAGTAAACCTGGGAAAAGGCCACGCAAAAACATCAACCACCCATCATAGCGTTTTGAATGCTCTCCGTCAGGTGCTCCGAGTTCATAACCCCCGGACGCTTTCGAGGCTCACGACCCCATCTCTGAGAGCTCACCCATGCTCGTCCCTGTGGGCGTAGACTGGCAGTCGGTGGGCGGATGAGGGTGGGTACACGGGGGCACCGCTGCGCATGCAGGGCTGTTGCTGTCCGCCCTCGGGTGGGGTGCCGCCTGATGTAGTCACTGTGTACGTAAGGGACCAGGTATATGACTGAACAGCTCCTGGCACACACACGTGACACATACACACAGAGACAAGGCGATTGGCAAACAGGAATCTATTATGCCGTAACCCATAGCTACCCAATCCCCAGAATATTGTAAAAAAAAAAAAAAGAAATTGTGCATTAGTACAGGCCTGTTCTGACAGAACATTATAAAATAGTTTCCTACAAAACATCCCCAAACGCAGTCCCTCTGTGTTGTCTGTTTCTCACCTGTGGTGGTCACGGCCCCTGGGTACTCCGGGGACTGGGCAGCGGTAGGGGAGCTGGCATCTGGGAGGCATACTGAAGTGGCAGGCTTGGCTGGGGAGAAGGGTCCTGGGGATGTGGGTGTGGGCAAGGCCTCCGTCAGCATCATCTCTTCCTGCCGCTCGGCTATGAGGAGGGGTCCGAGTTAATTAAACAATTAGAGAGACACATTGCTTACATGACGATCGGTTCTGAATTGGCTTACCTCAATAAATAAAGCACACAAATCAATTGTGTTTTTTCTTGTATGAATGATTGCTGTGTATTTTTGGTAATGATTAGGTTGGAACGTTAGATGTAAAGCAATAGGGCATTTATTTTTCTAGGAGTGGAAGAAAGGCTTTTACTTCAAATTTAAACAGCCACAAAGTAGATTTCAAATTCCAATGTTTTTGTCCTTTTATCCTTTATTACATGAATGAGACTGATTAGCCAGGAAAGCCCTTAACTAGATACTTAAAGGAAAACCAGGTAATAATAAACAATACATTACATTTATCAGTATGAGTAATTGGTTCCTTTTGATATGGGAGAATTATGTACCTAATTTCATGACTGAGTAAAATCTGGTAAGATACATGACCTATCAAACCTTGGAAATTCACCAGTAAGCGCGCACTATTTGACAAACGAGTGGAACTCTGTGAATGCTACATGTCTCTGAAATTAGTTAATTCTCTTAAGTGTGGACAAAATCATTTTAGTGCTGACCTGAATATTCGGCGTGACATTTGCAAGCATCCCTAGTCTCTCCCCTATGACATCATTATTACAGGAGACAAAAGCAAGTACTAAATGGTTTTTGTACACACTTTAGCTTTAGAAACTGGGGGGACTTTCTGCTGATTTTCAATGAAGCATCTACTCCCAAAAGCACAATGTTAATACTAGGTGGACTAAGTATTTTACAATTGAACCTTAGCCAAAGTTTAAAAAATGCTGTTTGTTAATTAGGTGGTGTGCATCGTACAATGTGCCAATAGAATCTCAATAAAAGTACAATGATTTAAAAACTAGAAAAGATAAAACAGAACTGTTGATGCTGACCACTATGTTATAAGGTTTGAAAATTGTCTCAAGCCTAAAGAGTGTTAAATAAATAATAATAAGAAAAAACGTTTTTTTTTTAAATAGGCATGGTCAATTGTCAGACCGTTCGTATTGTGTGTTTTGCTCTGTTTCCGCTGTTTGTGTATGTTTTAAAAACGTGTGTTCTAAATGCTGCGGCTAGGGGTCAGAAGAAATTCCTTGTGTCTAAACAGACTTGGCAAATCAACTTGATTCTGAAAGATCAGATTTAGGAACTTCTGATTTGTAACCGTCATTAACAATAAGATGTATGATGACTCTTCTTCCGATGCACACAAACTGCTGGGCAATAGTTTTGAATATGAGTATTTTTTTTAAATGGGCACCCTTTCTTTACAAGCCCCTATAATAAAAACGAAGTATTGAAAACAGAAGATGTTCCTGTAGAAGTGGTGGACATGATGGTGTTCTGACCTGTGCAGCCCTCAGCCTTCATGGCCTTCATGAGCTCATTGGCTCTCTCCTGGCAGTGCAGAGACTCAAGCAGGTACAGGACGTAGTCATCAAACATCAGGTGGATCAGGTGAAATGAGCCTGCACACGCGCACACACAGACACACACAGACACACACATACAGCAAACACACACACACACACACAGGCACAGACAAACACACACACAGCATACACACAGGGAGAGAAGAAGAGTGAATTTAGATAGAAAAAAATTCTGTGGTACATGTTGAAATATGTTAGTTCCAAAGAGTTATGCAAGTGATTTCATGTTTGGAAAAATCAAACATTGTAAGAGTCACGAACAGTAACATTTGCATATTTGTATGTGGGGGTTGGTGACATGTCTTTTTTTTTACACACTTGCAAATGCTGTTTACAACATAAGATAGATATGTGGTCAGACGTTTTGTTACTAGTCCTATTAACACCTGAGCGGCTGCATTATTGCATCGCACACGAGCATCCTGGGGTAGCAGGACCACATGGCCTCATTGGCATTTTAAAAATACATGGGGGGGGTGTTTCCTCGTCCAGTCACTGCCCTAAATATGACGGTCGACCCCTGGGTCTGGTGCTGGAGAAGACTGAGACCGGCTGAGGAAGGAAAGTAGCGCGACACAATCGAAACATTGTGCTTGAGAGCCACGGTGCGCATAATAAATGCCAGTGGCTATTCAGGGACCGAGGGCCTCCAATACTGCCTGGTCATAAAATGGAAAAGATGTGCAAACACATTGTGGAAGGGAAGGAGAGGGGTAACCCATTGTTCATTTGCTGTTTTCGCACAGGGAGTGTCTTTATCAAAATACCGCAACCAGCTGTGGCTTTGATATTCACAGACAGGTCTAAAGGGAAAAAGAGAAGGGGGAAGGGAAGACATTTTCTTTCTCTTTTTTTTACAGACCCTATTTATTTCAGTGCTTTGGTCATGCCCCGCTAGCTAGCGAAGTAAAGGCTTGCAAGCGGCCAAAATGGCAGCCATCTCACCAGCACGGCTCACCCTGTTTTGGTTTGGTCGGGGCGGCAGGGCAGTCTACAGAATGTCTCCCGTAATCAACAGGCTGTTGATTCAAATTTCCGACAAGCTGAAAACCCTGTTGTTCTGACGCTGAGAAAGACAGCTAACCCGAACCCTTCGAGGTTGTTGCTGTAAATAAGAACATGTAGCCTACCTACCTGGTACAATCACTTTAAGAGGTCATGTATATTCTGTGCCAAAAGCCAATGTTAAGTCCAACCACTCACCGAAGCTAGGTGCACTGTGGAGGGTCATATCCCGGATGACTCGGGTCCCAAAGCACGACCACATGAGCAGGAACTGCTGAGCCACCTTCTTCAGGCACCCGGGCCTCTGCCCGGACACCTAAATGAGACATTTCCATGAGAAAAGAGGGGAAAAGGGCTCGAGAAGAATCAACCCACGAGGTCTGTATTTTGCCTTAAGCCTGAGGTACGAAAAAACATCAACGGGTCAACTATTTAATTTGCCCCTGGGGACACCTCTTTCACAAATTAACTAGTGTCTGGGGAGTTGAGGACATTGCCAGGCAACTAGATTTTACAGGGCTGTATTTGGACCATAATGGCTGCAAACGAGAGCCATGAAGACGTCATTAACTAGTGGGATACGACAGCCAGTCACGGAAAGATGGATCCCATTGAAATGCATGGTATTTATTTTGAAGAACCGCCATCCTTAGGGATTTCTTGGGCACATACACACGTTGTTCAGGAAATGGTAAATGCACAAACATCCCTGTATTACAGTTAGGGGGCAATTGATTTTTTTTACATTATATTTTTGACTTAGTAGAATACAGTAGAATGCAGCATAACGGAAGCAATTGCAGGCCTGCTAAAATGAACTAAGTGGATGCAAGTTTTCAGATCTAATAAAATGTCATCAAAAAAATATACACACAAAGGTTGAGTGGAAGTATAAATGAATGACATGTTTAACGGACCTTGACAACACAGCGGTCCACCATGGAGTCCAGCCATTCGATGTATGCCTCTATAGGAGACTGCTCCTCCAACAGATGATCGAACTCCTGGTACACTGAGACACCAAAAAGACCCATTAAGTCACAGTTTGCAGGGAAAAAAGAGCAATACTACGCAGACAGATCGAAGACGGATCGAAGACGGATCGCAGACGGATCGAAGACAGATCGCAGACAGATCGCAGACAGATCGCAGACAGATCGCAGACAGATCGCAGACAGATCGCAGACAGATCGCGGAGAATCATTTGAATCCAATTAAAAAGTTGCATAATTTTTTTCTAGCCTTGCTTAGCAAATCCAAAATCCAAAACCAGTGCAATGTATTGTTTCCATGTTATCTTCTTGGTCATAATGTTTTCCCTCTCTTTGTTATAGAGCAGAACGAGTCTTCCCTGTTTCTGCAAGAACCTGTCAGCCAATCAGTGAACTGCGACCATATGAGGACCATTTCACAGGGTTGACGCTGAAATGAATTTGATGTGCTCCGCGGGGTTTTTCAGAGCAGAGTCAACTTGCTTAACCTTTCAGCCTCCGTCATTACAGCTTGACTTTTCCGGGCCGTGGGAATGATTGTCCATTGGTCGACATCTACTGTGTTTTATTGGCAGCTGTGTGTGTGTGTGTGTGTGTTAGGTGAATTTCTACAAACATTGTGAGAAAGGGAGAAAACGTAGGTAAAGTAGAGTGGAGCATAATATGATTGTTTAGAACCGAGGTGTCAAACCGATTCCACGGAGGGCCTAGTGTAGCCATGGGCGACAAAACGATAACGATATCAATATCAACAAGAAATGCGTTCGATGAAACGTTTGATAAATAGTTTTTCTTCGTTTTCGAGGGTTGTGTTGACATTTTTGTCTTTATAACTATGGGGATTATAATCTGAGAAAGGTTTAGTTTAAAATATATATTTTTAAATGTAATCATTTTTTTCCCAGGTCCTTATTTTAAATATGTCATATAAAATATCAATAATTATCCATATCGACCAATATGAAATACTTATATCGTGATACAGTTTTCAGCCATAACGCCCAATCCTAGCATGCAGGTTTTTGTTTTGTCCCTTAAATTGGTTCCCAGTTCAGACCAACACAACCATTAGAGGGTGGAACCTAACCAATTAGTAAACTAATTAATCAGGTTATTTTGTTTTTTATTTTAACCTTTATTTAACCAGGTAGGCCGATTGCAACAGCGACCTGGCCAAGATAAGGTGAGAAAATGTGCAGGACAACATACAGTTACACATTCACCAAATACAAATAGCATTGACACATAACAAGGTAATACAGGATCAAGTGGAGAGTCAATATACAGTTAATACAGGATGAGATATATGTAGGTCAGTTGAGCAGCATTGATATGGCAGTAACAACTATATAAAAATAGAAAGGATAGTCTATATACAGAACATAAAAATATTAAAATGTATCTAGCAGGTAGGTCATTTGTGTGCACATTATATGACCGGGGTTTTGGCAGGAAGAGCATGTGGGCATGCCTGAGCAAATAGAATAATTCAAAAATGTAAGGTGAGAAAGATCCACTGTGCGAAAGGACAAGGTGGGAACTCAAAAAACTGTAGACACTCTAACCGCTTTGACCCCTCTGGTTTATAATGTGGATAGCCTTGGTAATCGAATTTAAAGTGGATCCTATTACAGGGATTGAGTGTGTGTGTTTGTGTGTGTGTTTGTGTGTGTGTGTGTGTGCGTGTGTGTGTGTGTGTGTGTGTTTGTGTGTGTGTGTGTGTTTGTGTGTGTGTGTGTGTGTGTGCGGGTGGGGGATGGGGTGTGTGTGTGTGTTTGTGTGTGTTTGTGTGTTTGTGTGTGTGTGCGGGGGGGTGCGTGTGTTTGTGTGTGTGTGTTCGTGTGTGTGTGTGTGTGTGTGTGTGTCTGTGTCTGTGTCTGTGTCTGTGTGTGTGTGTGTGTGTGTGTGTGTGTGTGTGTGTGTGTGTGTGTGTGTGTGTGTGTGTGTGTGTGTGTGGGGTGTGCGTGTTCACTCACAATGAATGATAAGCCGTCGATGCTCCTCCCTTGTGTCATCCATGGTGTAAAGTGTCTGCTTGGTGATGCTGCTGAGGTCCACATTCCTCCAGTCCTCCATCATTTGAAAGGTGATGTCCACACTGTGGATGACCGTCCGGGACGCCTAGCGTTGGGCCACGTCCACCACACACACACCGTTAAAAAGTGGAGGGCCTGGACACTTGTGTTCGTGTTATCATCATTTAGATTTTATTACATTCATACGGTGAAATATTAACCTGGCATAGATGGTTTAAAGATGTTTGCCGCTTGAGAATCTGGGAAAATCTTCTAGATACTGTGGAAAAAGCGAGGTGGAAACAGGCACAGAATTTATACGTTTTCCTTATTCCAGAATTCAGTATTTTGTAAACGTTTTTGGACGGTATTTGTCAGTGCAGACACCTACATTCAAATTTGATATTCCTCAGGTTTTCAGGCAGGTTGTGAAGTGCTACTTTGAGCCACTCGTCCAGCTGTTTGGCAAACTTCCGGATCACCTGGGTCAAACTGGATCAACACATACACAATGATGAGACAAAACATTAAGACCGCTCACAGGTGAGGCGAATACAAATCATCCCATACAACGACACACATCAAGGCCCGGTTAGATTAGACGGCAAACAACAATCGGTTCTCGTAGTCAACTTGTTGGACGCAGGAGTAAAGATCCGAGCGACTTCGACAAAGGCATATTTGTAATGGCCAGACGACTGGGTCAGAGCATCTATGAAACAAGGCTTGTGTAGTGCTCCCGGTCAGCAGTGGTAAGTACGTTCCGTCCGGTGCAAACCAACAGAAACCGAACTGTGGCACAGAACGCTTGAATGACGGTTATGGGAGGAATGTGTGAGGACTGCTGTTGTGTATCGGGCTGTGGAGGGACAGGGTGGTTCTTATAATGACCCGTGTCCACCGGCGAAGAAATTGCGTTGTAATATTTCTCCCATAAACGACGATTATGTTATTTGGAGCTGTGGGTCTGTATCGCATTCGTAGCTCGCTCTGTGATTTTGAAATGCTGGACGTGAAGGCGTCAACAATCGAGGGAATATCTCACCTGTCGGGCAGCGCTTGCAGGACGGTGGGCATGAGGACTCCAGAGATCGCCTTGTAGAGAACGGAGTCACATACGCCCACTATGTTGACCACAGTGTTGGAGCACAGGACAGGCAGCATGTGGGGAGGCATGCCCTGCCAAAAGTGCAGCAGGAAGCTCTGGACCTGGAGAAACCCAAAAGGAAAGGAAACCGTTTCAATGCTCCGTCCAGCACAATACAATCGAAGAGACTAGATGTTAACAAAGTGATTGTCCAGAGATTCATTGGGGTTAAATGTAGGTTCTTGTGACACACTGTTGGAATTACAGCTGGGATTCAAGGTTTGAATGTTTGGTTCGTTAGTTATATTTAGTTAGTACTATATTTAGCTTCATATAGTCCAAGACATTTTTCTGATTCTGAAGACTTATGTTAATATCACTGTTAATAACATTAAAAACAATTGGGTTTTACAGTATATAAAAAATAAAACAAGTCCTGTAAGTTGTTAAAGAAAAGTGCAAAACATAAAAAGACTAACAGAGATTAAATGTGACTTGCCTCATCAAAGTTGGCCCTTATAACTGTGTCCAGTATCCTCTGACAGTGAGTTCTGTACATCATGATGAATGTTGACACCTGTGGGAAAAATGTGGATAATGCCGAATATAAATGAACGTCAGAACCGTGGACCAAGCCTGTTTCACATTGCTGCATATCAAGGAGGCATAGATTTTTTGAGTGGCATTCTTGTTAAATGACTGAGATTCTGCTTCAGATGCATTCTAATTAAAAACTGTGACCTGGGATGTAGTTTCATTTAGTGCATAGCATACAGCAACTAGTGTTTTACAGTAAAATAACACACTAAAGGTTTGTCGCAAAAACAATAAATAAATTCTATTCAAAAGAGTCATTAAATACATTGCAACAGGTCCCACACCCAAACTATGTTATATAAAACCGGCTTTAGAGATCAGCAACACACAAACCACTGAAAATTATGGCCCCCTCTTTTGAAAGCTGGACAGCTAGTGCCTGCCCTTTGTCTGGCATTGGATCTTATTATCTCCACACAAGATTAAGAGTTAGTGAGGAGCCAGCAGCATTTAAATCCTCAAGGTCCTTCTTCAAAACCCGGACCCAGTGAAGGTCCTGGGACAAATAAAAGGGGAGCACCAGAGGGGGGGCAAAGGGTGGAGGGGTTGGTAGGATGAGGTCGGCGGAGGGTGGTGGTCCTGGGGATGTTTTAGAGTTCTGTTTACCTTCTCTACAGACAGACCCGCGGGCAGATTTAAGTCTTTGACATTTGGAAAGTCTGGCAGGAGTGTCCCCAGTTTGGAGCGCGGTGAATATGCCACTGTCTGTTTGGTGACCTCCTTCTTGCCCGTTTCATTCACCCACGCCGCCCCTTTCTTTGAGTACATTACATCGTAGTACTGGGAGCTCTCATTCACCGCGATGCCATAGTAGTGGTACCTATAAGGGATAGTTGATCGTTAGAGAAGTGTAGATATGGGTTTTTGAAAAGCCAAAATCACAATGACTACTTTTTCATTGAAAATAACTGGAGAAATTGCTTGTGTATTTTCTGAATTCCCTGAATTCCCTGGGAAAGTTGCTCACTCATTTCACCTTTGTCAAATCAAAAATATTCATAGACATTTTTGGTAAAGAGACTTCCAGAGTGGCCTGACATCACATGTTCTTGAGGGATTGCATACTTCAATATAAAAAAACTGACTTGAAAAAACTATGTCTATTGAAATACCTCAACAGTATACAGAGTCCATTGAAATGTGTAGGCTGATACCATAAAACGTCACTTAAATAAATTAAGACCAATCTGCAGAAATAATGGCAATGAAAACTTAGATGTTGAGGTATGTTGAAGAAAACCAATGAGTACATACTTTGATTGGCCTCTGGTCCCCAAACGTCTTGTGGTCAACTGTGGAAACTGTTGTCGAATTATCTGTTTCAAATGAAATAATTCAAAAAAGGGCATCAAAACATTTAGTTATCACTGATGTTTTACTATATAAATAAGGGAGAAACTGATTCCTGAGTTATGTGGTATTTATTATTGTCACGTAAAGTTTAAAGAATGACAGAGAAATCCTATCATTTTTAAATTGACCAAAACATTTTTTCTATGTTTTGGATTTGATGTCACAGAATTCGGTAAATTCTATATTAAAAATATTATGTCCGAGACATTTTCTTGTAGTTTAAATGAACAACCATGTTAATGAATACAATTGTTTGATTTAAATTCAGCATAAAATGAAGACTGTGTAAGTCAGTGGGACACCACAGTCAGCCCCCCCCCACCCCACCCCTTAAAAACAGAGCTCAGTCAGGCTTTCAACTTACTCTTCATCAGCAGTCTTTTCTCTTGTCATGTTAGTTATTGCAGACCTCGGAAAGCTATTTATGACCTGTCTGAGATCGACATGCTAGCTAATGGTGTCTAGGGATATGGTATGGGAGTGCAGACCTTCACTAGAAACAAGACTTAGTGTATCGCTGACTTAAGTGAAAGAGTATCTCAAAGTTTTTCGTCCCAACATCTGTTAATGAGGTCTGCTTTAGACGTGAAGAAAGTTCCTGGAGCCTCTACCACAGGGAGGCCTTAACCGGCCGCACGAGAAAACGACTTTGGGAACTATCCATTTTTGACACGTTCGAGGGTGTTAATTTTTTTCTATATTAAAAATCTCTCCCACATGCTCCCTTTCTCCCTATCCTTCGTCATTCCCTCTCTCCCTCCCTCGCTTTCTTTTTGTCTATAAGATTGGCTCCTTGGTCCAGCTCCTGGTGCAGGAACCTTAGCAAACAGTGAAGCTTTCCATTGTGCGGGATGAAAAAAGGGGCCAAGCTGTGAAGTTTCTGTCAGGCCCTGCTTGATAAATGAGCAGACAGAGAGGCAGCCTGGGCTCTTGCTTGTTTTTTTGTCCTGAATCAATGAAGCCTTCCTAAAGGACACCCCACACTGCTCCAGCCACTGATCTAACATTCCGCAACATCTCACCCTTCCAAATTTCCTTTAATTACACATTAATCCAGGCCCCCTCTCTTTTTCAATATCCTCCGACAGGAGCAGGGGAGGGGAGGGGTGGGTTTGGGGTCGGGGTCCGGGTGTTGGGGGTGGGTTTGGGGGGACTTCTCCGGGTTGTGGGAACAGAGGCCAGCGGAGTCCTTCTAGCTGTGTAACCTGTCCAGTGGTTTTCAGTAAAACCATCAGTGGAACTTTCGGCAGATTCCCTAATAACTACGAGGATATTAATCTTCAAATATACCCGACCAAACCATGGCACCCCACAGGCAGGAGGCAAACGTTCTTCAAGCTACACATTTTTAACTCTGTGTTGGTATACTATGAGTATGAAGATTATTATTCCGATTGATACAGACCTACCAACAGAGACGTAATCTATGGAACCAAAGTGACAATCTATTGTACTCTTTCAGGTATTACATTCACAGTATTAAGAGTGGGCTCACTGGAACAACCTTCATTCTGAATTGTTTACATGCTCAGTAGCAGAACAGAGGGCGGTTTCCTACCTTGCCGAAGCTGGCAGCGTTGACCGGCTGTGTGCCGTGCTTCTCACAAAAGTCCAGGTAGTGCATATAGAGGGCACTGCGAGGGATACACACCCCTTCTGCGATCTCATAGTTCTCCTCCAGCCTGTCCAGTGAAAAGTGAAACCAGCCGTTCAATCTCCTCTGAATGACCTGGACTAATTACTGACGACAAAGACACGTGACTAGATTGGTATCTTAGTGTTACAGCACCAAGTTAATTTCTGCACTTATTTAATCACTGGGAAGTTTTTTAGGAGTGAATCAAATAGATCTATTAAAAGATTTTATTTGAGTTTACATCTGGATCTATCGGATACCTTCTGGGAAGACGGTATCTCAAATCAGAATTTTACGGCGTAGCCTAAGTCCAAAAAATAATACAAAATATCGGGGAATATAAAGAATTTAAGTCTGAATAATAGAAGATGTATTGATCTCAAGAGCGTCAATTTAAATGCGATGTTTGCTATTACTGAAGTAAGAACCATCCTAAGATCTCTGGTAGTTCTTTCACAAAATAAAGCACACAGTAAATGTATCAGTCATATTTCAGTGGTGCTAAATAAGAATGATTCTCTCTTGTCAACAAACCCGGCAGGATAATTTCAGACCGCAATGACATTTAAATCCTTGCAAATCACCAAAGATCAATAATAATAAGAATATTTATAATTTAATGAGTGCTTGCATTTGTCCCTTCACATACACGTCCGTCATGACAATGTGTTTTGTTTTAATATCCCAACTGTCCCTAAGGCAGTACCAGCATTGTGTAAGGTACTGGCCTGAAGTACAGTTTTCCAAAGCTCCTGGATGAATTGGGGTTTAGAGCCTTGCTCAATGACACATCGACAGGTTTTTATAACCATTTCACCACCTTTGTCTCTTTAGTTACCGTTCCAAGGTTTTAACTGCTAAGCTAACAGTCACACATTGTCATGAAACAGTATCTTTAGGATTGACAGAGATTTCTGTGTCTGACAACCATACAACAAACCAACTAGTTGACAACAGTAGAAGGAAATCTGAAAATAAAGACAGACTGATCTGCGTTTCATGTGTGTAAAACATAAAATAATTATTAGAATGATTATTAGAAATTAATAAGGTCTTGCAGTTTTATTTGTATCTAATTTCTATTATAATATGATGCATGCAAACACACTGGAACAACTATACAGCTAGTGTTGCTTTAAAACAGCTTTATACTAAACCAATATTTTAACTCAGACGCCCACCACGTAAATATAGTGTTATTGTAAATTCACAACGCTTGTTTAACTGGATCCAAAAGTGAGTTACAATTATTTCCTTCATTTTAATATGATTAATATGATATGTTCCCTATAAGAACAATATATCGCAATTATTGTCAAACATAGAAAGAAAACATAAGGATATGCACTTCATATATAGGGAAACTTCAACAACACATAAAACTGGATTACAAATCCACTCATTTAAAAAAATAAACAAACAAAAAAGTGAACGCATTGACATTCACTTTTCAACATTCAATTTTAGAGAATCAGCTCAAGGACTTCAGTTATGGGATTATGCAAGGCGGTTCTGATTTGGCATGACTGGAAATCCTTTTAGATCACATATATAAATGGTCATTAGGGTTTTACTTTGGCCCTCTTCTGATTCTGATCTTATCCAGAGGGATTCACACTGAAACAGATGTATGAACACACTTACCATTGCAGGGTTGCTGGTGTGGAATGAGACTTGGACGCCCTGTTGTTTTCTTTCTCCTCATCTTTTACAAACCAAAAAAACACATAAAATATTTTTATTTCTTTTACACACCTCTTGAGTAACCTACTTGGACTGAGCAATACAAATGTAACCAAAAATGTTTCTCTAAACTAGCTATAAATATATAACGTGAGGAAGGCAAAAAGTTATTTCTATTTGCTGTATCAACACGTCTATGTTACGGACTAATTTGCCAAAGAGGACTATTTTATTGACACATTTTGCCCAAAGACCTATTTTAATGAATCTTTGAAGCTCACTGGCGTTTACCACATCATAAACTATAATATCAAATTAATGTAATCGATAACAGGTCATAGACCTCTGACAGTATATTATTTCAACAGATATGTATTCATGACTTAATTGATTTGCATAAATCCAGAAGTGTCGTTAAAGTGTTACCCAGTAACTACTTACTCTCGTCATTGGGTGTGTTCCCCAGGGACGTGTGGCTCGAATACCGCTTATTCTCGCTTTCGTTGAGGCACCGTTCAATCCAGCTCTCTAGAAAAATCCAAGATGGCCCACACATCAGAGAAAAGCCTCCAGGATTAACGTCTGGTTAAGTAATTCACTTGCTGTTGCCAATGTTAAATCACAATGATTCATTTGGGCTGTGTAATGTGTCAACTGGTCTGTGGTTAAATGTGACCCAGATCAATAAAGCATTGTTTTCACACGTGGTTCATAAAAATCACTCATATATGGAACGTTTTAAAAATGGACTGAGCTCAAGCTGCATCTGCAACAGGTGTTGTTCGAATGTTAAGCCATTAAGATGCATGTCTTTACAGAGGATCTAACCAGTTGCATATCACTGCCTACCTAACAAACAATTTTGCGTCACTAATGTGACATGGCAATCTGACCGCAATCGATTGTGGGGGCCGTGGCGCAGCTGTGCTTCTATTTGAAATGTTTTCACCAGAACTGCAGGAACCCTTTATTGTTCTTCTGGGGACTACAAGCGGACACTTGCCCAAGTGAGCCCGCGCTCTTTGCTAGGACAGCCTTGCTGCACAAGAGTCCTTTGTCCCATTCTAATTTCTACTTAGAAATAGCTCAACTGGTGTTCTTTCTTAGGACAGAAACACTTATAATATTTATCGTAGTCCTGTAGATCCTGTTTCCTGCACAGACCATGACAACAATAACCATAGTAGCAGTTGCCAGGAATGACCGTTGGCAAGGCAACCTAGCTGTCCCATCCCATCAGAAGGGTTTAGAGGAGAGGTCACGAAAATAGAAAAGTTGAGTCTGTGAACTTTTCCGGATACATGAATATTCTAAACCTTTGAGTGGCACGCGTTGTTAAAATACATAGCTTAATAAGTAATCTCATGAATAAAGGCCTAAGTGTAGGACAGGCTTATTTTAGGCTACTTTATCAGCTATAATCTTTGCAAGGCCTTGCAATAAAAATAATTTAGAACCAGGCATTAGTTTAAAACTTAAGAACAGAATATTAACGGCGGGCTACATGAAGACGCCTAGTTCAAAAGTTGAACTGCATTCATCAGGTGAATATCAATTCAACGTTGTTGACCGCAATCAATCATAATAAACAAAAATAATCAAGTGGCATTACAATCACCATGATCGATTATAACGATTATTAATATTGGACCAATCAATACAAAGGCAGGCATTCCTTAGATTTTTTCCCCCAGTCACGGATAAAATTAGTCCACTGAGGTGAAAATAATTGGCCATTGTAGTGCTGATCCTTTGGTTGTAATTGAATCATTTGCCATGAGCGCAGATAAGGTAGAGCTCTAAATAATTGGATTAAATTTGATCACCAGGCTAAACGGATCTCTGACAATTTTTTATGGCCTACACTCCTGAACCAACTCTAACATTAGACAGTTAATTAACTCACACAAAAAAATAAGTAAAGAAGTTAATAAATCAGCCTATAAATATACAAATAGAGGACAGGCGCAAACTCCACAACATTCATTGTAAGAAAATAACCCTATAAACCTCAGAATTTTTATAGCTATTTTGCTTAGTCAACGAGGCAATGAGACAATAAGTGATCCATTGCTTTAGGACAAAATTCACGTCTTACATGAGGAATAAAACAAATGCATTTCGGGCTTTCCTATTTCTGGCGTTTTGCGGCTAATCCAGCCTTTTCAACTGGCATTCCATGCTGGCAGTTATTTCTCCCTAGTAATTCTAGAAGCAGGTGCATCGCAGGCTACATGCGTCAGGATTGGAAGACACTATACTCCCAAATGAATTGAAAACTTTCGGGAATACATATTGCTGATTGTAGATGTCTAAAAGTTATCTATCCTATACAAATGATCTATTCCGTAAACAAATCCTACCTCCAAAAAAAAAAAAGATTTCTGTTTTCTGTCAAATGTCACAAAATCACAGCACCCTTTTTGTTGACAAAAAAAATCAAACAACTGCAACGTGTCACGATGAGTAATCCCTCGTATTAACAAAAATGAATTAGCGAAGAAACCACTAAATAACTTAATAAACTCTCTAAAATGGCTGGAGAGAAAGTCCCAAATTCCCAGGGGCCCAGTGGCTACAGCAATCCAGAACAGAGAGTGGCTCCCCATTCATCCCGATAAGGCTGTGGTGTTGCAGGACGGGAGGACCAACCTGTGGAATCCATATCAGGCTCCTCCAGCAGCCCACAATTCATCCTCTTCCCATCAACAGCACACCGGCTCCTCCAAGAAAACGACTCTGCCTCCCCCTCGTCGGTAAGTTCCCCTTGGTCTGATTCCGCTTCTCCGTGGCCACTGCCTGTCCGTGGCAGGAGTTGGCGAGGCTCTGGACTCCTCCGGGGAGAGGGGAGGTGTCGGTGGTGGTGGTGAGGGGACGTGGTGGGGGCGAGGGGACCCGGGGGAGGGTTGGGACTCCAGAAATCCAGCAGGGGGAATGCCAGACCCGTCAAAATGTTTGCTGATGTTTCATGGGAAAGGGTGTGATTTTATAGGAGCCCTGATGGGGACATGTCATTGATAGGCTGTGGAAGGCTGATGAATGGCCCCGAGTCAGATGGGGATGTGGCAAGGCTCACTGGAAGTCTTTTGTGAGGTTGTTTTGAATAAGAAAGGCTCCCTCCCCAAGAAAAAAGGAGGCTTAGATGTACGCAATCCTAGCACTGTGGCCTCCCCGTCTTCCATTATAGCGTTTAATACGTTTGTGTACCCCCCCCCCCACACACACAGCATCCTCCACTCTCCAACTTATTTAAAGTTCCAGCTCCCATGAGCACTTGTTTGCCCGTTTCAGAACTTTTTCAGATGTCTTGGTGTTCCTCCATTGGCCCTGGGAACTCCAACAAGACCAGGGCTGCTGGTTTTTAGGAACTACCTAAAGAAAATTGCTACTACACGAATTATATGGCAAAAATGCATTTGCATGTGTATATACATAATATATCTATTTATTTATTTTTTAAACCTCCACCAAAAATCCTCCACAACCCCAACCCAAAGATTTGGTGAGCTGCACTGAGCGTTTAAAAACGGCACCACCGACGCAAACTTTTGGGACGGCGGGAACATCTCCCCCCGGTACTCCCTCTATTCCTGAAGCAACCTTATTTTAGTGTGCCTCGGACGAAAGCACCGGCCACAAAGGGGGGGAAGTAAAAGTGCAAAGCCAGAGGCTGGGAGGGCTCTGATGGAGTGGCTGTGAGCTGAAGAAGGAAAAGCTGTGATTAGAATATGAATGGGACCACGGGAGAGGGTGGATTGAAGGAGGGAGAGAGTAGAAAGGGGGATTATGGCTGAATTACTCCCCACCACAGCATGCAGGGCAGAGGAGTGGCTGTGGAGACACTGTCCATGTTGGTTCTCCTGTGTGTGTGTTCAGGTCATACGTGTGGAGACACTGTCCATGTTGGTTCTCCTCCTGTGTGTTCAGGTCATACGTGTGGACACACTGTCCATGGTGGTTCTCCTGTGTGTTCAGGTCATACGTGTGGAGACACTGTCCATGTTGGTTCTCCTCCTGTGTGTTCAGGTCATACGTGTGGAGACACTGTCCATGTTGGTTCTCCTCCTGTGTGTTCAGGTCATACGTGTGGAGACACTGTCCATGTTGGTTCTCCTCCTGTGTGTTCAGGTCATACGTGTGGACACACTGTCCATGGTGGTTCTCCTGTGTGTTCAGGTCATACGTGTGGAGACACTGTCCATGTTGGTTCTCCTCCTGTGTGTTCAGGTCATACGTGTGGAGACACTGTCCATGTTGGTTCTCCTCCTGTGTGTTCAGGTCATACGTGTGGAGACACTGTCCATGTTGGTTCTCCTCCTGTGTGTTCAGGTCATACGTGTGGAGACACTGTCCATGGTGGTTCTCCTGTGTGTGTGTTCAGGTCATACGTGTGGAGACACTGTCCATGGTGGTTCTCCTGTGTGTTCAGGTCATACATGTGGAGACACTGTCCATGTTGGTTCTTCTTCTGTGTGTGTGTTCAGGTCATATGTGTGGAGACACTGTCCATTTTGGTTCTCCTGTGTGTTTAGGACAGTAGTGACACATGGTAGAACATGTGTAGTGATAATGAAAACACAGGGCATACATGTAGAGAGACACGCAGCTCAACATTTCATATTGTTCATAGAAGACGTCTAACAGAAGTTACTGCATATAAAGATCACAATGATATCACAGACACTACAAGAGAGTTAACACAAAACAGTACATAAATCAAAAGCACTGTTTTTAACGCAAAATGACCGTTGGGTAAATTCATATTCCCAAGTAATCTGCAGGGTTGTACGGCCGTTCATTCAGTTATCTGTTTGGTCAGCAGTGTGTACCGATGGCAGAATAGGAAGTGGATCAATAACAGCGTGAAAACCCATTTGTAATAAAGGCCTAATTACGGTGTCCACAAGAGGCAACGCTGGAGCATTGTCATGACACCCTCGGTCAGATGACCGCCTCCACATCAAACAGGCCAGAGAATGGGTCACGGGAAACCACACGCTACAAATCAGGATCTAATTAATTTTGGTTAGAAAAAAGGAACAAGGAGTCAGGGTCTTGTCTCTCCCTCTCTGGAAATCCTTTTCCCCATCATGCACCTTGTTTCTGGCTCATTAGAGCCTCATTAGCCAGGACAGGTGCAGCCTCCTCAAAAGGACCCACTCCAGCCTACTCACTGTCCCACTGATGTGCACCGCTTTTGTCCAATCAAAGGGCTCCAATCAGCTTTGTGGGTGGGAGCAAGCTTCGAGCTGTGTCCATGTAGGGCGGTTGTGTTGAAGCTTTGTAGCGAAACAGGAAAGAAGATGACACAAAATAACATTTGTTTGGCTGTCAATGTATTAGCGTGTTGCCGTAACACGTAATTAGTATAGGTCAATACATATGCTAAACACATCCTCTATGTGGCTTGGTGTTTAGTGTGCAGTGTCCAACATCAAATACGTATACATGTTATCCTGTATTTTTCAAATTAATTGGTCTGCACCATATTGTCAACATCAGTAAAATAAGAGCACTAGTTGACATCCTACATTTGGACTGTAGAGATGTGGCCCTAATTCACCATAGAAAACTAACTGGCATAGAGCTGTCAAAATGTAAGTTGCAATAGCCACGTATGTAAGATTTGTTTTGTTTATTTACGTGCAACAATATAAGTAAAAAACTATGTCGGGTCACTCACAGTTTAAGAAAATAAGATGCATGTAAAAAACTAAAACAAAGCAACATATTGAATACGATTTTTTCTTTATTATGTACACACTGTAAACTTTCAAACCAAATCAAACATTCAAATGTAACAAACTATAAAGCAATCCAAAAAATGTAAAACAAAAGCTAACACTTGGATAACAACCTCGATTATTTGGTTTCGCGAAGGAACAATTTGGCATTTAACTCCTTATGGTTCTCCCAATGATACTGCAGCCCTTACATTTCTGCAACAATGCTTTTGAATTCCCAGCATTAGCATATTGACAGTTGATAAGTGCTGGACAGGCAGTCGTGTGTGAGTGCTGTCCTTTGGTATTTACCCCATATACTCTGTATAATGTAGTCCATCAGTCCTGTTCAGTAAGCCATCTCTCCCAGTGGTTCTATGACATGGCTTCCAGCCAGGAGAACGGGTCACCCAGGAAAACGGGTCACCCAGGAAACCGGGTCACCCTAGTTAAACAGGTCACTCGTTGTACCGTGCTAGTTTGAGGCGTGGGATAATGTTCATGGATTGCAGCTCCTGGAAGAGCAGTTTGCAGGCGTAGGGAATCCTCAGCGAGGACACATGACAGGATGACTTACAGTAGTGGCACCTGAAACGGAGAAAAAAGCATCAGGGCCGAAAAAACGGTCGTCTGTCCCTCGCTTTTTAAGGATCGGCGCACGCACGCACACACACACGCACACGGTAGTAAGAACAACAGAAGCACCATTAAGTCAGGGATAGAGTATATATGAACACCAAGTCTGACCGGTATTCCAGAAAACCACAGAAGGAGCCTCACCAGCCAGAGTATCCCAGAAGGCCACACTGTCCACACACATCCACCTCGAACGCGTCACTGGAGATCATGAGTCTCTCCAGCAGCAGCATGCTGGCCCCGTAGCCAATCAGACAGTCGCGCTCCATCTCCCCCAGACGCAGACCTCCGTCTCTAGAGCGCCCCTCGGTGGGCTGTCTGTGTCGAGATGGCAGCATGAAACACAGCGGATAGCACAAGTAATTAACACGAGTACGACGCTTTACTATTAGACATGGGAGGTGTCCACACGTTCACATCCATGTAGACCAGGCAGGCAGCATCACATTCTAACACCTCCATCATGTTACAACGAACTCAACGACGTATTCAACCCTGGTACATGGTCGTACCTGGTGAGCACGGCTCTGGGTCCGCGGGCTCTGGCGTGCATCTTGTCCAACACCATGTGCTTCAACTTCTGGTAATACACTGGTCCAAAGTAGATATAGGCTTCAAGTGGCTCTCTGAGTGACAAAAACATGCTACTTAAAAATCCGGGCCATTACAGCCAGAGTGGTGGTTTTCACTTCGGATTATTTCACTCAGCATGCTCGAGCTAGAGCACAAGATGTCTGTTTCTGTCGTCAGGCAACAAGCTGCCCAACTGTTCAGGGCACCCTGTCTGAATAAACCAGGCGAACATAGTGTCAACCATAGAGTATCTCCTACTCTGAACCAGTCTGCGTTTACCCGGTGATGCCGGAGGTGACGTAGTCCTTGCCCTGGTAGTTGTACCCGTAACGGATCAGGTCCTCACACACGTCCTTGACCTTGCTGCCTCCGAACGCAGTTCCATAGTGGAACCTGCCATCCAACACACCGGCCTTCCCAGCCAGCAACTCGATGAGCTTCCCAACCTGGTGGAGGAGAACGGATCTGTCGTATTACGTGAGACCGGATCTGTCGTATTACGTGAGACCGGATCTGTCGTATTACACGAGACCGGATCTGTCGTATTACACGAGACCGGATCTGTCGTATTACACGAGACCGGATCTGTCGTATTACACGAGACCGGATCTGTCGTATTACACGAGACCGGATCTGTCGTATTACACGAGACCGGATCTGTCGTATTACACGAGACCGGATCTGTCGTATTACACGAGACCGGATCTGTCGTATTACACGAGACCGGATCTGTCGTATTACACGAGACCGGATCTGTCGTATTACACGAGACCGGATCTTTCGTATTACACGAGACCGGATCTGTCGTATTACACGAGACCGGATCTGTCGTATTACACGAGACCGGATCTGTCGTATTACACGAGACCGGATCTGTCGTATTACACGAGACCGGATCTGTCGTATTACACGAGACCGGATCTGTCGTATTACACGAGACCGGATCTGTCGTATTACACGAGACCGGATCTGTCGTATTACACGAGACCGGATCTGTCGTATTACACGAGACCGGATCTGTCGTATTACACGAGACCGGATCTGTCGTATTACACGAGACCGGATCTGTCGTATTACACGAGACCGGATCTGTCGTATTACACGAGACCGGATCTGTCGTATTACACGAGACCGGATCTGTCGTATTACACGAGACCGGATCTGTCGTATTACACGAGACCGGATCTGTCGTATTACACGAGACCGGATCTGTCGTATTATGTGAGACCGGATCTGTCATATTACGTGAGACCGGATCTGTCGTATTACGTGAGACCGGATCTGTCGTATTACACGAGACCGGATCTGTCGTATTACACGAGAGGAGATGGTGTGGTGGTACTGTCATTAGATGGTGTGGTGGTACTGTCATTAGATGGTGTGGTGGTACTGTACTGTCATTAGATGGTGTGGTGGTTCTGTACCGTCATTCTGGAGGGGTAACCATGTGGGTTCATGATGATGTCTGGGCAGATGCCGGTGTCACAGAAGGGCATGTCCTCCTGAGGTACGATCAGCCCACACACACCTGTCACATGAACACAGGAGGAAGAGACGGGACCAGATTGGTCATCACGTGTGTCATGTCCTGGTTCATTTGATTTTGCACATCTTAATCACACTGCTGATTCAGAAGTCCGTACACACTTTCCCTCCAATTTGTTCCAGGCACATCTATGACGCATTCCCAGTAGACAGCGCTGCATGCGTTTGATTTCTGACACTGAAGGCTGTTGAAAACTTCTAAGTAACAACCCAGGTGCAGAATACACATCCACACAGCTCTTCTGTGGTCTATTTAGACTTGCATGATGTGAATGACATGGCCCAGGGCCCCAGGAGCCGCTTTGGACTGAAGGTCTAAGTGTGTGGGCAAATGTTTGTCCAGGGGCACCCTTCCCTGCTTGGCCAGAGCAAACAGATTTTAGGCCCATTTGCAAATGGAAAAAAAAGAGCGGAGAAAAGAGAAAAGGGATGGAGCAGGAAGTGAGGCAAGGTGCTACGCCTGACAATGAGAATAAGATTACACACACGTGACTTTCAGACTCGTCCTGACAGGAAGTGGAGGGGGATCAACTCAACGGGAAATCAAATCACGTGGGAATAATCAGACAGACACTACACGAACTGTGGGACCGTTGCTATCCATTCTGCTTTATTTACTCCGGGAAAACACATTAGGAACAGGCCCTCTGAGACCCTCCACGTTCAGGGATGTCTGAGGACAGGCAAACAAAAGATTAAACAAAAGAAACAGAAAGAAAAAACAGAAATGCCTTCAACTCATTTCCCCGAAGAGTCATGAAAGTAAAAAAACTGAAATGTCTGTCCTGCTGTAGAAGATTCATCATATATAGTCGTTCATCCTACACTTATGTACAGTATATAATAGTGTCACTATTTATGGTGTTATTCATCATATACTTATGTACAGTATATAATAGTGTCACTATTTACAGTGTTATTTATCATACACTAATGTACAGTATATAATAGTGTCACTATTTACAGTGTTATTCATCATATACTTATGTACAGTATATAATAGTGTCAGTATTTACAGTGTTATTCATCATACACTAACGTACAGTATATAACAGTGTCAGTATTCACAGTGTTATTCATCATATACTTATGTACAGTATATAATAGTGTCACTATTTACACTGTTATCATTCATTTGATGTGCTTGTCATCTGTCTGCTCCACACAGAATAATGGGCAGTCCAACATGACAGGCAGATCTGTCACCAACACAAAGTGCACCATTAGTGGCATAGAGCGAACTGTTGATTGGGAACAAGAGTGGGGCTTTACTAAGCACCAAGGGGACACATGCTCTGTAAAAGGGAGAGCCATCCAACAGCAGGAAGGAAAGGAAGAGGGAAAACACTGAATAGAAGAGGGAGAAAACCAGAGAGAGAGAGAGAGAGAGAGAAAGAGAGAAAGAGAGAGAAAGAGAGAGAGAGTGAGTGAGTGAGGAAAGGGAGTCAAAGTGAGAGAAAAAACATGACTAGAAAGAAAAAAGTGAGAAGGGCAGAGCAACAGGGAGGAGAAAACAGGCCAGAGGGCCACAGACTAAAGAGAGAGGAGGGAGAGAGAGATGAGGGAGAGACTAGTTCCCATACCAGACATCCTCTGTGTTGTTTGTTTTGTTTGAAAGTGAATGATAAAAGAGGCATGAAATCGGCAGAGAAAGGCAACACAACAGCGAGGGTCCGGGGCCCTCCATCACACCCCACACAGCTCCACACTGGCGGCAGGGACAATGAGCCCCCAGCACTCCCAAGCACAAACACCCACCCCAGGCCGCCACAGACAACACAGCTGTGTGGATGCGGTAAATAAATAACTTACTCGAATGCATTAACCAATGTTTGGGCAGCAAGCTGTCCTTTTTGAGAGCTTCAGTACTGTCCAGCTTTACCAGCAGGATGTTCACTTGCAGCTCCATCAAAGGCATTAACCCAGATCCGGGACATTACCACTTTACCGCCCAACCTGACCCCATGGTGACCCCACACTCCTCCAGGAAGACAGTGGACATTGTCGTGTAATGGTACTCATCAGCCAGCCCTAGCCCCAGACTCAGTCCTATAGCCCTAGCCTGATAGTCATATAGCCCTAGTCCTATAGCCCTAGTCCTAAAGGCCTAGCCCCAGAGCCCTAGTCCCAGAGCCCTAGTCCCAGAGCCCTAGCCCCAGAGCCCTAGTCCCAGAGCCCTAGTCCCAGAGCCCTAGTCCCAGAGCCCTAGTCCCAGAGCCCTAGCCCCAGAGCCCTAGTCCCAGAGCCCTAGTCCCAGAGCCCTAGCCCCAGAGCCCTAGTCCCAGAGCCCTAGTCCCAGAGCCCTAGGCCCTAGTCCCAGAGCCCTAGGCCCAGGGCCCTAGGCCCAGGGCCCTAGTCCCAGAGCCCTAGTACCCCAGTCACAGTCATAGCGCACACATCTTTAATAAAGTAACAAATTATGCGTGCCGTCAATTAGCTTTCTGATAAAAACATCATAGTTGAGGGTGGGGCAGCAGCAGAACAATGATGGAAGTAAACACTTTCCCAGGAGCGCCGGCATACTGCTGGCCTGGAAGACATTAGCATAGTCTGCTGCAGAACAAAGAGACCATTAATTGAAAAGCAAAGCTGCTTGAAAGATGAAAAGTGGGGGAGGGTGGGGGGCTCTACAGGCACCGGGACCTGGTTGTGTTGGGGGCTCTACTGGGACCTGGTTGTGTTGGGGGTGGGGCTCTACTGGGACCTGGTTGTGTTGGGGAGGTGGGGCTCTACAGGCACCAGGACCTGGTTGTGTTGGGGGTGGGGCTCTACTGGGACCTGGTTGTGTTGGGGAGGTGGGGCTCTACAGGCACCAGGACCTGGTTGTGTTGGGGGGTGGGGCTCTACAGGCACCAGGACCTGGTTGTGTTGGGGGGTGGGGCTCTACAGGCACCAGGACCTGGTTGTGTTGGGGGGTGGGGCTCTACAGGCACCAGGACCTGGTTGTGTTGGGGGGTGGGGCTCTACAGGCACTGGGACCTTTTTCAACACGATCACAGCTCATACAGATCAGTCTAATGGGACAGGCTGATACCTTTCTGTCCGTGTCGACTGCTGAACTTGTCTCCTATCTCCGGTCTCCTGGTCTGCCTCAGCAGTATTTTGATGAGAAACGCGTCGTCTGCGTTAGAGGAGATCATCACCTTCTCAACGTAGGAGTCGGTGGAGCCCTTGTAACTGCAGGAAGGAGAAGCAGGGTCAGTGAGGAGAGGAGAGGCGGGGTCAGTAAGGAGAGGCAGGGTCAGTGAGGAGAGGCAGGGTCAGCGAGGATAGGCGGGGTGAGTGAGGAAAGGAGAGGCGGGGTCAGTGAGGAGACGCGGGGTCAGTGAGGAGAGGCGGGGTCAGTGAGGAGAGGCAGGGTCAGTGAGGAGAGGAGAGGCGGGGTCAGTGAGGAGAGGAGAGGCGGGGTCAGTGAGGAGAGGCGGGGTCAGTTAGGAGAGGCGGGGTCAGTGAGGAGAGGAGGGGTCAGTGAGGAGAGGTGGGGTCAGTGAGGAGAGGTGGGGTCAGTGAGGAGAGGTGGGGTCAGTGAGGAAAGGAGAGGCAGGGTCAGTGAGGAGAGGCGGGGTCAGTGAGGAGAGGCGGGGTCAGTGAGGAGAGGAGAGGCAGGGTCAGTGAGGAGAGGCGGGGTCAGTGAGGAGAGGCGGGGACAGTGAAATGACTGACCAATTCACTGACACGCATTGGATGGAAAACCATTTAGCACAAACGTCTGAAGAGATGGTAGATGAGAAACAAACCCTATCCAGAGGTTCTGGTGGGTTTCTGTTACTGAGGGGGCTGGGGCGGCCAGCCAGTTAGCCAGCCTGCAGGCAGGAAGGAGAGTGATAAGGCATGTGCTCACCCACCTGATGGGCACATCTCTGTACTGAGGCTGTCCTGGCTGGGCACTGCCCTCCAGTGGTGCCTGGGTGACAGTGGGCATGGACTTGTTCACCAGTACCTGTTTGTTCTCCACCTTTTCACCTAGAAGACAGACACACACAGATCCCAGATTCCCTCCTGATTCTAACGTTTAATCTTGTAGGTGCTTTTACAAATGTGCAACGTTCCTTTAATGTTAAAAAACATTCACGTGCAATGAAGGATCAATCCAAATGGATAGACAGTTAAGAGTCTAGTGTAAAGAGTGACATAACTGGTTGATTCCTTGTTCACACGTCTCACAGAAGGGCTTTCCTTACCAGGGGAGCAGATGCCATCGGCATCCAGGATATTGTGTCTCCAGATGGGCTTGCGTGTGGCTGCGTCCAGCATTGGACCCATCACCTTGTCAAACGTCTGGTTGGTGTAGCGCCTCAGTGTGCACTTGGAGTTCTTGTAGACCAGACACCTGCCAAACCCTGAGGCAGGAAGAACAGAGGACATCAGATATCAGTACCGCATACATCCAGCAGGGGGCACTGGACTGGCCTCTCGCTGAATGCAATGTCCCGGTGACGTATCGTAATGCAGATGACACAACGTGAGCGTACGTGGAGGAAGTCGATGTGATAACACCGTGAACTGACCTCGGTCCAGGGAGGCCTTGTTGAGGATCAGAGCGTCCTCTATGTCGTAGCCGCTGTAGCTCATCACGGCCACAGTGGCGTTCTGGCCAGCAGGCAGCTTCTCAAAGTCGATCAGCTCGATGGTCCTAGTCTTCACCATGGGCTTCTGGGGGTAGGCCAGCAGGTACATCAGGGTGTCGATGCGGTTCCTCTGGTTGTAGCCAATCGTACCTGACGGGATAGCAGTAGAAATACAATTACTGGCGCGGACAAACACATTAGCGGTTTCCATACTCAATTGTCTGATAAAAACATCTGTCTGTAACTAAATCATCAGAGACGATACGGAAGGGATGACATGACCAGGAAAACAAAAACACCCCAACGTGTGACAACCTCATTCCCCAGAGACCATCCTAGAGAACGGCCAAATAGTTTTGTCGTGCCCCTCCACGGGCTGGAGTTAAGCCAGGACCCAGAGGACCAGCATCATGCTGCAGACTGAGTGTGGAGGATCTGGCTACGTTCTGGAACAAGGGACGCCCTCCCCGGAGGCCTTGACATTTGTCAGATGCTATTACTTCACAATCAGACAACAAGCAACAGGGCCCTGTGATAACAGCCCACCCGCCCATAAAGCCACATTAGCACATGTATGGACCTGGTCACACAACAGACAGGGCCAGAGGATATTGCTCCAAATATAGTTCCAGTCGCAGTGTGTTTGTGTAAAGACGAGGTGGTGGGCGGGTGGGGGTTGTGTGTGTGTGTGTGTGTGTGTGTGTGGGGGGGGGGCTGGGTTACTGAGCCCTTTATATTAGTGGTGCCGTTTGGAGACGTTTTGGTTACCAGGGAGCTCCTGGGTTGCCTGTCGCTGGCAGCTGAACACACTGACCCCCTGAACACAGCCAACAGCAGACACAATGACTTGCAAATGACACTCTGAGTGACTGGCAGGGAATGGCCCACAGCACACACGGGCCACAAAGGAGAGCCAGAGCGGGCGCCACATGTTTAAGCGCACACACACACACACACACACACACACACACACACACACACACACACACACTCTGATGACAAGAAATGAGGGTCTTCACATCGGTACACACCGCATTTGTGAGGATGTTTGCTGAGTACCGATGCCTGATCTTTAAAGATGCAACGTCTGCAGACAGTAGCACAATAAACCCGGTCTTACCCATGGCCTGCTTGCCCATTGCACACTGGTATGTGTTCCTGGGGGACTGGTTGTGATGGGGGTAGGGGATCAGTCCAGCACACACCCCTAGCAGTGTGAAGGGCTCAATCTCCAAGTGCGTTGTGTCCCTGTGTACAAAACAAGAGCATTAGGACTGAAAGGAATTAGCAGAGAATATTTATAGATCACCAGAGAATACTTACTAGACATGGAGACAACAACACAGCGTGAAAGGCCCAATGTTTCAGACACCAGAGGCATAATGTTTCAGATACCAGAGGCCTAATGTTTCAGACACAAGAGGTCTAATGTTTCAGACACAAGAGGTCTAATGTTTCAGACACAAGAGGTCTAATGTTTCAGACACCAGAGGTCTAATGTTTCAGACACCAGAGGCCTAATGTTTCATACACAAGAGGTCTAATGTTTCAGACACGAGAGGTCTAATGTTTCAGATACCAGAGGTCTAATGTTTCAGATACCAGAGGCCTAATGTGTCAGATACCAGAGGCCTAATGTGTCAGATACCAGAGGCCTAATGTTTCAGACACAAGAGGTCTAATGTTTCAGACATCAGAGGTCTAATGTTTCAGATACCAGAGGCCTAATGTTTCAGACACCAGAGGTCTAATTTTTCAGACACGAGAGGCCTAATGTTTCAGACACGAGAGGTCTAATGTTTCAGACACCAGAGGCCTAATGTTTCAGACACCAGAGGTCTAATGTTTCAGACACCAGAGGTCTAATGTTTCAGACACCAGAGGCCTAATGTTTCAGACACCAGAGGCCTAATGTTTCAGACACCAGAGGTCTAATGTTTCAGACACCAGAGGTCTAATGTTTCAGACACCAGAGGCCTAATGTTTCAGACACCAGAGGCCTAATGTTTCAGACACCAGAGGCCTAATGTTTCAGACACCAGAGGCCTAATGTTTCAGACACCAGAGGTCTAATGTTTCAGACACCAGAGGTCTAATGTTTCAGACACCAGAGGTCTAATGTTTCAGACACCAGAGGCCTAATGTTTCAGACACCAGAGGTCTAATGTTTCAGACACAAGAAGCCTAATGTTTCAGACACCAGAGGTCTAATGTTTCAGACACCAGAGGTCTAATGTTTCAGACACCAGAGGTCTAATGTTTCAGACACCAGAGGTCTAATGTTTCAGACACAAGAAGCCTAATGTTTCAGACACCTGAGGCATAATGTTTCAGACATCAAAGGTCTAATGTTTCAGATAAGAGGCCCAATGTTGCATACAGAGGCGTGAAGCCAAATGTTTCAGACAAGAGACATAGCCCAAAATTACTTACTTATTTATTGTGTGCTCATAAATGGAGATCTGACAGTCGTTTTCCTCATTCACATCCAGATATTCAACCAGGCTCTCATGGAGAAAATCCTCAAAGGTCCTGGCAGCAAGACAAAATGAACATCAACAAAAGCAAGTTCACAGCATGTAGAACTAATAGAATTAATATAGCACATTGGTAATGGAGTGTATTGTGATAAGGGAGTCCAGTGTATTATAATAAGGGAGTCCAGTGTATCATAATAAGGGAGTCCAGTGTATTATAATAAGGGAGTCCAGTGTATCATAATAAGGGAGTCCAGTGTATCGTAATAAGGGAGTCCAGTGTATCGTAATAAGGGAGTCCAGTGTATCGTAATAAGGGAGTCCAGTGTATCGTAATAAGGGAGTCCAGTGTATCGTAATAAGGGAGTCCAGTGTATCGTAATAAGAGAGTCCAGTGTATCGTAATAAGGGAGTCCAGTGTATCGTAATAAGGGAGTCCAGTGTATCGTAATAAGGGAGTCCAGTGTATCGTAATAAGGGAGTCCAGTGTATCATAATAAGGGAGTCCAGTGTATCGTAATAAGGGAGTCCAGTGTATTGTAATAAGGGAGTCCAGTGTATTATAATAAGGGAGTCCAGTGCATTATAATAAGGGAGTCCAGTGTATTATAATAAGGGAGTCCAGTGTATTATAATAAGGGAGTCCAGTGTATTATAATAAGGGAGTCCAGTGTATTATAATAAGGGAGTCCAGTGTATTATAATAAGGGAGTCCAGTGTATTATAATAAGGGAGTCCAGTGTATTATAATAAGGGAGTCCAGTGTATTATAATAAGGGAGTCCAGTGTATTATAATAAGGGAGTCCAGTGTATCGTAATAAGGGAGTCCAGTGTATCGTAATAAGGGAGTCCAGTGTATCGTAATAAGGGAGTCCAGTGTATCGTAATAAGGGAGTCCAGTGTATCGTAATAAGGGAGTCCAGTGTATCGTAATAAGGGAGTCCAGTGTATCGTAATAAGGGAGTCCAGTGTATCGTAATAAGGGAGTCCAGTGTATCGTAATAAGGGAGTCCAGTGTATCGTAATAAGGGAGTCCAGTGTATCGTAATAAGGGAGTCCAGTGTATCGTAATAAGGGAGTCCAGTGTATCGTAATAAGGGAGTCCAGTGTATCGTAATAAGGGAGTCCAGTGTATTATAATAAGGGAGTCCAGTGTATTATAATAAGGGAGTACAGTGTATTATAATAAGGGAGTCCAGTGTATTATAATAAGGGAGTCCAGTGTATCATAATAAGGGAGTCCAGTGTATTATAATAAGGGAGTCCAGTGTATCGTAATAAGGGAGTCCAGTGTATTATAATAAGGGAGTCCAGTGTATCGTAATAAGGGAGTCCAGTGTATTATAATAAGGGAGTCCAGTGTATCGTAATAAGGGAGTCCAGTGTATTATAATAAGGGAGTCCAGTGTATTATAATAAGGGAGTCCAGTGTATTATAATAAGGGAGTCCAGTGTATCATAATAAGGGAGTCCAGTGTATTATAATAAGGGAGTCCAGTGTATTATAATAAGGGAGTCCAGTGTATTATAATAAGGGAGTCCAGTGTATCATAATAAGGGAGTCCAGTGTATCGTAATAAGGGAGTCCAGTGTATCATAATAAGGGAGTCCAGTGTATCGTAATAAGGGAGTCCAGTGTATTATAATAAGGAAGTCCAGTGTATTATAATAAGGGAGTCCAGTGTATCATAATAAGGGAGTCCAGTGTATCATAATAAGGGAGTCCAGTGTATTATAATAAGGGAGTCCAGTGTATCGTAATAAGGGAGTCCAGTGTATTATAATAAGGGAGTCCAGTGTATTATAATAAGGGAGTCCAGTGTATCATAATAAGGGAGTCCAGTGTATCATAATAAGGGAGTCCAGTGTATTATAATAAGGGAGTCCAGTGTATCGTAATAAGGGAGTCCAGTGTATCGTAATAAGGGAGTCCAGTGTATTATAATAAGGGAGTCCAGTGTATCGTAATAAGGGAGTCCAGTGTATTATAATAAGGAAGTCCAGTGTATTATAATAAGGAAGTCCAGTGTATTATAATAAGGGAGTCCAGTGTATTATAATAAGGGAGTCCAGTGTATTGTGATAAGGGAGTCCAGTGTATTATAATAAGGGAGTCCAGTGTATTATAATAAGGGAGTCCAGTGTATTATAATAAGGGAGTCCAGTGTATTGTGATAAGGGAGTCCAGTGTATTATAATAAGGGAGTCCAGTGTATTATAATAAGGGAGTCCAGTGTATCGTAATAAGGTCAGCTGTATATGACAAGGTCATAGAGCCCACCTGTATCCCTGGGTCAACTCCTCAATGTGTTTGTTCTTCACCATTGGTTGTCCTTTCTTCACAATGATGTACGGCCTGACAGAAGCAAACACCCAAGCAAAACATCAAATACAACTCTAAAAGTTGCAGCGAGATAACCGATTTAAAACACCTGTAGACCCAAGTTATAGCAGAACCTGAGCTAAATCCTGACCCAGCTCAGTGTGCACAGTGGTTGGGTGTCACGGCCTTCGAGGCGTCTGTACCTGCAGAGGCGTCCTCCGTCTGACGAGATGTAGACACATCGGTCTGTCAGGTTGGTGGAGATGGACACAAACTCATTGATGAACCCAGCCCGTCGCATCAGCCTGAAGGTGAAGACCAGCCGTTGGTGGTCCCGGATCACACCGAGGATGTTACCTGTGGACAGGACAGACACATTTAAAGGCTCCAAACACTATAATTGTTCAGACTTTATTAGGGAATACATGACGGGGACACTGCCCTTCAAAGTATCTGCGAATGTGTAAGATTTGACCAAGCACACATTTCCCCACTACAGTACCCCAACAACACAAGACCCGCAACCTAACCATTACCTATCACACACAGAGTTTAGAGCTAAAGCCTCTAGAGCTAAAGCCTCTGGAGCTAAAGCCTCTGGAGCTAAAGCCTCTGGAGCTAAAGCCTCTGGAGCTAAAGCCTCTGGAGCTAAAGCCTCTGGAGCTAAAGCCTCTGGAGCTCAAGCCTCTGGAGCTAAAGCCTCTGGAGCTAAAGCCTCTGGAGCTCAAGCCTCTGGAGCTCAAGCCTCTGGAGCTAAAGCCTCTGGAGCTAAAGCCTCTGGAGCTAAAGCCTCTGGAGCTAAAGCCTCTGGAGCTAAAGCCTCTGGAGCTAAAGCCTCTGGAGCTAAAGCCTCTGGAGCTAAAGCCTCTGGAGCTAAAGCCTCTGGAGCTAAAGCCTCTGGAGCTAAAGCCTCTGGAGCTAAAGCCTCTGGAGCTAAAGCCTCTGGAGCTAAAGCCTCTGGAGCTAAGCCTCTGGAGCTCAAGCCTCTGGAGCTCAAGCCTCTGGAGCTCAAGCCTCTGGAGCTCAAGCCTCTGGAGCTCAAGCCTCTGGAGCTCAAGCCTCTGGAGCTCAAGCCTCTGGAGCTCAAGCCTCTGGAGCTCAAGCCTCTGGAGCTCAAGCCTCTGGAGCTCAAGCCTCGGGAGCTCAAGCCTCGGGAGCTCAAGCCTCGGGAGCTCAAGCCTCGGGAGCTCAAGCCTCGGGAGCTCAAGCCTCGGGAGCTCAAGCCTCGGGAGCTCAAGCCTCGGGAGCTCAAGCCTCGGGAGCTCAAGCCTCTGGAGCTCAAGCCTCTGGAGCTCAAGCCTCTGGAGCTAAAGCCTCTGGAGCTAAAGCCTCTGGAGCTAAAGCCTCTGGAGCTAAAGCCTCTGGAGCTAAAGCCTCTGGAGCTAAAGCCTCTGGAGCTAAAGCCTCTGGAGCTAAAGCCTCTGGAGCTAAAGCCTCTGGAGCTAAAGCCTCTGGAGCTAAAGCCTCTGGAGCTAAAGCCTCTGGAGCTAAAGCCTCTGGAGCTAAAGACTCTGGAGCTAAAGACTCTGGAGCTAAAGACTCTGGAGCTAAAGACTCTGGAGCTAAAGACTCTGGAGCTAAAGACTCTGGAGCTAAAGACTCTGGAGCTAAAGACTCTGGAGCTAAAGACTCTGGAGCTAAAGACTCTGGAGCTAAAGACTCTGGAGCTAAAGACTCTGGAGCTAAAGACTCTGGAGCTAAAGACTCTGGAGCTAAAGACTCTAGCAGGGGGGCTGTGTGGATATTGAAGTTTAAGAAACGGAAAAGCCTGTCTGTGTGTATGTGTGTGTGTGTGTGAGAGAGACACGAGTCACTTTGACTCCTGCTGTTACTAATTCTGCAAACCTGGAGGCAGACAGTCAACATCATGTCATTGTTATCGGGGGTTTGGGAGACACAATGTACATGTTAATTAATGGACTTTTCCATGTCAAACAGAACAAAATGCAAAGCTTATCAGACACTGAGAATAAAAGAACAACAACATGTGCTTTCTGTAAACTGGAAATTCATGGCGTGTCCCAACATGTTTGAGTCTTGAAAGCAAAGGAAGGCTAATGAGTTTCAAACAATCACACGATAAAGAACAACCAAAAGCAACAACACTGATGAAAGCATACTGCTGGTTGTGTATGCTAACGGTTATTGTTCGAGGATACTGCTGGTAGTGTATGCTAACGGTTATTGTTCGAGCATACTGCAGGTTGTGTATAATAACGGTTATTGTTTGAACATACTGCTGGTTGTGTATGCTAACGGTTATTGTTCGAGCATACTGCCGGTTGTGTATGCTAACGGTTATTGTTCTGGCTGTCTGAGGGAGCAGAACGTGAACACGGTGTTTGTCAACACTATATATAGAGACTGTATGTGTAGTCACCGTTGAGGAAGACCAGGAACACAGTGGGATAGGAGAGCTCCTCTCCACACAGCAGGTTGACATCCTCCACTCCCAGGTTAAAGGCCAGCTTAACAATGGGGCCGTCCTCCATGTCTGTGGTGATGTGAGTCATTAGGGCCAGGTTCTTCACCAGACCACAGGCCTAGCAGGAGACAGGGCATTACAAAGTCAGGGGACAGATCCTCATCTACACAGGACAGGGCTTGTCCAGGGATAAAAACAAATAGCCATTAATGAGCTATTAGAATATTTACTCTTCATCAGGGTTCATACACCTTTTCCAAGGTCAAATTCAAGCACTTTTCAAGCACTTTCAAGGTATTTTTTTAAGCTTTTTCCAGCACCTTACATCACCGTGAATTACATACCAATACATAGTTAAATTTAATATCCATTGTTTATATCACATTAGCGATAAACGCTATAAACAGACAAAATTGTCTTTTGAAATAGCAGAAGGATCAGATATTTGAAAACAAAATAAATGCAAACATTCGTCTTTAAAGTAGTCAGATTCACCTCTTTGAACTTTTTAACAATATTGTGCAAATCAAAACAACTTGAAACAACTATGTATATGGTATACCTCAAGTGCATATTTAACTTAATTTAATCAACTCAACAAGATATTTTAATGTTTTAAACAAAATCAACTTAAAATTGACTTTGGTGGACTTTATCCTGCAAAAATAAATAAAAATTAATACGCCCAAACAAAATACTGAAAAACTAAACAAATCAACTTACTCTGTTAAATAAAACAAAACACTGCACTAAACACCGAACAATGCACGTTTAGGCCAAATAATACATTAAGGACCTATTAAGGAGTGTCTTTGAGCTCCTTCAGCTTGTCATTTAGCTGTTTTTCTACAGCATCCAGACTTTTTTGTTTTTATTTTGCAGCTCTGCAAAGACCATTTGATTTCGAGATGAAGCTGAGTTTTCCAACCGATTCAGCTTTCTCTGCATTACTATCTGCAGATTTCAGAAGGACCCTTACGTCCTCCTCCATTCTCTTCTTTTTTGCCTTGATCTCAGCTATCTTCTCCATTACTCCCTTTCTCTTCTGAGCAGTCTCCTCATCTATCGTTTTTGGTCATCCATATATTAATATTAGATAATTGTGGTATTTCTGCCAGGCAGCAGCTGCAGAGAGGAGTAGTTCCTTCGTGTAGACTATGTTGAGCAGCCCTCCAATATGGTTCACATGCTCCTGAATGATCCGCTGAGCAATAAGAGAATGCTCTTGCAGGTTCTCCACCATCACCTCTTTGTTAACAGAAAACCCTCTCTCGACAGAGGCTTGACCATGGGAGAGGAACACAAGGAATAGACTGGCAGATCGCAGTCACACATGCATAAGCGAGTGCAGCAGGTTTCATTTTACGATCTCCAACATTTTTTTTCTCCATTTAAATAACGAACTATTCATGCAGATTAGATATTTGCTGTGAAATAAATACAGTTACAATTTCAAGCATTTTCAAGCACTTTATCCAACATTTAAGCACTTTTCAAACCTTGAAAACACATCATAAAAATTCAAGCACTTTCAAGGATTTCAAGCACCCGTAGGAACCCTGTTCATGTGTTCATACAGCAGGTGTGTACGCATTAGGTAGTGTATGTGTGTCTTTGTGTGTGTGTGTGTGCGTGCGTCTGACTCACCTCTCCCTCCGGGGTATCAGAGGGACACAACATGCCCCACTGAGAGGGCTGTAAAGAGCGAGGTCCGCTGACCTTCCTCGTCTTCTCAAACTGGGATGAGATCCGGGTCATCATTCCCAACGCCGAGATGAAGGAGAGGCGAGATAGCACCTGGGTCACGCCCTGCCGGTCCATCTTAAACCTTTTCAGCGACCAGTTCCCCTTGGGACCGACAGACAGAGGGATAGTTCAAATGAGCGGGTCTATAAGCATGTTACTACTGTCCAGGACCAGAGCTTGGTTTAGGGTCAGAACTGAACTCACGGTGGAGATGGCATTGACCATCCCGTTGGTGATCTGGTCCTGGCGCATGTGTTTGACAATGTCAAACTGCGCCGCCCGCTGTTTGGGGATGATCTGGTCCGAGATCTTCTTCAGCTCGGAGTTGAATTTCTTAAATAGATCCTCAAACAGCAGAGACAGCAACTAACCAAAGGAAAGAGGACAGAGAAAAAGAAGAGAGATGGCACTGTCAGGACTCTAGGTGCCGATATTCATGTTGCGTCTCTGAGTAGGAGTTCTGATCTAGGGTCAGTTCGTTGCCTGTCAATAGGAAAACGTTCATTATGATCCAAAAAGTGTTCAGAGGTACTCTTAGACAGAGTATTCTTAAACATTTAAACACACTAATTTCCCAAAGCCATGATGGGAGAATTAATGAAATATGCCTTAAGTATGTGGATGCGTGACCATTACACAAGTAAAGTGTCTCTATGGGAATTTGTGCCCATTTAGTCAAAAGAGAATTTGTGAGGTCAGGCACTGACGTTGACCAAGATGACCAATCGCTGTTCCAATTCATCCCACAGGTGTTAATTAGCGTTGAGATCGGCAGTCAGTGCCAGTTGAGTTCCTCCACACCAACCTCAGTCACACCACTCCTCTGTTATCTAACTTCCATTTGCTTCTGCCAGCTGTTTAGTCCCCTGTCCTTATTCGCTCAGAGACAACAACTGCAGAGACACATGTAATAACCAGGTGTGTAAACCTGGAGATAAGCCTGACCTGCCCTATGCCTCTTCTCAGTACGCCGTCAGTGGGAACATCTCTCGAGTACGCCTCCTCTCGCTCAACCTTGCACCAACTCCTGGCCCCATTTGCATACATCAAAACAAACAAGCGACGCCGGCGAAATTAATAATAAAGAAATTAAGCTTCCGTTGCGCAGGCGGCCCAATTAGTTGAATGTCAGGGAATCATAATTGGAGAGCGGAGATTTCTGGGCGTTGTGAGTGCATAAGCTCCCTATTGAAAGGAGGCCCTGTGGCCCACTCCACCTCCACCCCCAACACGCCTCCCCTCCTCATCCAGAGCTGGTGGAGGTGGGGGTAAATTAAAGGCCTTAAGACAGCTGTAATTACATTATCAGAGCCAGGGCCTGCAGGATTAGCTCAATCGCTCCAGTCAAGGCGGCCATTCTTTTGTGAACAGAAATCCCTCGTCTTCCGCGGCCCTGGGATTTGGGTGCCGCTGCTGCGTATCTCCCGCTACCACTGACAAAGCCAATAGAGGCTGGAATACAGAGCGAGGAGGGGTGTGTGGGGTGAGGGTGGGGGGATGAGAAAAAGTGGGTAAAGAAACAAAATAGGCAACAACAAAGAGGAAGGAAAATAATGAAGGTATTAATAAAGGGAAGGAGAGTGGTGAGAATAAGGATGAAGGGTTAGAGACTAGGGCATGAGGAGGTGCGTATACTGGTGGTCGTCTGCATAGACTGGTGCATATACTGGTGGTCGTCTGCATAGACTGGTGCGTATACTAGTGGTCGTCTGCATAGACTGGTGCGTATACTGGTGGTCGTCTGCATAGACTGGTGCGTATACTGGTGGTCGTCTGCATAGACTGGTGCGTATACTGGTGGTCGTCTGCATAGACTGGTGCGTATACTGGTGGTCGTATACTGGTGGTCGTCTGCATAGACTGGTGCGTATACTGGTGGTCGTCTGCATAGACTTGTGCGTCCTCTGCATAGACTGGTGCGTATACTGGTGGTCGTCTGCATAGACTGGTGCGTATACTGGTGGTCGACTGCATAGACTGGTGCGTATACTGGTGGTCGACTGCATAGACTGGTGCGTATACTGGTGGTCGACTGCATAGACTGGTGCGTATACTGGTGGTCGACTGCATAGACTGGTGCGTATACTGGTGGTCGACTGCATAGACTGTTGCGTATACTGGTGGTCGTCTGCATAGACTGGTGCGTATACTGGTGGTCGTCTGCATAGACTGGTGCGTATACTGGTGGTCGTCTGCATAGACTGGTGCGTCGTCTGCATAGACTGGTGCGTCGTCTGCATAGACTGGTGCGTCGTCTGCATAGACTGGTGCGTCGTCTGCATAGACTGGTGCGTCGTCTGCATAGACTGGTGCGTATACTGGTGGTCGTCTGCATAGACTGGTGCGTATACTAGTGCGTCGTCTGCATAGACTGGTGCGTCGTCTGCATAGACTGGTGCGTATACTGGTGGTCGTCTGCATAGTCTGGTGCGCCGTCTGCATAGACTGGTGCGTATACTGGTGGTCGTCTGCATAGACTGGTGCGTATACAAGTGCGTCGTCTGCATAGACTGGTGCGTATACTGGTGGTCGTCTGCATAGTCTGGTGCGTCGTCTGCATAGACTGGTGCGTATACTGGTGGTCGTCTGCATAGACTGGTGCGTATACTAGTGCGTCGTCTGCATAGACTAGTGCGTCGTCTGCATAGACTGGTGCGTATACTGGTGGTCGTCTGCATAGTCTGGTGGGTCGTCTGCATAGACTGGTGCGTATACTGGTGGTCGTCTGCATAGTCTGGTGCGTCGTCTGCATAGACTGGTGCGTATACTGGCGGTCGTCTGCATAGACTGGTGCGTATACTAGTGTGTCGTCTGCATAGACTGGTGCGTATGCTGGTGCGTCGTCTGCATAGACTGGTGCGTCGTCTGCATAGACTGGTGCGTCGTCTGCATAGACTGGTGCGTCGTCTGCATAGACTGGTGCGTCGTCTGCATAGACTGGTGCGTCGTCTGCATAGACTGGTGCGTCGTCTGCATAGACTGGTGCGTCGTCTGCATAGACTGGTGCGTCGTCTGCATAGACTGGTGCGTCGTCTGCATAGACTGGTGCGTCGTCTGCATAGACTGGTGCGTATACTGGTGGTCGTCTGCATAGTCTGGTGCGTCGTCTGCATAGACTGGTGCGTATACTGGTGGTCGTCTGCATAGACTGGTGCGTCGTCTGCATAGACTGGTGCGTATACTGGTGGTCGTCTGCATAGACTGGTGCGTATACTAGTGCGTCGTCTGCATAGACTGGTGCGTCGTCTGCATAGACTGGTGCGTATACTGGAGGTCGTCTGCATAGACTGGTGCGTCGTCTGCATAGACTGGTGCGTATACTGGTGGTCGTCTGCATAGACTGGTGCGTATACTAGTGCGTCGTCTGCATAGACTGGTGCGTCGTCTGCATAGACAGGTGCGCATACTGGTGGTCGTCTGCATAGACTGGTGTGTCGTCTGCATAGACTGGTGCGTATACTGGTGCGTCGTCTGCATAGACTGGTGCGTCGTCTGCAGACTACAGTAACACAGCCAGACAATTTATTCAATTAGCATTGAGCATTAATTCAATGACAAAGTAGTGTGGAGACAATCGAGGCAGGCACTGTTAATCTGTACTGTGAAATCTCAAGGCCACAGTACTAATGAAAGATTGTACAGGAAATTGTGTTAAAGGTAGCTGTGATTCACAGGCCGACGTGCAGAACAGTTACAGTAAAGGTGACAGTGAAGCAGTCACCTGTCCAGCCAACTCCAGACGCTTGTTTCCATAATAGTCTCTGTCATCCACCTTGTTCTCTCCTTGGGCCAGGATCACCCTGCGTACCATCACTGCCAGGTAAATACACTTGGCCCGGAAGTTAAACTCCTTCACCTGGATTTGGAGGAAAAACAGTCAAGTGACCAAAAATCTACAATAATCTGTATTACTAAATGTATTGCATACAATTCGGCGGTAACTTGTAATATAAAATGGTAGCAATGCACGAATGAGGAACAGGCATTAGCTCTTACAAGTGACTTTGATCATTAGGTTTATAGCCTCTATGTTTTGTGGAATGTCTTTGCACATACATCTCAGTAATTAAGCAGACCTTTCATCACGAGGACAGACATCGTTATAGTTTGTTCTACCAACTGAGTCTTACAAGACTTTTTCTCATTATAACAGAACTTACAGGTACATGAGTGAGAATAAGGGAAGCTAACAGCTCTCTGGCCTCCTCCATCTTGGTCTTTTTCGGGCCTCCCCACATGCGCTGTCTCCTCACCTTATTCCCTATGTACTTCAGAGCCTAGGAAACACCAGAAACAATATGGCACTATAAAACATGTGTCAGATCACAGGGTGAACAAATTAGGAACATAGACTTGGAGAAGTAACTGTAATGTAATAGAAAATGTGTGAGATGGCGGTGTATCGTCCCAACAAAAGGACATAAATTAACATTGAGGGATTTGTAGTATTATTGTAGTCTTTTAGCAGGTCAAGTGAATCTTGTAGCAGGTCAAGCCTGGAGATGAGTCAGCCCTCGTGACCACCCTGCCTCCCAACCCACACACAGACATCACTAACGCAGGGTCTGTCATATTGACGTGCAGTAGAGGGGCAGTCAGAGGTCAGCAAGACCACCCACCTTACAGGGTATAACCATGGGCTACTGAGGGCCGTGGAAAATATATTACGCAGAGAAAATATATTCCCGTACTTCCCAGAGGCAAGAATAATGGCACATAGCTTTACACTGAGAAGGCATTCTAAAAACATTTCACCAAAAACAAACTCAAGTACTTTTCCAATATTCGAGAGAAGACAATGGACAAAGGAGAGACTGCAATCTGTCTTGTATTTGCTTACATACAGTGCATCCAGAAAGTATTAACAGCGCTTCACTTTTTCTACATTTTGTTATGTTTCAGCATTAAATCAATTAAATCCAAAATGGATTTAATTGATTTTTTCCCTCAAGATTCTACCCACCATACCTCACAATGACAACGTGAAAAAAGTTTTTCATATTTTTTATAGATTTGCAAAAAGTTTAAAACAAAAATACAACATGTACATAAGTATTCACAGCCTTTGCTCATTACTTTGTAGAAGCACCCTTGGCAGCAATAACAGCCTCAAGTATGATGCTACATGATTGGCACAACTATTTTTGGGCAGCTTCTCCCATTCTTCTTTGCACAACCACTCAAGTTGTCCCGAAGCCACTCCTTTGTTATCTTCGCTGTGTGCTTAGGGTTGTTGTCCTGTTGGAAGTTGAGCCTTCGCCCCAGTCTGAGGTCCAGAGCAGGTTTTCATCAAGGATGTCTCTGCACATTGCCGCATTCATCTTACTCTTGATCCTGACCAGTCTCCAAAAACTGTTCTGCTGCTGAAAAACATCTCCACAGCATGGTGCTGCCACCACCGTGCTTCACTGTTGGAATGGTTTTGACTCTGTAATGAGCAGTGCCTTGTTTCCTCCAGACATGACACTTGGCATTCAGGCCAAAGAGTTCAATATTTGTTTCATCATACCAGAGAATCTTATTTCTCATGGTTGAGAGTCCTTCAGGTTAGGGGTGTGCGATATGACGATATTTAATCGTGGACGATTAAAATGTCTCCACGATTCACTTTTTCGGAAATATCGTAGAATCGCGCTCCAGTGCACGTTCAATTAGATGCAGATCTATGGCGTTTTTTCAGCTACGTATCAACATGCAATGCGCGGTGCGCTAGATGTCAGCGTGTTAACACTAGAAGCGCCAACAGCCCATGCCCGCGGGCGTTGCAGTTAGTAATTAAAATAAATATATAATGTTGAAAAGCTACAGCCTCGTTCTTCCATGACTTTTCCTAAATACGTGCATTTTACCTTGTCCCGTTTTCAGAAACTGGATGCGTTTTGGTCTGATCTCGTTTTGGTCCGATCTATATTGGACACCGTTTTGGTCTGGTCTATATGAAACTGGATCCGTTTTGGTCTGGTCTATATAAAACTGGATGCGTTTTGGTCTGGTCTACATGAAACTTGACGCGTTTTGGTCTGGTCTACATGAAACTTGACGCGTTTTGGTCCGATCTATATGAAACTGGATATATGTAACCGATTAATTTGCTGCGGTCTCATGTGCACTCATAACATCACTAATGAACACTCTGCGCAGTGCAACCGGTTAGTATGCGTGTCCTGCTCAGGCAGACAAAAGCTGCGAGATATAGATAGATTGGCTTGGTTGAATTTGAATGAACTAGAAAAAAGAGGTAGGCCTACGTTTATAAAGAAATATATGTTTTACTAAATAAACAGAACGAAAATATAAAACGAAATTGATTAATGTATCTACCGGGTAACAGCAGAATATACCCGACCGTGACCAATATACAAACTGTGTTGTAAAATACGTGTTTCATTGTCTATAGTGCCTTAGTTACTGGGCTGTAATTACTATAATACATTTTACAAATGTAAATGATCAAATTATACACTGTAGCCTAATGTTTTTATTTCAACAGTCTGTGTTGCAATATATACGGCCAATCATGCGCAAATCATTTGATTGCGCGTCGCTTGTGATCTAAAATGTTTTAGCATTTATTACATCAAAATAGGACATACAGTTTGATTGATTTTAATTTATTCGATCTTTAGAAATTTAAATATCATAGCCTGTGCATTTTAAAATCATGGTTTTAATTTTGTATTGTATGGCTACATAAGACAATAAATAGGCTACATACTATTTTAGTAAAATGTTTTACTGCATAATTCACAATTCATTTAATTCAGGATGATAACACAGTAGATCATCTGATGCTGTAGATGGATGGCAGGTTACACAGTGAATGGATGGTGAAGCTGCGGATGAGAATGAAGGTGCTTCTTTGCACCATTGCACTTCCTTTAAATATACACGTGATTAAAATATGCTACTTTAATTTTTTTTTCCCTTTTATGTTTTGTTACCTTGTAACGCTATATTCTTTAAATGGAGATATAATTTGCTTGTATTGCAGCTCAGTAATTAGCAAAATAGTCTTAAAAAGCAACATGAAAAAGAATCGTGATAAAATCGTGAATCGTGATCTTTCCTGAAAAAATCGTGATATGATATTTTTCCCATATCGCCCACCCCTACTTCAGGTGCCTTTTGGCAAAATCCAGACAGGCTGTCATATGGCTTTTACTGAGAAATGGCTTCCGTCTGGCCACTCTACCATACAGGCCTGATTGGTGGAGTGCTGCAGAGATGGTTGTCTTTTCTGGATGGTTCTCCTTTTTTCAGAGCAACGCTGGAGCTTTGTGAGTGACCATCGGGATCTTGGACACCTACTTAACGAAGGCCCATCTCCCCCCGGGTGGCCAGGGAGTCCTGGGGGTTCCAAACATCTTCCATTTACAGATGATGGAGGCCACTGTGGGCCTTCAATGCTCCAGAAATGTGTTGTACCCATTCCCAGATCTGTGCCTCGATAGAATCCTGTCTCTGAGGTCTACAGACAATTCCTTGGACTTCATGGCTTAGTTTGTGCTCTGACATGCACTGTCAACTGTGGGACCTGCCATAGACAGGTGTGTGCCTTTCCAAATCATGTGAAATCAACTGAATTTACAACAGGTGGACTCCAAGATTAATCGTTTTTCACGTTATCATTATGGGGTGTTGTGTGTCAAATCTTGAGGAAATAAATATATTTAACATATTTTGCAATAAGGCTGTAACATAACAAAATCTGGAAAAAGTGAAGCACTGTGAATACTTTCCGGATGCACTGTACCTCCTGTCAGCTGCTGGCTTTTTCAAAGTAACTAAAGACTTAACGATTTAATAATCCAATCCCATCATATGATCACCCTATTAGATTATGTTAAAAGCACCTGAAAACCGTGACTCACATCTTTACTATTCAGACGTTATTTTTCAATGACCTGTCGTTCCAGAGTGGGCAGAGGGAAGACCATTACCTGTATTTGGGTGAAGATCTGGGCTTTCTGGCACTCTTCTAAGCTGGGGGAAAAGCTAGCCATGACATGCTCCTCAGTCCCAATCATCTGTACAATCTCCTGGTCACTCTCCACACCCATAGCCTGTAAGAATAAGAACAGATGTCGCATTATGACAAATCACATGTTTTTTTTGGGAAAACGTATAAGATTAGCCATTTCATTCTTAATAAGTAGCATCCCTGGAAAGAACAGACAGAACAATGTAAATATAGGGGCAGATCCAAAGAACGTTCTTTTTACGATCAGATAGCGCCCCCATGTGGACGATGTAACCGTAGCTTATTGTAAATAAGCATAAACCCCTGGAAAACGAATCCAGTTAAAATATTGGATTTGACTGCTGTGCCAATAAAAAAAAATCTATTCCCATGATTATGTAGTGCCTCGACAGGTAATAAATAGAAACAAGTTATGCAGAAAGGTAAAAGACAGAGAGATCCGACAGTAAAAACCAACTGCTGTGCCATTCAGTACTACCAGAAGATACCATTCACATATTTTGAGTTGGCATGGTTAAGAGATTACCTTGAAAATGATAGCAATGGGGGCATCCTCTGATAGTGTGTTGTGTCTCAGGTAGAATCGTCCCTGCTTAACGATCATATTGGTTCTGCTCTTCTTCTCATGGGTAGAACTGAAACCAAATGGCAGAGCAGTTTGTGTGGAGTCATGCCTCATCACATCACTGTACATACTACTGGACACTTCACTGGACACTTCACTGGACACACCCGGTCACCTCACTGCACACACCCGGTCACCTCACTGCACACACCCGGTCACCTCACTGCACACACCCGGTCACCTCACTGCACACAGCCGGTCACCTCACTGCACACAGCCGGTCACCTCACTGCACACAGCCGGTCACCTCACTGCACACAGCCGGTCACCTCACTGCACACAGCCGGTCACCTCACTGCACACAACCGGTCACCTCACTGCACACACCCGGTCACCTCACTGCACACACCCGGTCACCTCACTGCACACACCCGGTCACCTCACTGCACACACCCGGTCACCTCACTGCACACACCCGGTCACCTCACTGCACACACCCGGTCACCTCACTGCACACACCCCGTCACCTCACTGCACACACCCGGTCACCTCACTGCACACACCCGGTCACCTCACTGCACACACCCGGTCACCTCACTGCACACACCAGGTCACCTCACTGCACACACCCGGTCACCTCACTGCACACACCCGGTCACCTCACTGCACACACCCGGTCACCTCACTGCACACACCCGGTCACCTCACTGCACACACCTGGTCACCTCACTGTACACACCTGGTCACCTCACTGTACACACCTGGTCACCTCACTGTACACACCTGGTCACCTCACTGTACACACCTGGTCACAGAGGCTCCCACGGCTCCCTTCCGATCCTGCTCCACAATGATGCGGTTCTTAGACAGCTGCTCTTGGATAAGAATGACCTTCTCCTGACCTTTGACAATGAAGTAGCCACCTAGGGAAATTAAGACATTATGGATCCTTTATTATGTCTGAGGGAATCCAAACATTATACATTATGCCCATAAATCAACTAATGGGGCATGGAGGAGGTGAGAGTGTAATATTATAAAAATGCAAAGCAGCCCCAGAATCTGGAACCATTTACATGATAACATCACTCATCTCTGTATTAGGGAAATTGTAAGCAGAATACCAGGCCAGTGAGAAACACTTCACAAAAAGATCCTAAAAAAATTGTGAAAAGCTGGTAGAAGCGACAACAGAACAACCAGATTTAATTTCTACCAAGTTTGGCTACCATGTCTTGAATCAATTTGAATCCATTTTCATTCCTGATTGTAGCAGAACAAAATATGAAAACCCTTGCAAGATGAAGATTTATTAAAATCACAGCAGTAAATTGTCAATTTGTTTTTATTTGCAACAAAAATAAAAAAATAAATTTACATTTTGCAAATGCTGATTCACAGAACCAATGTCTGCTTAAACGTAGTCCGCTCTGAATAAGAGGATCAGCTAAATGACATAAACGTCAGATGTACTGTGGGCAGCCCTCCAGGAGGTGACTGCCCTCCATGTAAGGTGTCCAGTCAAGTGTTGCCTACCTGGATCCAGAGGACACTCGTTGAGTTTGGAGTACTCCATGGGGGTTTTCCCTGTGAGGACGCAGTTAGAGCTGCGCAGCATTATGGGCATTCTGAGGACACAAATAAACCCACTGTTAGTAGGAAAGTCTCAGCAAGACTAGTGCGGTGGTAATTGCAGCAGTGTAATGCTGTAGTAGCAGTAGTAGTAACAGTAGTAGTAGTAGTAACAGTAGTAATAGTAACAGTAGTAGTACTGGTAGTAGTAGTATTAGTATTTATAGTAGTAGTAGTAGTAGTAGCAGCAATAGCCTACCAGTAGTAGTAGTAACAGTAGCATTAGTAACAGTAGTAGCAGTAATTGCAGTAGTACTGGTAGTAGTAGTATTAGTATGTATAGTAGTAGTAGTAGTTGTAGTACTAGTAGCAGCAGTAGCCTACCAGTAGTAGTAGTAGGAGTAACAGTAGTAGTTGTCAAATTGTAGTAGTAGTAGTAGTAGCACCAGTAGCCTACCAGTAGTAGTAATAGCAGCAGTAATAGCAGCAGTAGTAGTAGTAGTAATAGCAGTAGTAATAGCAGCAGTAGTAGTAGTAGTAGTAATAGCAGTAGTAATAGCAGCAGTAGTAGTAGTAGTAGTAATAGTAGTAGTAGTATTAGTAATAGCAGCAGTAGTAACAGTAGTAGCAGTAGTAGCAGCAGCAGCAGCAGACTACCGGTAGTAGTATTAGTAGTAGCAGTATAAGTAACAGTTGTAGTAGTCACAATAATAGTAGTAGCAGTAGTCACAATAGTAGTGGTAGTAGCAGTAGTAGTAGTCACAATAGTAGCAGTAACTGTAGTAGTAGTAGTAACAGTAGCAGTAATGAGGTAAGAACTGGTTAGGAACTTCCCCATGGAAATGGTAACCTAAAAGTGCAGTACCTTCCAATGGGCAGAGCATTCCGGATGATTCTCTGACTACCACGGGTGTATTCCATGTCCACTGTGATTGGTGCAGAGTAGGTCATGTCCCTTAGACGACACTGTTGGAAATATTATGGGGCATCAATGAGCTCCATAATCAAATGGAGGTATACTGTCACTACTGTAAGTATGGATATGGGAATCTGTATGGAGGTATACTGTATACTGTCACTACAGTAAGTATAGATATGGGAATCTGCATGGAGGTATGCTGTATACTGTCACTACTGTAAGTATGGATATGGGCATCTGTATGGAGGTATACTGTATACTGTCACTACTGTAAGTATGGATATGGGAATCTGTATGGAGGTATACTGTATACTGTCACTACTGTAAGTATGGATATGGGCATCTGTATGGAGGTATACTGTATACTGTCACTACTGTAAGTATAGATATGGGAATCTGCATGGAGGTATACTGTATACTGTCACTACTGTAAGTATGGATATGGGAATCTGTATGGAGGTATACTGTATACTGTCACTACTGTAAGTATAGATATGGGAATCTGCATGGAGGTATGCTGTATACTGTCACCACTGTAAGTATGGATATGGGCATCTGTATGGAGGTATACTGTATACTGTCACTACTCTAAGTATAAATATGGGAATCTGCATGGAGGTATACTGTCACTACTGTAAGTATGAATATGGGCAACTGCTAAATTCATATGTAAATAGACTAGATTTACCTCGTGCGGAGATACTGGTCTGGTTACATTGAAGCTCTCTTCGACATCTGGCATGCCAACATAGATATTCAAGTACCTAAAATTGAAATACTGGAGTTATTTTTGTTTTAGAAATGAAGGTGTGTTCTGCACTGGATTTTAAATTAGAACATTGTTTGAGAATCTGAATAATTAAGAGTACTATCCAGAAAAAAAAAATACTCTGGCCGTTCATTTAATAAAAATGTCCTGGACATTGTTAACATTGTGTTGAGTTGGGTGGCATAAATAGAGAATAGGAAAAACACCTTACTTTAAATACCACATGGGATCAGCGTCACTTGTGATCTTTTCATTGGCTTTCATGATCTTCTTTATCTGTGAAACGTAGACATCCTGGTTAGTACACAACACAATTGCAAAACTATTGTAGCAAAAAGTCTAAAATGCAGACATCTACTTGCCAGTAACCTGTTAAATGGAACAATACATGGCAAAGAACCGCAAACCTTCCAATCAGCAAACACCCGCAGACATAGGTCATGTACGAGAATGGCCTTATAACGGGCCTTTGTTCAGCTTTACAATCAGAGTTCAGAATCAGTGTCACTACATTAGCTTTAAGTTGCTTGTTGTCTTACCTCTACATTAATGAAGTAGTTGAATGAGTCAATGTGTTGTTTTACTAGACCTTTCACCTAAAACCAGACAGTGTTAATAGCGCCAGAGCAGAGGGGGCCATTCGACCAATGGAAAGAGCAGACAGCCATGTCAGGGTTCTTATGAAATTACTATAATTAACTAAATATATTGGGCAAAAATCAACTATAGAAAGCAAATAAAATATACATTTTTCTTCCTTACCTTCAAAAAAGCTGGCAATAGCTTCCATTTTTCCTATGACAGATACAAATAATGAGAAAACAGAAACAGTATACAAAAGGGAGGTTGCTAGCTACAATTTACAATACCCAGTTAACGATACAAACAATCGCCTCTTTACTGTTGAAGTAAAGGCTGGTGTTTTGTGAGTACTATTTAATGCTTGTCTGTCGAGGACCTGTAAAGTGCCTGTTTCTCAAAGTAAAACCACATTTAATTGAAAACACTAGCTATTGTTGCTATTGTTTGGGTGCTAAAATCCATAATGTTAATAACTAATAACTACAGATAATTAGACATAAGTATTTTTAGAAACAGCTTAAAAAAAGAAAACACTCTTGTATGTTTGACAATATTGTTTGTTGGTTTGGAAGCTGGTTCTAGATAGAAGGCAAAAAAAATCACCTTTCAAAAGATGTATAATGAAAGCAATGTCGCATTGTCCACAATTAGACTACTGTAAAAAATAGACATATCTGAAGACTCTATATCTGAGGTAAAAAATGAAAAGGGGCGTTATGTTTTTGTTTTGTAACTTTGCAATAGAGACACCAAGTTGTGCAGACTGCTTGAAGAGAACACACATTGTGGATATCCATACTGACAGGTTTAAATATTATATATTTTAACAACACTATTCACTTTTTAAGACATATTATAGATAATTCATACAGATATAGTCATGAGAGACTGGCAAATTACTCCCAACATGCTATTTGGTAGCAAAATTATATTGGGTAAATACTTGAGGATGATGTGTAAATTGTGTGACGTCACTGTCTATGAATTCTAAACCCTGTTCTACCTGTATGTTTAAGATGGTTGCTCAATCACTTGTCAGCATCCAAACACATAACTTCCCCATTATATGGCTTTATGCTTTGGGTCTTAGCTATATCTTGTAGCCAACAATAGCTGCACACTACACACTATTGCCATATCTGTATTCCCCGTCATCGTCCTCTAATAGAATTAAATTACCTCTATAGTGTTGACCGGAGCAGCGAGCTCCTGGGGAGTCATTCCCCCAAACTCTTCGCCCAGTATTTCCATGACTATTATTAAAACATGTGAACACAAACACACATGTTAAATGCTTCTACTAAAACGGAAAGAGCTGCAGCGTGTTCGCTGGTGTGAGTTCCGATGTGTCACACCAAAAGACATCCGTGTAGAACAAGAACGTTTCATAACGGAAAGTGAACTGATCTTAAAAAAGTCACTGGTATATTAAAGGGCCGCCTCTCTATATTATATATATATATATATTGACATTTGTACATCTTTTTAGTGGGTTATTCTTATTTGCTGTAGCCTGAAAAGTCGATTATCTACGTGTAAAACAAATCACGTGGGGACCCTGGACTCATATGGGGGACCCTGGACTCATATGGGGGACCCTGGACTCATATGGGGGACCCTGGACTCATATGGGGACCCTGGACTCGCGTGAGGACCCTGGACTCACATGGGGACCCTGGACCCGCGTGGGGACCCTGGACTCGCGTGGGGACCCTGGACTCACTTGGGGACCCTGGACTCATGTGGGGGACCCTGGACTCACATGGGGACCCTGGACCCGCGTGGGGACCCTGGACTCGCGTGGGGACCCTGGACTCGCGTGGGGACCCTGGACTCACTTGGGGACCCTGGACTCATGTGGGGGACCCTGGACTCACATGGGGACCCTGGACTCACTTGGGGACCCTGGACTCATGTGGGGGACCCTGGACTCATATGGGGGACCCTGGACTCACATGGGGACCCTGGATCACAGTATGTTGTTGTGCTGTGGAAATTATAACCAGCGGCTGCACGTCCACTTGGATCCTTATTTACTTCAATGTGGTCATTAAATCATGGATTTTCGATCTTTACAAATGTATTGTCTCAAAGGTGAACATAACATTGCACATAGACATTTGGAAATTGCAATACTGTGCCACGGTTTGGTCAACTATAACCCCCCCACATTGAATGTGTGGATTCACGATTAGAGCGGTATGCGTTCATTTGCCAGAGTCTCGGTGCATTTATACCAAGTCTAAATATAAATGCACTTGGCGTGTGTGACCTGCCAGTCAGTCTGGGGGTGGAGACAAAGTAGCTGGCTGTTATTGTACTGGCTACTGACAGTAGTACTGTAACGAAGCGAATAGCAATAAGGAAGAAGTTTCTGGCAGCAGCCGGATAGTTGCAGACGTCAGAAGAGGGGAACCGATAAAGGTAGCTATGTCAATGGTTAAGGTAACATCAGACATGTTTACTGTTTTAAGTCGATGTAGCTGGATACAAGTGAATCGATTTGGTATAGGTATAGGATTATTAGTGATATGGACACACGGCATTCCACACGTGTCCTTTCTAAAGTATTTCGCCAGTATGTTATCGACAGTAGTACTAGTAGTAGTACTGTGTACCTAAAGTTAGCTTGTTGTACAGAATGTAGCTACACAGTTTTAGAAAACCTATGAGGTATTGAGATATTTCCAGTTTACTTGCTGGCCTAACTAGTTTGATGCTAGCGTGATGTAGTTTAGCTGTTAAAGGGAAAAGTAGTATACTAATACTGCTTATTGAAACACGTTTATGTATTAATCAAATACTGTGCATAACAAGCTATAGTAATTACTGTTGTTTTTAACGGGACATGATGTGACTGTACAGCAGTAGTTCTCATGTTATTTGTCTTCATATAGCTGTAGCTTAGTTATCCTGTCTGTTTGAACTAACACACATCATCATGGGCTCTGGTTGCCACGTCAGTAACCCATGCGTTACCCAGGAGCCTGATGACGACTGGGCATAGCCATAACCTCATAGCCATAACCTCATAGCCATAACCTCATAGCCATAACCTCATAGCCATAAACTCATAGCCATAACCTCATGGACATAACCTCATGGACATAACCTCATGGACATAACCTCATGGACATAACCTCATGGACATAACCTCATGGACATAACCTCATGGACATAACCTCATGGACATAACCTCATGGACATAACCTCATAGACATAACCTCATGGACATAACCTCATAGACATAACCTCATAGACATAACGTGTTAGACATAACCTCATGGACATAACCTCATGGACATGACATAGACATAACCTCATGGACATAACGTGTCAGACATAACCTCATAGACATAACTTCATAGACATAACCTTGTAGACATAACCTCTTAGACATAAACTATTTTTGTATGTAGTTGCGTAAAAAAACAATTTTCAAGTTGTTAACTCGATTTTTCGATCTGTTCAACGTAGTGAAGCATGCTGATATTTCGCTTATTTACCGATCTGTTTCCAAATCCACAAGCTAAAGATTAAGCGCCAGATGGGTGTAGATGTCAGTGTACCACAACTTGGGGTTTCTGTACCTAGAATCGTGACAGATTCGTAATCACTGAACTTTGTTAAATTGTTCTTTGTGGGGAGCAAAGTTTTCTTATAAATGTAGCTAGTTGACTTTTATGGAATACAGATTGATGCTGATGTACTGGCACTAATGCATATATGTAGGCTGTTGTGCTGCAGATATTATGTTTTTACAAAAACTGTTATTTGAGTCAATGTTATGTAATGCTATGTTCGTGACCAAGCATTGCATATAAAATTGGCAGTGAGATGTCTTCCTCTGGGTCACACTTTTTTGCCGGAGAGAAATATAAGATGATAAAAGTGCCTCCCCAGATCAGAAAGAATGGGACTATGTTTTTTGGTCAATCTCTGATGCAATGAGGTCCTTGGCTCCTATTTCTGTAGCCCCTGGATCAAATACCTGCAATATAGAGTTTTGGTTTTACTTTGTGGGCTTAACTTAAACCAGAATAGTTCAACATATACAATATTGATGACAATTTCTAAATGTCGTCCATTAGCAGTTCTTCATTGACAGTTATTGAGTTAGAAACACAATTGATACATTACATTAGCTTTAGCAACCAGCTATCTAAAATCTTAGTACCCTAAAGGTACTTAACTCTGGTGTTTTGTCTAAACAAGGAGAGTGCCTTAACCTGCATTGATATCTCTCCTCTAAAGAGAAAAAAAGACACATTTATACAGTGTTACAAGTAATCTATATTGCGTTGAGTCATGCATGATGACAAGTCATCAGATGTCACACCTGAGTTTGTACCCAGCCGAGGCCTTTAGGCAACAACAGTTGGCCCAACGCCCGGCTCTTCAGATTGTTGGTGTAGTTGTTGGAGAAAGACGGTCTGGCACTTTGTTTTAAAGCAAATATAAGTTACAAAACTGGATTTAAATATTTTTATTATTTTTTGGAAGCCAAGTAGGAGGGGATTTGCCAATTGTGAAGTTATTAAACATGGTTTCCACCTACAACAGGCATGGAAAAATGTTTGGCTGACGCTCTTTACTGTTTAGTACATAATTGGGTAAAATATGTCCCTTTTTCTGCTTGTTGTTTGATAAGAGAAGCTCTAATAGGTAGGCTACTATACATTTTTTGTTTAAAAGTGCCTCATTTTTAAAATCTGTTTTAATCTTTATATAACAGTTAAATTGTCAATTTATATCAATCAGAAGAAGATCAGAATTGGACGGTCTGAACAGCCAAAGAATATGTTCCAAGGTCGTCAGTCAGTAGGCTGTGTTTGTTATGTATATTCTGTTCAAGGCTTCTTGTAAGAATGAAGCTATGCCAATGTAATGTTCAGTTTGGGGTGGTTCTAGGATTTGCTAATCTGGTCTTGATGGGTGTTTTGTTATCTAACTTTGTGGAACAGTCTGAAAAAGAGTCTAGAGATTAAAATGAAGTTAATTACTTATTCTCACGTTGAATTTAACATAATGTTGAGAACTAGTCAACATTGGCTGTCTGAATCAAAATTGTTATTCTTCCTTTGGGTGTTTCTGATCCTCTGCCGTTCCACAGTAAACTGGTCTGCCTTGTTTGCCGTTATTTAAAGCAGGTTGCACGCCCATAACGTAAGCCTGGAATGTTCCGGCAACTCGAGCAACTCTTATTCACCTTGTTTTTAAACAACTGCGCTAATCTAATGCACAACTGTTAGATGGAAGTCGGCCATTGTTCTTTTTAAAGAATCTGGTGTTTAATTTCTGAAGAAGTCCAAAAATAACCCGGTGTGCTGACTGATTGGTTAACTTCTTCTGGTTTGTTCTCCGGCCTGTAGGGAAGATGAGTCAAAGCGAGTCAAAGCAGGATGAAATCCCAGCATACCTCAAAGACGAGCCTCCAGCAGGTCAGTTCCGTCTCCGTGGTGACCAAACACAAGTTCGTTAACACTTGAGTGGCCAGTCGTAGTAAAAACAATTGTATGTTGTGGATTTTCAAAACTCATTATGTCAGTTTGTTGTTTGTTTTGACCATGTCTACGGGCTGTCTGTTTCATTCCCCTGCCTTGCTGTCGATCTTGCTCGATGGTGAAAGTCAGTGCTAGTGTTCACATTGTATGTATGGTTACGTTATGTTTGCTGTTATGGTTTCTACTATGGATGCAAGTCATGTACTGTTGTTGACAGGGTTTTTTTGGACAGTATTTTTGTGGCTCGCATGCACATAGTATGCAAAACAATGTCAGGTGTATACAGTATATTCACCAAATGGAGTGATGATACATTTTTAACAATGACCATTGTAATAGAAAAACCAAATAAAACAAGTGAAATGAAAATGTATGCTTGTTCTTTGTATCAACATCATGCATTTCAATGTGAAAGTGACAATGTCATGATGATGACAGATGACTCACTGTGTTTTACACTTATGTCAGATGTGCTTAGAACTTGAATTGAAAATAATCTTCTGTGTTTTGTACTAAGAGTAGTGAAATACCAAATTATTATATGGCAGTTTGCTTAAACATTTGGAACAAAGAAACATCTCAATATTTGCTGCATTTTTCATTGCACCACTCGATGGCGTTACCGTTCCATCCACTTATTGGTGGCTAGAACTGTCATTCCAGCCATCATACAATTCATCGTTTTTCTTTAAATCTATTAAATCTGTTGAGGGCAAATTATACTGTATTTACCTTTAGCTTACTAGTGGAACTGCTATCATGTGGTTATAATAAACAAGTTCAAGTAGAAGGCATGATTGAAACAAATGTTCATGTAGTAGCTAATTCAGTATTATTATTCGTTATCACTTTGCCACTAATTGGTTTCACAGACGAAAGGAGGAGTGTGAAGTTAGACTTAGTTTAGTCTTAGTTTAGACTTAAGTCTAATTCAGAACCTCCTGAGAACTTCCCGTGTCTTACTGATCTCGACCCTTAACATCCTATTGTCTCTCTTCAGACAGCAGCAAGGACCACCCAGTCCCCCAACCAGGCATGTTCTCCAGAGTGACCGGGGGCCTCTACAGTGTCACTAAAGGTGCTGTGGGGGCTACTGTAGGCGGAGTGACCTGGATAGGAGGGAAGAGCTTTGACCTGACCAAAACCGCGGTCACTACAGTGGTTGCCGCACCAGGGATCGGCGTGGGGCTGGTGAAAGGTGGGGTGTGTGCGGTAGCCGGAGGAGTGTCCGCGGTTGGCTCAGCGGTGGCCAGTAAGATTCCTTATGGAGGAGGAGGCGGCAAGAAGAAGGACAAGTCTGACTGAGAAAAGGACGGCACGGACATTTTGAATCCTGCGTTCGTTGTTTCCGCATACAGTTTGGACAGGCCTGAAGGAATCCCACAGAGCTGTTTGTAGTTACTTTTTTTTGGAAGGCTCTTTGCTGATCAGCGAGTGTCTACACATCGCTCTTGTGTTGTGTGACCTGGGGCTGCCCCACCCGTTTTTTGTATGTAATATTGCTGTTGGAATATGAATGGACTGAATGAGAACGTTGTCTTTACTGTAGATGGAGAAAGAAAATGCTAAATCTCTATATAGTTCTGTTACTGAGATTACTGACTGTTTGCATTTGGGGCCCAGCAGCCCAGCCTTGGTGCACACTCCCACAACACTCGTGACTCTCTCCGCTCCCAGAGAATTATGGCAGTATGCCCTGCCTGCCAGCTCTATGTCTGCCAGCTCTATGTCTGCCAGCTCTATGTCTGCCAGCTCTATGTCTGACAGCTCTATGCCTGCCAGCTCTATGGGGGACTGAACACTTTGGGTCGTCACTTATCTTGACTAGAGGTTCATGCTGGTAGAAATTGTATTTTCTTTTTCTTAACATCTTTAATCTCCAACTCCCTGTTCTTAATGTGATGAGGATCGATTCCCCTCTAAGGGACATTCTCTACTGTGGAGTTTATCCCAATTTAGTTTTTTAAGAATTGCCGTCTTGTGCTCGTAATGTGCCCTCATACGCTTTTCAATGAGAGATGGTTTAAAGCTGCCTTTGCACTTGATGATATGGACTGTTTTCACTGATGCCAGACTCCGAGCTCTAACACTGCCGTTCTATTTTCTATTTCTCTCTCGCTTTTGTTCTTCGACTTTTACGAGGTGCCTTATTCCCACAAGACACCCTGAGCAGCAGTAGCATTCCTTTTGTAACTTCAGTTTTTCTCCTACATGCTTTACTACTCTCAGAATTGTCTTTTTGAGCATTTCATCATGTTTCAATCAACTTAAGGTATTGTGTTGCCTTTTCAATTGTTGGTTATTAAAAAATAAAATGTATTTATATTCTATTAATAGTGCTCAACCAAAGGATGTTGTTAATGACCAGAGTTTACTCTTTGTGTGAGCAATAAGACTAGTATGCAGCCTACGTCTTTATAACTTTCCAGTCTTTTGTTTATGTTTTGTCTCCATCCCAAAATGCATTTCCAACTTTCATGCATCATACATCATCACTTTTCATTACATTACCAAGTTGACTGCTGAAGTGAGGCATTTTTCAGCAGATCCTGTCACATTTTATGGAACTTTCTTGGTTAATTTGCTAAAGTTGGAATATAATTTAATGCAAAAATAAATACATGTTTTTCATCAGAACTATGTTTTGCCTGTTTGGGATTTAAGAAGTAGGATAGTAATTAGCATTTTCAAATTGATTGGTTCTGTTTCTGTTGCCACTACCTTGGCTTTTGCAGGCAAAGTTCTACAGGCAAAAGTGTTAAGTGTCAATATATTCAATTACACAAATTCATAATGGTTCCCATGCTTGAGTTTAGTTTGTTGACGTCAGTGCCCATTTTAATGTAGCGCACCTCAATTATTGTCCTTCCCCCAATTAATGTCCCCTCCGTTTTTGAAGAGGTAGGCTGTCTATTGTCCCAAGAAAATCCTCACCATAAACGTTTAAACAAATACATTAAGTTGATATATCTGCTATACAATTATATTGACAAAATTATTTACTTTAGTTATATACATATGTCACATTTTGTCATTTCATACATTATATTTTACAGAAAAACTTGCACTAATAGGAAATGTATGTTTTTTTATAAAGTATAAAAGTAGTTTTGGTTATATCGTCGTGTTTTATGACCGTTCGTACGTTTACTTTACGTGATGTTTCTCTTTCAAAACAATCTGAAGTGAAAAACTTGCATAATTAAGAAAATACACCATTTAATGTGGATGTTGTCGCTCCTTTTATCAGAGAGACAAAGAATAAAATCCGTCCTTGATCATAAGGTCATCTGTAGGCAGAAAACACAACCCAGAAACGTTACACTTGCTCTTTAGTTTGCTCTGTTGTAAACCTTTTGCGTAGACCTGAGAGGATTGGATAAAGTAATGCTTAAGGATAACACGCATATTCGTGATGCGATCCTAATTTAGCAACTTCCTATAAAAGCGTTTTTTTACTAAATTCTATGTTTGGTCATTGAAACCCGCATTCACTCCGTCTGTGTTGCCCTCCAGTGGCCACGTTGTGTAAGTGCAACTGGTTGTGCCAAACTACAGATCTCCACTCAGAAATGCTACACACACTAAATAAAAGCCCTTGAAAAGTGTTTGATGTCGTCATTTTTTAAGTCTTAAAGTATTTATTAAGTTCTGTTAGCATTGTGAAGAGGATATGCGTAATGTAATGTGTGTTCTGTGAACACATTTTATCTCTGGTCGCATGCATAGAGCGCCCACAATTTCAGCCCGCAATACAGGAGACTCCGGGAAATATGGCACACTGAGTGGTTGTTCTAGTTAAGTGCTTTTGTGCCAAGTCCTTCAAATTGAATATAGATGACATAACCTCCAATAATGAGTTAGATTTGGCTAGAAGTGTATTTCTACCAGGAAAAGTAAGTAACATGTCTCAGTCAGAGCTCAGAAAGACTCAATATCAGCAACCAAACACGACAACATTAAGGTGAACCATTGTAGGCCTACCTCAGATTTAAGCTACTGTATCACAAAAAATGTAGTATGATGACAGACACAATTAACAGTAAGCATAAGCAGGACACATGATGCATGGCAGATCATGCAAATCGAATTAACAGCAAACTAGCAGCTTTCTGTAGCGTGTGGCATGTAGTTTCCATAATCAATCACATGTATTTTATAAAGCCCTTTTACAACAATGTTGTACACCCAATAAACACACAGCCTAAACCCGACATAGCAGGCATTAACAAGTTGATTCACAGTGGCTAGGGAAAACTCCCATATAGGTAGAAACCTAGAGAGGAACCATGTTCTGAGGGGTGGCCAGTCCTTTTATAACTGTTCTGGGTGAACATATAGTTCATTAAATATTAAATGCATTTTTAAATGCATATAAAATAGTCCATGTCAAATGTATGGCCAGTCTGAAAGGGACATCCAGGCTTGTTGAGGGTCAGGCAGATTGGAGGCCATAACTGTCTGCAACACAACCAGGGGGGCCTTGGGAAGGGTCAGCTACACGTCCTTGGGGTTGGTCGGGCCCACAATATGGTCAATGGGCACGTGCCCTCACTAAAGGAAACGGAAACAAGACACAGGGAAAGGTTAGGCACCCCAGTTCCCTACAACACCGGCACAATAGTAGTGCAGTGTCACATGGTAAACCCAGAACAGGGCAAACCCAGAACAGGGCAAACTCAGAACAGGGCAAACTCAGAACAGGGTAAACCCAGAACAGGGCAAACTCAGAACAGGGCAAACCCAGAACATGGCAAACCCAGAACAGGGTAAACCCAGAACAGGGTATACCCAGAACCCAGACAATGGTAAACCCAGAACAGGGTATACCCAGAACCCAGACAATGGTAAACCCAGAACAGGGCCCAACAAGCCGGATATCAATCCACCCACTTTACCAAGCATCAACCAGGACACCAGTCAAATGCTGGGAAGGTTTTGTTTTACTCACAGAGTTACTTGAATTGAACAGGATGACAAAAGAGAAGATCAGCGAGCCAGTGACTCCACCCGCCAGGTAACTCGCCAAAGACAAAATGTCCTCCCATTTGACGATGCGTGTGCTAAATCTGGACACTGGTAAGTTCGCAGAGTTTGTTAAGCATGGTGCTTGCAAAACCAAATGTTGTGAGTTTGAGTCCCACTAGGGCTGCACCCATACAGTGCCATTCAAATCAATTTACCCCCCAGTTCTCCATATTTTATTATGTTACATAGAAGAAAAGATATATTTCATTATGAGCTTTTGATCAACACAAAAAAGGCCATAACGTCAAAGTAAAGTGGAAGTCTGCTAACTGTTTTAAATTCATTACAAATGTAAAACACAAAATGATCGATTGCTTTAGTAATTGCCCCCTTTGCTATAACATCTAAAGGAGCAGTGAGGTAACCACATTTGATGGTGCTGTTTCTCTCTTAACGGACCCATACATTTAACTGACATTTATTAAAGCTCGGAAGCAATCAATTTTAGTACTTAGTTAATAAACCTCCTGTGTGACCCTAACCAGATGCAGGAACCAGGTCTGATGTAGTATCCTTTAAGTGAATAAACCACGGCAGCTTTAAAGACTGCATGCTCAACATAAGAGTAAAGTATCACTAATATCCACATAAACGCTCTATGCAGCAATCAGTTCTAACTAGAACACAGAAAATCTTTCAAAACTCATGACATTACTTTAACTATGTCATGTGAATTTAAATGTGATACTGGGTTGCACCGAAACATATTCAAATAACATACAAATACATTTGTAGGCTCTTTTACAGACATTAGATAAATAATATGTAAAAAGAGAGAGTGACAGGAGTCAGAGGAACAAAGCTGTGTGGTGGGGGTGGAGGTGGTGGTGGGGGGTTGGGAGGGAGGGTATAATGCTTACATTGTAGGAGAAGAGAAGCAACAGAAATACATCGGGACGTCAGTGAAGGAAATAAAAGTGCATTGGACTTCATAAGGCCCGTTTGAAATAAGCCAGACAGGGCCTGTGTCTACAATCCTCAACTGAAATGCATGAAACAGATGCACACGTCATAATAAGAGAGGGATCGTGACCTGGATGTGAGCAACCAGAGATGCTGTACTATCGGGATGATTGGATGCCACCTTTAAAACCATTAGCCTGGATACTATATGGATATTATGTAGGTTTTTATATTATGTCTTCAGTTTGCGTGCTGGTCATGGCAGAACGTGGTGAATGGACCCAGTCGTGAGACCCGAAACCGGGAGCTAGACGTAAGAGTTGGGATTCTAAATGACCGGTACGGATGTGGTGGCAAGATGTCCCTCCACAGAACCTCAACAAATTAGTCTGGGTGGTTTAGACCATTAGAGCTCATCTCTGTTGATTCTGATATTGTAATTACCGGTACTCATAATTTATTGCGTCAGCTTCCTCAAAGTTAACAACTGTTAGTTGTTAGTCTCTTTTTGTTCTTCTTCAGATCATCATATCTCTACCTCGTCAATCCGTTTAATTATATTCACCATCCTCAGTCATCCTTTCGAGGTTGGCGTCTTGCTGGCCTTGTGATGCAAATGTAGTGTCAAAGACATCCATTTCGTAGCATCGCCCTGTCAGCATTGAATTCCTCTTGTCAGTACCGCAAGCAGATATGTCGAGAGCATATTATTTTTTAGAGATTCTCGCAAGAGGAGTGGGAAGTCTTTTCTGGTGATCTTGCATTCAATTATCAGGCAGTTTATGTCAAGTCCAGAGGTATGATCTGGTTTATTAGCTAACGTCATCATGTTTGTGAGATGCAATTCCTACATTTTCCGGTTTAGCGAATGTAAGGTTACTGCTGAAGGACACCGCTGGAGATCTAGTGGCTATATAGCAAATATACCAACAATATGCCTATAGAGCCTGTGGTCATTAAAATGCATTGCAATATCACATAACTAAAATGTTACTTGGTGTAGGACAACATCATCAACACTACTTCCAAAGAGTACCTACATTTGTTCCACTGCCACCTCATCTGTGGTCTTTTAACCATTTGCTATTTATGTTAATATTTTGTATTTTCTGCACTGACTTACAAAGATAACTAAGTGATTGGTTTGAACGCACTCACTGAGTTATTTGGCTTTGTTATGTCCCCTGGCTCTCTTAAAATGTTTACTGTTAGTCACTCTGAATGAGCCTGTCTGTTAAATAAGTAACATGTAAAATGCATAGAAGTGAACGCTAAATATTTATGTCAATTTTTTCCCTTCTTTTTAAGCACTGTGACCACTGGCAGTCTGGACATTTTGAAATTGATTTAGTGCAGTGGAATAATAATTTAGTGCAGATGCTATACAGGTGCGAATGGAATAACAATAAGAAGAAACACTTTCAGCAAGGAAATCTAACCAAATGTTCATTTAATAAAGTCGAAGTAAACAAGTGACAGTAAAGACCCTGCACCAGGTCTCTGTCATTGTGTTCACATTTTACAGGCTCACCTAGAATAGAAACAGCATGTTGACTCTGTGTCCAGCTGCCACTCTGTCATGTGTCACATGGCTCATTCAAATGTCTCTGGCAGACTGTGGCATAACTTCACAGAGCTATGATTAGCTAAATGTATTCAAGACTGACAGTCTGGGGCATGGGGGCATCATGGGGGCACTGGAGGACAGATGAACCTGGCGCAATAAAAATCACAATAGGTGTAACCTACAGAGCAGGATCAATGTCATACAAACCTGTGCGGTCTAGGTCACAGTATGGGCTTAAAAACCTGTATTCCAGGATGAAAATAAAATATGAGCAACTAAAGAAACTCTTAACAGCAGATGATGGACTTTGAAGATGAATAATTGTAATTTAATTTCTAATAATTTAACTTATAGTCACCTCTTTAATGTAATACACATGCTGCTATGGTGAAATATTAAGGATAGACTTAAACATATGTGTTAATCAATGGGAATTTTTGAAATACATTTATTGTTTTTGTAAATTTTCATAGCCTTGACTTCAGAAGAGTCGTAATTTTTAGGACTATTTTTTGGAATTGTTTTGGTGAATGAGACAAATAGCATTCTGTGTTGACGCAATATCTTTTTTAATAAAACAAAACTGTCAGAACCAGAAGTCTGCTCCCCTCTATGGTACAGGGGACACTCCCCCCGCAGGCGAATAGAGGAGATCAGGCCAGATCGAATTCACCTGTGTTTTAAACGCACCTGGCTCTCATCAAGGGTGGGTTTAAATAGTCCACTGGGATTCGAGGCTGGCGCGAGGTATTGTTCGTCTGACGACTTTCTGAGCGCTATTAGAGACTTTTCCTGTTTCCTGTTTGCTGTTTCATGTGTACCAGTCCGTTTTTGCCTGTCCGTTTGACTCCGATTCCTGCCTAATCCCTGTATTCTGCCTACCAGTGACCCGACTACCTGCCTGCCCACGTTCCTGTCTCCGCCCGTCCCTCCGGTACTGTGTACGGACTCTGCCTGCCCGACTACGACCCCTGCCCGCACGACCATTCTCTTGCCTATTGCTATTTGTTGCATTAAATCTACATCGCGCAGTCGCGATTGGAAACTTCTCTCGGTCTCTGGGGCGTTCATTACAAAAACATTTGTAAAGTATGACATTTTAACAAATGTCTCTCATGTATAATACCTAGATGCCCCTGTGGATTCAAGATCAGAAACGTTATGTTTGGTTACATAGAAAAAATATGAACGCGGGGAGAAACACTTATTTTTTGGGCAGTGTGATTTATTTAGAAATATCCTGCAAACACTTTCATTAATGCACCTCGAAAACAATTCGCTGAAATGAATTGATTTTCTTCATGTTGAATTATTGCTGTATTCAATAGAGGGGACTGTGAATCACTCAATGGATTCACATGGCTTTGATCTTGTAAAGGGCATATCTCAGATTTTTGCTAAAAGAGTCAGCCGCTTCGTTGCCCACAGGAAATTAATAACAAATCATCGTTTGTGTCCCTGGTTGCCGTGCAACACTAACAATTGCCTTGATTATAGGTGTTGCTCCATTGGCTTTATGCAAATATGCCAATTAAAAACTACTTCTGAGGAATGGATTACTGAACAGTGATGAGCGATGCCCCCCTGATAATATACCGCTGCTCCTTCTGTTTTGATGCGAGAGGGAGAGAGAGAGAGAGAGAGAGAGAGAACCAGGCTAACTGAAAATCCTCAAAGCAGCACTTGGTTTCATTTGGTCTCAAAGACTTAAGTATAAGCTAGCTGTCAAGATGCATTATTGCCAGCCACCTAAAAAGGTATCACAGCCATAAGACTCACCAAACCATAAGGCTCAGTTAACGAACGTTTTGTCAGTTTAAATAATTGGATATTTAATTGTGTTGGAATCCATTGCTGGATTGTTCACCAGTCAGCACTCACACTGTGTTTCTAGTCATAAACCTGTTTCTACCTGACGGTGAGCATGGTTTACTGAGACACTGTTTTAATTCCTCAGATTTTGCCCTTTAATATCTATGTACCATTAGTAGAAAGATGAGTTATTTCTGACCACATGATAGAATTAGGAAAAACCTCTGAAATAAACTTTGTATTTGTCATTCTGATCATTTCCTAGAAAAACACAAGGAGTTCTTCGCTGAAGCGCCAGGGTAAAATCCAGTAAGCATTTCTCTGAAAGACCGAATTAGTAATTTCCCTTTAAGTAGTGGAGTCATAGTTACTGCACGGATGTGCCTTTGGGAAATACAATCCAGCCAAAGAGGACTCTTTAACCTTGTTAGTGCAGATGTGTGTGTGTTTGTTTATTTTCTATTTTTACTCGTATTCTACAATGTATGTTAACCTGAGTGAGAGCACATTCTCACTTACAGCATTGACCTGGGCCGATGTGACGTTTAACCGACTTTCTCAGGGATAGAATAGCAGCGTATTCACCTTGGTGTATTTTTAAATGTTCTGCTCTCTTGTGATTAGTCAGTTGGTATGACACACTATGATTTCTCTCTTGAACCACAAAGAAAAGTCATAGTGCGTCATGCCCTTATTGAAAATTTAGTTGATGTAAAGGCTTAAATGAAGACGAAAACATCTCTGACCATCTGTCAGCTTTTGTAACCATTGATATTGTAACCATTGCTACTCAATATGAGCAAAAAAACTAACTGAATTTCTAAATAAAAAAATAAGTGTGAGAGTAAAGGCAAAAAAAGGAGAAATCAGAACTCCCAGGAGAATCACCTCAAAAGAGGTTATGTGGAAGCAGAAGCTGTCTCACATGCCTGCATAAATATTCCCCATGTCAAATTCCGCCCCACCAGTTGACTGCTTTTAATCCCTTAGTAGCTGGTGGACTGTGTTTAGAGTCTGTAGGGAATGGTTGTGAGAGTACGTGGCTGTATTGTACTCAATCTCTAAGATGACGTTTGTACTGAAACACAAAGAGGCAGAACTTGCTTAGATTCTCGCTGTCAGTTCGAGGTTAAATTCTACGTAGAGTGACACATTGAAGGAGCTGTGACTGTGCGCACCACATCCAGAAATGGTCCTAGACTGAGGAAACGTGTGATCATTAATGGAATGATAACGCATATTCCCAGCGGTCAGTGGACCAGGTGCTTCAGTGAATTTAAATGTTTTCCTGTCCGTTACAATATTAGTAAAAGGAATAGCCTGTCAACTTTACCAGCCATTATTACCGTACTGTCAGTAACAGCAGACACGTCCCGATGATGCCCTGAAATACTAATTCATCTCCTCACTTCAACGAGACAGTTTCTACAAAGCACAAATAGCATTATAATCCAGTGAATTAATATTGTCCTCACATTAGTACAGCAATTCAATTGCTATCATGCAAAGACAGACAGAATGCATCCAATACAGATCCAGGTATGTATCACAAAACGTAATTAACAAACGCAATGCCTTGGTAGAAATTGGGATGTCGTTATTGATTCGTTTTCTCGTAGCTAAACCGTTTTCCAGATATAACCATGGGAAATCAACCCAGCGTTTTCCTCTCGCAAACCCAACATCTTAATCTAGTGTCTCGTATAAACCAAAGACATTCCAGGGCCAAGGACTGCCTTACATGTTCCCTTTCACTATATACAAACATAATTCAACTTCTAAAGTAAAAGTATCTCTGAATTAAAAAATTTAACTGTATCTTCCTTTTAACCCTTTCGCCAGATTTTTTAGTTCATTTAACATGGAGTCATAGACTCCGAACGGACGAGGTCATAGTGGTTGTGTAACCTTGTGGAGTCCCTGGGGTCCCTGTGTGTGGGGGTGCTGTTTGTTTGTCACACTTCACATTACCTCTGGAACAGAATGAGTCAGGGACTGTGGGAAATATCAGACAGGACCAGGGGCTCAGTCCGCCGTGTCATTAGGCTTGTTTTAATGGTTAACCTTGTGACGGGACACATTTGGGCTGGATGACACATCTCTGTCAGAGGACCACGACGCAGGCCGACTGTCATTAAGACTAACAGATCCACAGAGCTCACCACCGCCGCCGGAGCGGGGCATTTAGCGTGTCTTATCTGTCAGTGGGTTAGGGTGGAAGTCCACCATTGTTGTTACGGTCTAAAACACTATTCAAACAAAAAAATGTTCAGGTTGACATAAATGAAATGATCGCAGAGGCTCCTTTTGCAGTATGACGTGTGTTCATTTGATACTTGTTTTTGTAGAAAATAGGGAAAACCTGTTGTTCACAACAGATATTAAGTAACGCCTACAGATTGGTTCTCATGTCTAAAATCGTTATATATTATGGTCTACAACTGCAGTATATACTCCATTTCTCCGGGTATTGATAGACGATTACTGTTTCTATTAGCATAGATTTCAGCAACCCCTAATGACATAAACAATTCTCACCTGGAGTCAAAAACAACACAAGTCAGTTACCATAGCAACAGATGACCCAGAGTGAGAAACCGTCTTTGGGTTTCTTTCAGTAATGGTCAAGTGCCTGGCGGGATGATGGGCTCATTTGTTTCCATTCGATCAATAATTATCTAATAACAACTGACCTAATTCAAACTGCGGCTCACAGGATTTATTTACCCATCTGTCAAATATGCAATTCCTGCTACTTCTGGTTTTCAATTCCCGGGAAAAATACAATAAAGCGGAGCAGACAGTCCATCTTGTGTTGACATCCCTGAAACCTTACAGAAACACTAATAACTGACAACCAGGAGAACCTGGAGTTCTGGTAAAACATATCTGTGTAAACTGGCACCCGGTCCTGTATGGAAACATTGTTTTTTCTCTACCTTTTTTGTTCAGAGTGACGCTGTGTCATTCAGTGCATTTGACAAATAAAAGACATTGTCTGAACTGTGTTACCCCCACCCCACCACCACCACACAACTGTTGGAGAAACAGTGGACACCCAGCACTCAGTCAATGTAACAGGGAGACTTATATGGGCAGGTGGCTGCAGCAAACACAGTGTAAATTCCTGTTCTCCTCAGAGATGTTCCAGAATGGCTTCATGGCCTAATTGGGGAGGAGCAGGAGGGTTCTCCTTCAGCAAAGTCATGGTGGCCCCCTGAGGGCCCCAGCAGCATGTTCATTAGGCTGAATTGACCCTCAGCATAACCATTCTGTCCTCCACTCACCATAGTTCACATGGAGAGCATAGGGGCTGGACGTGTGTGTGTGTGTTTGTGTGTGTGTGTCTATGTGTGTGTGTGTGTGTGTGTGTGTGTGTGTGCGTGTGTGTGTGTGTGTGTGTGTGTGTGTGTGTGTGTGTGTGTGTGTGTGTGTGTGTGTGTGTGTGTGTGTGTGTGTGTGTGTGTGTGTGTCTAGGTGTGTGTGTGTGTGTGTGTGTGTGTGTGCGTGTGTGTGTGTGTGTGAACAATGCAGCGTGTCATTTCAGCTTAGTCTTTTGGGTATTGTAAGATATGGGGCCACTCTATGTGGAATGTAAACATGTTTTGGGTAGGGCAGTAGTTAGTGTTTGATTGATATATGAATACTGGTCAAAGTTTTCAGAACACTTCCATTTTTCCATTTTTATTTTTTTCACACAGTTTTATGTGTTTGTGTATTAAATGATAGAACAAATAAACAATTAGAGACAGAATGAAATTTGAACTCATTTTGTTTAACAAATTTGAAAATATTTTTTTAATAATCAAAGTAGCGACCTTTTGCAGACATGCCAGTACCCTGTACTTTTTATTTAAATAAATAAAAAAAACAGTTGGGTTCTCTAAAACCTCTGACCTGGAGTGAAGATATTGATATATTGTAATGATCCACAGATGTGCTTTCTGAAGAAAAGATGGCCAGGTACTGTAACATTGGTTTGTTTATGCACAGGGCACATCGTAATGCAAAGATCCCATACATAAAATGATAACAGTGTTTACAATGCTTCCCTGAGGAATTCATCAATAATGGTGTCAAATTGGAACTCAGCTGTCAGATTTAAAATAGGCTATATTGTTTGATATACTTATGAAACTGCCCTTGCCGGTATCAAGGTCAAACTAAAGCGACTGCAGATACAGTTTAGTTTATCATCCTATGATTTGTCCAAATGGACCAGTGTTCTATTATCATTCTATGATGTGTCTAATGGACCAGTATTCTATTATCATTCTATGATGTGTCCAAATGGACCAGTGTTCTATTATCATTCTATGATGTGTCCAATTGGACCAGTATTCTATTATGATTATATGATGTGTCTAAATAGACCAGTATTCTATTATGATTATATGATGTGTCTAAATAGACCAGTATTCTATTATTATTATATGATGTGTCTAAATAGACCAGTATTCTATTATGATTATATGATGTGTCTAAATAGACCAGTATTCTATTATTATTATATGATGTGTCTAAATAGACCAGTATTCTATTATCATTCTATGATGTGTCCAAATGGACCAGTGTTCTATTATCATTCTATGATGTGTCCAATTGGACCAGTATTCTATTATGATTATATGATGTGTCTAAATAGACCAGTATTCTATTATTATTATATGATGTGTCTAAATAGACCAGTATTCTATTATCATTCTATGATGTGTCTAAATGGACCAGTGTTCTATTATCATTCTATGATGTGTCTAATGGACCAGTATTCTATTATTATTATATGATGTGTCTAAATAGACCAGTATTCTATTATCATTCTATGATGTGTCTAAATGGACCAGTATTCTAATATCATTCTATGATGTTATATTTTTTATTTTGTTTGTGTCTCATAAAGATGACACTGTTCAGATTTCACACTTAAACTCATACCACCTACCGACTTTTCCAAGAAGTGAAAGTCTTGCATTCAGAGCCCTCCATTTCCTGGGACTTTTCAAGTTTATTGGAATGAAGGAGGCCCTTTCACGTTCTGCATGGTTGACAGGGTCTGAATTTGTCTTTTGGAGCTGTAGAACGAGAGCCTTTATACGACTGCAGTATATTCAGCAATATCCAACTTTTTGACGGCATATGTTACTACTCACTCCTAAAAGGAATGTAATGAACAGGTAGACACACTACAAAAGAATCAAAACAGTAGTCACACTGTGGACAATTGAAACTTTGCAATTGATCAAGTAAAAACTCTTCAGTCGTTAGTATATTATATATTATATATATATATTTTCATCCTGGTCCAATCTGTGCAGTCGACACCACTAATCCCTTAATCTGACATACTGTACGTGGAATAGGTGCCGCTATAATGTAGCTTAGAGAATGCAAGTTTGCATAGATCCAGAACACATAGGCAACCTTAGAATGTCGGTTGCCCAGACAACTTGGTGAAAGCTCACGCACAACAGCTGGGGCATATTACCAGAGGTGGCGTTTCACCTGTACAATACAAAGAGCAGGAGCCCACCTGCGGCTATTAAGACCTTCCCTCATATGGAGACTTCTAGTGGTTTCTGATTGGCCCAAGGTCTAGTCTTCCACACGTAGATGGAGACTAGGGGCCTGGTTCAGCCGACATTCCGGTTATTACAGTGTGCCTGGATACAGAGATGGGAAAGACATTGACCATGGAAGACATAGTTATTGTGTTTCATAGTGCATTAGGTGAACAGAATAAGGCCGAACTCTGAAGGGCTAATCAAAGTACTGAGGTAAATGTACGCATAAAAAATACATTCAACCGGTTGTGACACAACTACGGATATTTACATTACTTAGGAGATGGCGTGTGTCCAGTCTAAGCCTGACTATGCTACATGTGTGTGTTTGGTTTTTGCTTTCAGTCGAAAAGGTTTTCTCATTGATCAATGAAGCAAGCCACTTTAACTTGAAAAATGTAGAAATATGCCTTTGCAGGCACTTAAGCCGGTGACGCAAACTACATGGGACTGCTTTCAGAGAAAAGTGATATATTGTAATAATTTGAGTGTTTTGATAAGGAAGTGAACATTTCTAGGAGTAATTTTTTAAGTGAGCATTACGAAAATCATTTGACTTCCATGTTTAAATTGAGTGTGACACAATACCTGTAGGACTAAAACTGAGCTTTTGTCAACGCCTCTCTGTTTTTCTAAGACTTCAGCTAACATTCTTTATACTGACAGAACTGTGTTTTCAGACTAGAGCCAACGTAAAGTTTGTAAAAAAAAGGTTTGTTTCTTGAATTGCAACACTGTTTGCGTCTCTTGCTTTTGCAACCATGGATACTTTCTAAGGACACATAGAACATCATACATGTTATTCCATACATTCAAGTAAAATAGACATATAGTCCTTTATACCCTTAAAATACTACTAATATGTATTCCTTTAAAAAACATTTTGGAACTCTTAAATAGACATGAACACACTCCAGACTGTGTGTTCCCAAGGAATAACATCACACCCCCTGGTTGATAGCACTTGGTCTTTGTCTTAACGTGTTCTCACACTGTTGGCGTGTGCGATAAGTCCCTGGCAACACACAGTCTGGTGTGTGTTAATTCTTAAAAAACAACAGAATAAACATAATATATATTTTTTTCTTTATTATTATTCTATTCTTTATTATGTCTTTGCGTGCGTTCCAGCATCATTCAAGAACAAACCTCGTATTTAATTTGATCTACTTCTAGTGAGGACAGTCAGTAATTATGGACTGTTTGTCTCGCAATATAAATCATTGTAACATTGCTCCCATTCACGTGAATATATTTAGATTAACTTGTGTGAGACTGGAATGTATAAGATGCAGGTGAATGCAGGCTGTTTATTCTGTGCTTTGATTATCTTCTTTTAATAGTTTATGCACTTACATTACAGCTATTGTTGTTGAAATGATAACAGACAATCATCTTAACTACAGAAAATGGCTGTATTCTTTATGAAGGTTACATGTAAATGGTAGAAAGTTCTGGTGCCGTCTGATACATTTCAAGTACGATAACAATACATAATCAGAAACAATTGTGATTCCCAAACCTTCCATGAGACACGTGAGTTACATAGCCTTGACAAGACCAATCTCCAGTTTGTTCCCAACAGGATGTTGTGAGATCAACAACTGCCATATAGAAAAAAACACACGCATATTATAGAATAACTTGTCTCGTCAACAAAGAGCTTTTTTGTACAGTTAAAAGTTTGAACACTATTGCATGTTCACTGGTATCATATTTAAAAATGCAGAAATGAATGTACTTTTTATTGGAATCTAAAAAACCTCAACTTACAATACAACGGGGTCAAGCTTATGACACAATGTTGGCTTTTAGCATCTAAAGATTTAACATTGCAGTCACCATGGAGACCTATGTTAAGCAAAAATGTCAATTTTCTTACTGAAAATCACAGTATGTTTTCTCCGCTGGTATTGTAAGATAATTAAATTAACGTTTCAATTTAACGTTTCATTCAATTCCAGTTGAAATTGTATTTTAAACAGAGTATAGCAAAGGGCTTGACTTGCCGGCAGACACAGGGAACTGTATCTATAATCAGATTTGAAAAAGAGACAACATGAGACTGCATTTCTCCATATCTTCTTTAACTTATTTGTCTCTTGGCAAGGATGGGGCATTAAGACAAGATCATTTAGTTTATTCTATTACGGACCTGAACTTATCAGTTTAATGTTCAGGTCCATTAGGTCCAACTGTTTTTAGTTGAATTCCCAGAAATGCTTATCACAACTTAATACTTAAGATACTTAAGAAATTCAAGAGACATGATATGTCTGGGTCAAAGATTTTGTGTCACTGATATGGCTTTCAGACAAATCATATTAATTAAAAAATTGTGTTTGTGTGTTTGTGCGTGTTTTCATGCATCCATATTGGTTGCACAGGGTGTGCATGTGCATGTGCGTGTGCATGTGCGTGTGTGTGTGTGTGTGTGTGTGTGCGTGTGTGTGTGAGTGTGTATGTTGAACCTTATTATCAAATACAATGTGATATTGAAACACATGAGTGATGTAGCCTGAACGTGGGCCTCTGTTTACCTATTTAGATATTCCATTGAGTACAATAGCTGAGCTAGTCATTTAACATTAACAATGTCTACACTATATTTGTAATACATTTCATATGTTATTTTATTATTGCTTTTCCTTCAAAAACAAAGACAATGTAATCCAAACCTTCGTATCTACTTGTATGTATGTATGTATGTATGTATGTATGTATGTATGTATGTATGTATGTATGTATGTATGTATGTATGTATGTATGTATGTATGCATGTATGTATGTATGTATGTATGTATGTATGTACCCATTAGCTACTGAACATCATCAAATCAATTAAACTACCTATTTTTTATTTCGAAAGTTGGTGTTTTAGAATTCACCCTTTGTTTTCTTACGATGACAAATGTAATGTGCTTTGTTAGTTTTAGCATCTAATAAAAAAGCAAGAAACAGCAGAGTTTGCATTGTTTACAGATCTTTGTCGGCTTATGAGGTCAACATGAGAAGAGAAGATAATCTGTTGTCAGGTTAATCAGAATCTCAGAAGGCTTTTGGCTGCCTTTATCGGCACTAATTAGACCTCCCGTCTTTGAGAACTCGTTGGAATCCATCAATTGTATCTTCGTCTGAATCATTTTCACCCGGTGGGCTTTAAATCCACAGGCGAATACTCTGGAAGCCTAATCAATATAGCCAGCATTCTCATGAACCAAAAGCTGCACCTCTGAATCGATGTTGATCAAATAAGATTACAATTCTCTGAGTGCATTTCAGACCTTGTTTACAGCTAATTTGCCACAGTATTACAGAGAATGGATACGTCAATTCAGCAGATCACTTTGTTCAAGACTGTAGCATATTCACTTACCCTTTACTAAACATGACCTTATTAGGGGAGGACATTGGCGGTTTAAACACAGGTTATTTGTAAAACGTACAATTCCTCCAATCGGGAGTGAGAGGCAATCTTGTGATTCACAGTGCACATGCTCAGTTAATTCCCGAACAAATCCCGAACAATTCACAGTGATGAACTATGCACGTTAAATAGATAGACATTGGATTTTGAGTAAGTATTTATTTTGACCATAGTGTTTTTTGTGATTGGATCAACTTCCTGTTAGTTCCATTGAAGGAACTTATGTCATGTTTATAACTAGTATACTTAGAGATATTCGTTCATGCTTAAGTTTTCAATAGTAATGTAGTAGGCCTAAGAGTTGCTCTAGTAAAGTATATTAATTTACTTCATCAATCTCAATTAGACGGGTGGAGAATCACAACAACTCCCAGTCTCATACCAAAATGCACAAATATCTGAGGTGACATGAATGACACTTCCATTAGGCAATCAATCTAATCGGGTCATTGACACTTGCATGAGCCAATCAATCTATGCGGTTCGCGTCGCTGACACTTGTTACGTCCTCCTGATGTGAGAAACGCAGAACAGCGCCGGGTGTGACGGATGAACAGCGTACTCCGGGCCTCACAGGTCCGTTCCCTGTCCCGTTCACTTGGTCTCTCTGGTACTTCCGTTAAAAACCAGGCCGTGCCGGAGAGAGGGGAGGAGCGGCATACATGGCCCTGTCATAACAGACCCTCTGATTATATTTAGGAAATTCAATTACTCTGACTCAGACAGATGGAGCCGCTGTCAGGAGGAGGCTCGTCATTTGTTAGCATCAGCCGACATGTCAGCAAGAGGTGCCGGTGGGACCCAAACTGTTTGACTGGAAACAGGAAGTTAGGGGAGGAGGGTTTGGCGGGGGGACTATTTAAGGTTTAGATATTCCATTGGTTTCTGACTGGCACCTACACTGATCAAAAGTCAATTGTCATTGTTCTCTTACTACTTACAATAGACAGGACGTCGTCATAACAAAATATATCAATAGCAAACGATTCCCTCTGCTTTACAGCATATAGTGTGCTATGGTTGTTTTTCCCCTGTCGCTATCTTTCCATTCCTTTCACATCTTGTAATGAGCTATACCTCTCCAATGTAAACACGGCTTATTGAAATGAAACCGGGAGGTAAAGCGAGTTGAAGAAGCGTTTTACCCGGTTAGGTTCAGTTCCGCTCTGCTCCCGTCGCCCGTGAATTATTTATGAGTTTCCCTGTGAAGATGAGAGTTGTGTGGAATTCATTGAGGTACGGCTGACAGTTCTGGTGCACCTTTATCCAGAGGCAGAGAAAGGCACTAAAATAAAAAATAAAAGAAGCTGGTCCTCTTTATTTGTATTAGGTGTTGTAGCAGAAGAACCCAGACTCCATCACTTCATCTGTGGTGTAGCGTATTTATATAGGCAGATACCGCTGGTCACATCATTGTCTCTCAACTGGTCTTACTGCCTGACCGATACAGCTGGTCACATCATTGTCTCTCAACTGGTCTCACTGCCTGACCGAAACAGCTGGTCTCATGGTCTCTCAACTGGTCTCACTGCCTGACCGATACAGCTGCTCTCATAGTCTCTCAACTGGTCTCACTGCCTGACCGATACAGCTGGTCTCATTGTCTCTCAACTGGTCTCACTGCCTGACCGATACAGCTGGTCTCATGGTCTCTCAGCTGGTCTCACTGCCTGACCGATACAGCTGGTCTCATGGTCTCTCAGCTGGTCTCACTGCCTGACCGATACAGCTGGTCTCATCATTGTCTCTCAACTGGTCTTACTGCCTGACCGATATAGCTGGTCTCATGGTCTCTCAACTGGTCTCACTGCCTGACCGAAACAGCTGGTCTCATGGTCTCTCAACTGGTCTCACTGCCTGACCGATACAGCTGGTCTCATAGTCTCTCAACTGGTCTCACTGCCTGACCGATACAGCTGGTCTCATTGTCTCTCAACTGGTCTCACTGCCTGACCGATACAGCTGGTCTCATGGTCTCTCAACTGGTCTCACTGCCTGACCGATACAGCTGGTCTCATGGTCTCTCAGCTGGTCTCACTGCCTGACCGATACAGCTGGTCTCATGGTCTCTCAACTGGTCTCACTGCCTGACCGATACAGCTGGTCTCATGGTCTCTCAACTGGTCTCACTGCCTGACCGATACAGCTGGTCTCATGGTCTCTCAACTGGTCTCACTGCCTGTCCGATACAGCTGGTCTCATGGTCTCTCAACTGGTCTCACTGCCTGACCGATACAGCTGGTCTCATGGTCTCTCAACTGGTCTCACTGCCTGACCGATACAGCTGGTCTCATGGTCTCTCAACTGGTCTCACTGCCTGACCGATACAGCTGGTCTCATGGTCTCTCAACTGGTCTCACTGCCTGACCGATACAGCTGGTCTCATGGTCTCTCAACTGGTCTCACTGCCTGACCGATACAGCTGGTCTCATGGTCTCTCAACTTGTCTCACGTCGGTGAGAACGTCTAAGTTGTGCATTACACAAATTATTCTTCCAACAATTGTGTAATCTTCTGATACACTGGTAATGTGATGAAAAAATAAAGCTCTTAACTATTATTCTTACAGTTGACAAGCTTAAAATAAAGTGGTAATCCTAACTGACATGAAACAAGGTATGTATATATATATATATATATATATATATATATATATATATATATATATATTGGGATTTAATGTCAGGGAAATTTTAAAACTTAGTGTAAAGGTGTTTGGCTAAGGTGCATGTAAACCTTTGACTTTATCTGTGGGTTGCCTCATATCCTTTTGGCCATGGACAATCTCTAAAGTATAAGAAACAGAGCGCTGATCTTAAGATTATGAGTTAAAGCCCTAGGCTGACTCTGGATCTGCTAATAGACATATATGGGGCGAAGGACTAGAAGAAAATAACGTCCACCATGAGTTGTCGATCAAAAGGAAATGCGAGCCGTCAGAGAACTATAGCCAAATCGAAAGCGTATTGTAGCAGCTCTAGGTGAAATCTGCCTGATAATAGATGTTTGAATATGCCACAGAGACTGAAGAGTTTTATAGATTTTAAAAGAGAGGAAATTCACTGGCACCAAGCAATCTTTAGAAACACGCTTGGAGCAAAATGCATCCCACGTGAAAAACATTGAGATCTACATTTCTACATTTAGGAGCTACAGAATTGCATCTATAGTTTAGTATTCACATTAATGTCCAGGTAAAAAGATATTAAAATGATGGTAAGGTAATAGTACAATTTATGAAACAATAACAATTTATTAATTCAGGCAAATAATTACAGTAATTCACCTGTGATTCAAGTTCATGCATCAATATACTATAGATTTTGTTGGTGTGTTTTCTCAAAATGTCTTGATTATTTTGCAATAACAAAATGTCTGCAAATGTTAAATTTTTGGGTCGAATGACAAACTAAGATTTGTATTATACCTCACTGCCTATTGCATTTGATAGATGAACTTGGTATCCTTAAAAACTCTATGGTACCAGTTGATTTACAAGTGTCTCCCTGAGCAAACCTCTTTACCTTAGTTCGCTCCTTGATACCTTCACCCAATAGAAATCTGAGCTCTTGGTAATTCCTAATGGCAATTAGTTTTTTGGGCATCATTTCTGCATTGAATGACTAACGGTGAGTTTAGTTATCGAGGCTTTTATTCAAATGTCTGTAGCACTGACGTATTCAAGGTATTCTGAAGCATTTATATGCTCAACATCATCTAAAGCGAGAGTTTTATCAGTGGTTTTCTACTTTCTGTTTGCTTTGTATTATATTACTCAGAAGCTACAACATATCTGCCATGTCCATGAAATATAAATGCTGTTTAAAATTAAGTTACCCCTATAAGCTCAAGTTGTAATATGTCCAATTACCCACAGAACAATCACAGCAATTACCACAAGTTGTCATGGCACAGCAAACTTTCCACTCAATGGGAGACTAAGGGACTGGTTAATTTACTCAGATCAGAGGTCTTATGTACTCGCGATGATTCGTACCTATGATTTAGCTCCAGTTGCCAATCTTCAGATGGCCACGTCCACCGTCAATGATGTGTGTTTGATGCACTGTGTAAAGAATGCTATGATTGATAGACAGCTGTTTGCGCGTCCAGTGGCATGGACGGTTTAGATGGTTTGAGTACATGTCTTTCTACAGTGTGCAGTATGGCTGACCGTCCTACATTTGGCGTCGCCGTCCCCACATTTAGCTCGGGGTGTTGCACTCACAATGCGGCTCTGCTGACAAGACTGCTCACTATGAAAAGCCTCAATATGTGTTAGTCAGCGTGAAATAAACCCGACGGTGGTGAGAGATGGAACGTAGCTCACACTTTACGACAATGGAATGATTACAATAAAAGATATCATTTGCAAACTAGCATCTGTTAGTAATTTGATTGATCCTCTATGGTGGATATTCCACTGTACGCTTTGTTTGTGTGTGTGTGTGTGTGTGTACGTGTGTGTACGTGTGTGTGTGTGTGTGTGTGTGTACGTGTGTGTGTGTGTGTGTGTACGTGTGTGTGTGTGTGTGTGTACGTGTGTGTGTGTGTACGTGTGTGTGTGTGTGTGTGTGTGTGTATGTGTGTGTGTACGTGTGTGTGTGTGTGTGTGTACGTGTGTGTGTGTGTGTACGTGTGTGTGTGTGTGTGTGTGTGTACGTGTGTGTGTGTACGTGTGTGTGTGTACGTGTGTGTGTGTGTGTGTGTACGTGTGTGTGTGTGTACGTGTTTGTGTGTGTGTGTGTGTGTCTATGCATTTCCTCGTCAGAATGTTTCCATTAACTTATCATTAAATCCATCGTTAGGATTTTATTGTCAGTGCCACTGGTGGGGGTGAAGTGGTGTAGGAGTGTGAGTTTATTGGGTTGAGCAGAGACAGGAGCAGGGCTGGCCTGAGGACTGTGGCGTGCATCTCTGATCAGGGGAAAATAACAGTGTGTGAGTGATGAAAATGACAGAGGCTGATGCCTGCTCTGGGCCTGTGAGAATCCTGTAATAAAGACACAGAGCCATAAAGTGGCTTCATTCTGTCTAAGTGTGGTCTCTTAAGATATCCTTAATTCTTCAGAAAATGACACGCTTGGTTCTCAGAGAGGCGAACACTCAGCCACTGATCCGACCTCGATACGGTCTCGAAAATCATTTGAATCTCAAGGACGATTCGTTTAGCATGGCCGACTTGTCTGTCTCGAAAAATAAAAAGAAAGATTTTAAGTGCAAGACCTAGTCCACTGATAGAAATATCGAGGGAATGAAAGGGAATAATTTTTTTTTGCCGTGGACCAATCTGAGTCTCGGGTTTTCATACCGTTTTTGAAGAAGCATTCGAACACTGGTTTCTGTAGCCGTTGCAACTGCAAAGTCAATAATGTTTCTTCCCTCACCAGTGTGTTTTTCGTTTCATCAATGTTTCTGGAACAGAGATGGTTATCGTAACAATATCGTCTTAATAGTTGCCTACACCAACCCACCTATTGAATCTGAAATTCCTGTCAAAGACTGTTCGTGACGCCATTAATATCGTAGAAAAAACAGGTTCAATGACCACAGAGTCGAACGAGACAACTTTTAAGGGTATTTATTTAAAACAGATAAAAAGTTTACAGCCACCAGTAAACATCTGCTCCTCTCACAGTTGTACCGCTAGCAGGTCAAAAGGCAGAAGGGCCCGTCTCCTGGCATTCTCAGCCTTTATTAGGAAAGGTCAAACCAATCAGGAATGACCACACGTACCCCAAGACCCTGTCTAGGACCAATCGATGCCCTGTTCAGCAAGTCCCTTGTCTGCTAGATCCCTCCCCACATTCCTAACAGCCGCACCCCAGCACCCCAACTTATAAACAAAGTTGATGCACAGAATATACTGCTGGGGCAGACATAGCTGATGATAGCTGAATCCTGATTTCTACCACAAGACTGAACAACATTCTAAATGTTGTGCCATTAATAAACCCCAACTTAAACCTCAGGGAATAAAAACAGGCCAAAATGTTGTCACTTCCTTTATGGCTCCTCGCTTCTAAATATCCAACATACCCCCCTCCCCATTTACGAGCGTCTCAGACCAGAGATACATACATGCAGAACACACTGATATACATTGTACTCACACATTACAATGTCAGCAGTGTATCTTATGACCGCAAACAGCATCGATTACAATCCCAAAATGTGCCCGTGGGATTAAGAGAAGGCAGCAGAGGTGGGTGATTAGCTGATGCGCTGAGTCAGGGCCCGCTCACAGCTTTGCGTTTCAGAATACGATCGAAGAGCCAATGAAACACTTCCTGGCAGATTAAATTCAAAGAAATACGGCGCCCCTCTTTCTCTCCACGCATTCTAAATCCTGTTTCTATTCAGTGTCGTCCCTAGATAGATTCACACGGCATATTCCCCTGGAGTCGACAGCGGCGTAAAAGCAGTTGGGTTGTGCTGACGACACATTAGCACCGCTCCTATTTAACCTTTATTGGACATGAAAAGAGCACGAGTCACGCTAATCAATAGACACACATTTCTGCCGTTCTGCTGTGATTTGTTCATTGCTGACATTTATAGCACCAGAGACAGCCAGGAAGTCTTCAAAAGGAAACTCATATGAGCACTTGAAAGCACGATCCACAATGAGTTTTTTCCTCAAAAACAACTACCGGTAGATGACGTCAACTTGTGGTGAAGCGCAGTGTCTCTAAACCATGAATAAATGGTCCATTTGAAAATGGCATGTTTCCTCTCACAGTTTGAGTGACGAGGCCAATTACCAAAAGGAGGACTTGCGTCTGACCCACAGTGGTCTTCTCTGCTGTCTGTGAGGTGCATTGAGAGCATGCTATTTAAACAAATTGGATCATTGGTTGCAGAACCACCTTGCACGCCTGGAGTTAGGCAGTTTCGTACATTGTTCTTTGCAGACCCTATAAAGCTGGCTGGGCACAACCAAGGACATAGGCTTTTCCCCAAGTCTATCCAACCATGTCTGGGCCGTGAGCTTCGGGTCATTTTCGTGCAGACAGATTCAAGGTTTGAGTTTCTGTGCACTCAGCCAAGTTTCTAGTCAATCTAAAACTGTTCGAAATATTATGATATATGTTGGATTAGCAACGATGTATTAAAACGATGTAAATAATTCTATTTTTGTACTTTTTGGTCTGCAATTCTTCATTTTTTTATTTTTAAAGGCTATACTGTTTAATCAAATTATCAGCCAAATTGAAAATGTTTCGTTCAATTCATGTATTTACAGAATATAAAATGTATAAACAGATCATCATGATACTTCACAAAACTGATTTACCTTTTACAGTTTCAAATTTAAGACAAAGCCCTAACACGTCTTAAAATAACTAATGTTAACACTTACAGCATATACAGAGCACCAACCACAATAGCCTCAGTCTGAGTTATGTTCACACTTTGGGACTCTTTAAATAAAACACACAAAACCAAACTAAATAATCTGCAATGTCTGTTTAGGAATCATTTTGTTATGAACAAAATTATATCCGTAAAATGTAATGTAACGATACGCATTCAGGATTCTATTGTTAAACTGAAAGATAAAATCCCAAATCAAAAAGGTAATGATCGATTAATTTGCACTTACTGGCCTTACGCAGTTGTATCTAAGACCAATCAAAAAACCTGAGATTCTTCTCAATAGGCCCAGTGTATAAGATGCTAGATTGGCACTTAACTGTTTTTGACTGGTTCTTGGAAGGTAATTTTCAAACCCCAGGCCAGCATGTAGTACCACATGTGAGTAAGAATAACACCATTTTGGGGCTCCGGGGAAGATACAGACAACAGTAGTAATACATCAAACCATTATCACAGTTATAGGACAGTCTGAAAAGACCTGGTCTCCACCAAACTATTGGAAATGTTCCTCAGATCAGTCACTGAATGCACCAACCTGTAGCCAAGCAGAGAGAGGGTATCATTGCACAGAGTCTGCAAAGTCCTTACTATATCAAAACTTAGTCTTAGTCTCCAGCTCTCTGTTGTAGCTTTGGAGTCTCTGGTGGTGGAGTACTTATAGTTCCACTCGGGGGCAGAAGGCGCACTGTTTTTCGTGTTCTGTGCGATCCATAACTGTACATTTTTGTCCATCTCCAGGCCCACAAATCTGTAAATCTCTCGTGCCTTCTCCTCCGGATTAAGGGCCAAGTCCTCGTATCGTACCAGAAGGTAGCGTCCACGCAGCCAGGCCGGATTCTGCAGACCCATCTCGGCGGACTCTGCCATGTCCCTGCAGGTGCTGGTGATCTGCGACAGATCAACGTAGCGTGGTTGCCTCGCCGTCGCATTCCAGATCTTCCAGGCGCGAAACTGCTCCGAGAAGGCTGTCATACGTGAGGCCAGGATGGCTCTGGGGTCGCGCACCAAGTGGACGATCCTTAAGTCCAGCCTCGGGTCCTCAGTCAGGGTGCGCAGGTCGCCCACCGCTGGGACACGCACAGTCTTGATCGCCACATGACTTCTGGAAAGACATGCCATGGAAGCCAGCGTGAGGTTCAGCGGGCCACACTTCTTGGGGCACCAGGTCTCATCCGGTTGACCCACGGTGGCCGAAGCCTCACCCCATGCCTCAGGGCACACAGGCGGAGAGCAGAGTGCACGGCTGGAGCTTCGGCGGAAGAAGGACCCAGTGACGTGCTCCTGTGGCTCAGGGCGGATGTAGTTCTCTAGGAATCGCACGTCGCAGGTGTAGAGGTTGAGAAGGAGGTCCCTGTAGGCCCCCAGCAGGGCCCGGCGGTCCAGGACCCTACGCAGCCTGTTGGTGGAATTGGTGAAGGCCTGCTGGATGTGGTACAGGGGCTCGAACACGTAGAAGATACCCGGGTGCTGGTTGAAGAACTGCCCGGTGAAGGAGGAGCCGCTGCGCGTGGTGGCAAACACAAGGATATGGCGCCGGGGGGCCGACGATGACGCTTCCATGGGCAACGTGTTGCCGTCACAGAGAGCTCTCCACCGGGAGTCTGGAAAAACATAACAAAATGAGATCGGTAGCTTGTGATACACAGGTCACCTGCTGCATATCATTCTGTGGTTCAAACGCCACTTGACTCTAAAGGACAACTTTCGTAATTTTTCGTCTTATAAATACAACTTTGAACGTAAATTGGTCAACTAACAGGCAAAGATGTTCTGCAACCGGCCCTATGAGCCTTGGCACACGGATTTAAAGGAGCTTATAATAGTAAAACAGGATTGTGTTTCATCATCACGTACGAATCCAAATGAAGAGACTCAGAGGCAATTTGCTTAAATTATTCAGAGGGTAAACACGCACGTAAGATGCTTTCTTGCCTATGTTTACCTAGCGAATGAACTGGCTCCTCTAAATATAGAGTAGATCGCTAACATGTGTATTCACAGCTGATGAGCGGTTGATTGCAAAGGGGGACGTCGTTGACGAAATGCTCATAGAGCTGTGCAATGAATGCTGATTAGGGCATGTAAATTGGCGTGTAATTGTCAAACGAATCAAAAGGAATCACGGCTATTACATCTCTCTCATCACCTCCAACGTGAAACGGGGAATTCCCTGGGTGAAGGATTAGCCTGACATTTGTTTTCTCCCCGTGCATCTCATTTCTGTGGAATGTGACGGTCGAATATGCTCTCGTGCAAAGACACATTAATCCCACATGAATACCGCTAATGCTTTTATCCGGGGAAAAACATCAACAGGATCAAACTTGTGAACTGTAAATGTGTCTGCTCCAAAAAAATGTTTTTATATACTATTAGTACATTTTGATGTGAAGAGAGCGTAAACATGTTGTCCCACAAGTCTAATGCATTTCTCTCCTAGGCCAATCAGTGAAATGTTGTAAATGGCAAGTCTCTCTGACAAGATATGTTGAGCCAAGTCAAAATAATGCCAGCGAGCAAATTGACTTGCCGTAAGTTTGGCATCTGAACTGTGCTTTGCAATCACTAGCTTTGCTGAACTATTATCTAGTATTCTTTCACATTTTACTCAAACTAAACTGTTGCCAAAACTGCAATAATCCTTAGATGTAGACCTTTAAGACAATGCTTACACAATTAGAAATATATTTATTCCTTTAAGTCAAATCCTATGTGGGTGGGTTCATTAGACAATATCACAATGGTAATTCCTGTGAATACTAAAAGAGCATATTGTGATGGAACTACTTTTCTGAGCAATCCAATAACTGTATACGAGATATTAAATAGCTCAGTGCATATGAAATTTTCATCTTATTGATGTACCTATATGTACCAAGTTTCATGACTATAGGGGAAAATGGATCAGGAGTGTGACCTGGCAAAGTCAGCATTTTCAATGCTGGGTTTTTATGGCAAGATGCTCCATGAACCCAAGTATACTTTTGGGCTTCCTGTTCTGGTATTGGTAGACATTCAGGAAGTAGCCTAGGGCTAAAATGAAAGTTTCTCTCCATAACACCTTTCCGGCGTAGGGTCAAGCAATGGTAGCCTGCATAACAGACACAGGTGACATAGGGAGCACACAGTCAACTGTATCTAAGTCATGCAGAGGACAGCCATGTTATTGCTGTTGTGCATTAGATTCTACATGCTCCAGCTTTGTCCGACCTTTGGGCTGTCGGCTCTGGCACTGGTAGACGCCACTGTGGCAGGGCCCAGACAGAGAGTCCCTCAGGGTGCGGATGGCTGTGTACTGGATCCCCAGAGAGGCACACACCAGCAGCAGCACTGTCTTCCAGGAGCACTCCATCCTGCCCCCACCCTTCGTCCCTACATCCTTCACACTGCAGACGCTGGGGGGAAAACACAGAGAGGTCACACACTCTTCCGGTCAGTAGGAACATGAGCAGAGCAGAAGAGTAGTGCACTGGGAATTTGTTGTGCACTTTATTTTCACTATAATCTTTGTAAAGACATTGTGTCTTTTTTAGTCGTTTTTAGTACAAATACAAGGGAGTTACATTTGATTTTCAAGCATTTAGACACCAGGGGTTTTGTATTGCCGATAAACCCTACCCTTAGAGATGCCTGATATAGTCTTGACCGGTAACCAGCAGAATAAGACCAGTAAAGAATGTGATGTCGTATAGTCTTCCTTACCACGGCCATCCCACAATCAGCATTTAACATTTGGAACCACATAGTTTAAAACATAACATATGAGAATATTAACTAATAACTAACAGCTGGTTCCATCGACCACTAAACTCCCTGCTGTTTGTTTAGCCCTTACCCACCATCCCATTAATAGCACATTTTCATTGATGTATCAGTGGAAGGTTAATGTACGCAGGAACATATCACACAGGGCAAAGGTACGCTGCTGGAGGTCCATTCATAACAAATAGGCTAGGAAATTCCCAGTAAACAACACAACACCAATAAATCAACACACAAAACATTTATTTGATTAGCTTTATTCTAACAAAGTAAAAAAGGATTTGTACGACAAAATAAACACTATTCAAAATATTTTTAAAAATATGCTATTAAATAATGAAACTTCTTTATGTCGCTTTCTCACAAATAACTATGTGCGCTGATATACCCAAGGCAATGAGGGACAACAGAAACACACACACAGGTTGGACAAAAGAAACACACACACAGGTTGGACAACAGAAACACACACAGGTTTGCATTAACGTCAGTGGTGGGTGTGTACAGACACAGACATCTGCATCTTCTACCGATGTCATTCATATAGAAACAGCCCCAGGTGTTCGCTACAGCTAGCTAAATATCTGCATCTTCTACTGATGTCAGTCACATAGAAACAGCCCCAGTTGCTCGCTATAGCTAGCTAACTATATGCTCCTTCTATTGATGTCAGTCATATAGAACCAGCCCCAGGTGTTCGCTATAGCTAGCTAACTATCTGCATCTTCTACCGATGTCAGTCCTAGAACCAGCCTCAGGTGTTCGCTATAGCTAGCTAAATATCTGCATCTTCTACTGATGTCAGTCACATAGAAACAGCCCCAGTTGCTCGCTATAGCTAGCTAACTATATGCTCCTTCTATTGATGTCAGTCATATAGAACCAGCCCCAGGTGTTCGCTATAGCTAGCTAACTATCTGCATCTTCTACCGATGTCAGTCCTAGAACCAGCCTCAGGTGTTCGCTATAGCTAGCTAAATATCTGCATCTTCTACTGATGTCAGTCACATAGAAACAGCCCCAGTTGCTCGCTATAGCTAGCTAACTATATGCTCCTTCTATTGATGTCAGTCATATAGAACCAGCCCCAGGTGTTCGCTATAGCTAGCTAACTATCTGCATCTTCTACCGATGTCAGTCCTAGAACCAGCCTCAGGTGTTCGCTATAGCTAGCTAACTATCTGCTTCTTTTACTGATGTCAGTCATATAGAAACAGTCCCAGGTGCTCGCTATAGCTAGCTAACTATATGCTCCTTCTACTGATGTCGGTCATATAGAAACAGCCCCAGGTGGTCGCTATAGCTAACTATTTGCTTCTTCTATGTCAGTCATATAGAAACAGCCCCAGGTGCTCGCTATAGCTAGCTAACTATCTGCATCTTCTACTGATGTCAGTCATATAAACAGCCCCAGGTGCTCGCTATAGCTAACTATTTGCTTCTTCTATGTCAGTCATATAGAAACAGCCCCAGGTGCTCGCTATAGCTAACTATTTGCTTCTTCTATGTCAGTCATATAGAAACAGCCCCAGGTGCTCGCTATAGCTAGCTAACTATCTGCTCCTTCTGTCAGGCTACTTCCAGAAGTAGTTAGGTGGCAAATGGGTGCTGCCTTCGCTGAGGACAGGGAGGCGGAGAAGGAGGATGAAGACTGAGAGGTAGAGGAATTAAGAGTGATAGGCGAAGGAAGTGACAGATGTAGGAAGAGAGAGAAGTGAATTGAGAGGGACAGAATTAGGAAGAGAGAGAGATCCTGAGGGAGGAACCTATACTCCCAATCTATTTTATGTGTTGAGTGCTTACCATTTTTTTTAAACAATTGCATAAATCAAATGATATTATCATTAAGTTGCATGAATGTGGTGTCAAATTAAATAAGAGTATGTCATTTGTAAATTGTATTTTTCATCACACAATTAAAATGTCTCCAACATCTATATACAACTATTGTAGTGTAAAAACATGGCTGTGCAGATATATTGAACCACTCAATCTTAAAAATAGTTACAGTGCTTGACCTATTATTTAAAAAAAACATTGGAAAAACTTTGAAAAATGTAATTTCAAAATGTTCATAGAAAATATTTTTCCCTTTAAATATTGTGTGGCATTTTTCTTTGTAGCAGTTCTATAGGCTATTGCAGGTCAGAGGAAAAACACTCCCGAATCGAACCTTAAATACAACACTAAATTCAACGTAGGCTAATACATATTAGCCCTAGCCTACTTCTTTTCAGATTCCAGACAACCTTTCTCTCCTCTAACACAGTGAAGCACATGCCAGGTACAATTGAGAACTTCTGAGCAGAGCAACAAGCAGAGCAGCTGAGAGAGTGAAAGCCATATCTGACACAGAGGAGCCTCAGTGACCCGAGGCAAACAACCCTCATGATGATGGGAGGAGAAGACGAATCTAGTCATACGTGTCTCCCGGCAGATGACAGACAACAGAAATGTACTCAGACATGCGTGGTCTTTTGCACACCGACTTCTAGCTCGGGCTAGAACCGGTTTAGCACAGAGTGTTATGAATAAACAGCTGTTTCCATGATGCATTATGTGAAATGATGCAAGTGCATTAACACACAAACACAACACCCAACAGAGGAGTATATGTAAGATATTCAAACTAATTAACCTGCCGGGTCACGGCTATATGGATCAATAGATGATCAAATGTGTTTTTTTACAAATACTAATAGTTAGATAGTTTGAGAGTTGCCAAGGAAAGTGGATTTTTTTTCTTTAAACATTTTTTTATTATGATAATAATGTAGGCTGAACTATTAGTGTCACCACGGCAACATCCTCCAACATAAAACGGTATTACGGTGCAGCTGTATTAAAACCAGGTAAACACGGGTTAAAGCTATACGCTGTCTTTCATATCAGACTATATAATTTGCTCAGGATGATCAGTCAAACAAATGCTGTTGACTACGAACAAATACGATCTATCAGGTCAAATCCAAAAAAACGGTAGGATACAATACAGAGTCATCTTACCTAAACTCTTAGCTCGGTAAAGTCAAATCCACAGATGCAACCATGCAGTATCTTCTTGAGCATCCCGGTATCCTCGACTATATGTGTCCAGTAGAGGAGTTGGATGAACAGTGAAAACTGACAGAAGCGCGCATAGGATAGGAGACGCGCAATGAGATGGGTGGCAGAATGCGCGTCGCAGCAGCTGACTCTCAAGTTCATACAGGCGTTGACCCAACACATGGTAACATACATGTAAAACGATTGTTGGGCAACAGCTTATTAAACAACAAAGGAACATAATAGTTGATACAACTATAGCGAACCTGAGCCTCATTCTGTACTGGACAGTCAAATGCAACTTGTATTAGTTACACCTATCCAAGGGTGTAGTTTGGTTGAAACGTTGATCAGCTGTACTTTTCTAACCATTCTATTAATGTCCATTAGCATATTTGGGTGATTTATGGAATTATTATTTCTCACGGTACCATCACTACACACACACACACACACATGACACTATGACCAGTTACAGATGAAGCAAATTAAGTTGATAATCGAGGGCACAAGGTCTGGGTATATTAGATGGCCAGTGAACAATCAGTTCTCATAGTCAACATTCTGGATGCAGGAGAAATAGGGAGGTGTAATGACCTGAGTGACCTTGACCAGAATTGTTCTGATCAGACACGGGAAGGCATGTGGGGTGTTTCCGGTCAGCAGTGGTGGGTACCTTAAAGCAGTGATCCGGGTAGGGACAAACCTCATCGATGTGTGATGGCAACAAAGGCTTTCCACGTGAGGTCCGAAAGCATAAGAACGTCCACGTTAACACAAGTCACTTAAAATGTGGCTTGTGGTTACAGGAGGAACAGTGCGTCACACCCTCCCTGCTCTCTACGGGTCCGGTCAGACCGGTCACAGTGACCATGACAACCACTGTCCACTGTCAAAAGCGTCTACAATGGACACGTCAGAACTGGACCTTGGAGTGGTGGAAGGCTGTCTGGCAAGTTGTCTCTCACATCATTGTGAGCCATTCACCTGTGGAAGTCGAACCGGTGAAAGGAGTGTGGTGCTCTGGGCAATGTCCTGCAGGCAAACCCCAGGCATTCAGGGGTCTAGAAGGGTCGGCACTTTTTTGGCAGCATGCGGAATGCCAACAACATAGGTGACTGTAATGTTTTGGCTCATTAGTGTGTTGTTTCACTCTCTTCTCGCCACTAGGGGTTCTGTTGGAGTCAGAGCTCACTTTGGACAGCTCAGTTACACTCTGGTGGTCGATATTGTTAAAGTTCCTTTATATCTATTGTACAGTTTCCAGGCTATCATATTGCAGACAGTATTAGACAGCAGTAATGGAGCTGATATTTTTGGATATCTTATTAGCTATCGTTTTTTGCAGAATCCGTTTTTTGGATGGGCTGTCCTTTCCTCTCACAAGTGTTTGACCTCAGACAGTAGTCATCTTTGTTTGTTCATCTAATCTCCTCTTTAAAGAACAAAAAGCTTTTGTGATATACATTTTGCAAACATGAAACGTGTGTTAATGTATTTTTCAAACAAAGTGCATCTCGTATACAGTCATACTGAGAGTTCAACAGTGGCATTGTTCAGACGGTATGAGTAAAATCAGTTTGGGTTGATGAAAGTGTCAATTTTAAGAATTATAATTTAATTTCAGTTATTAATGGCCGTGTGTGAACTAAAATGAATTAAGGCTTGAAGAAGTGTGGGCTTTATGAGTGATGATCGCACACATTAAAGTTTTTGCCACAGGAACAAAATAAAAATAAAGACTTACGAATACATTCCCAAGGAATGGAAGAAATTTAACATGCAAATGTATGTTTAGAGATAATCAAAGTATGTATTAGTACTGTATTAGTACTGTATTAGTTATGTGAACCAGATTCAGATCAGGCCAAACATTTTTGCGACAGCACATGAACACTGGGGTGAGGCAATTACTTGGATCTCCTTTCCATGTGCGATGATGAAGGAGTGTTCAGGGCTAGCCAAGTGCCAGCGTCCCTCTAAGAAAAGAAACTGAACTCCATGCATGGACAGAGGCCTGTCTAGAAGACGGGCCTGGAAAAGTGAGTTCCTACCATCCACAAAGCGCATCAACCAACAGCCCTTTCCAGTGACACAGGAACATCTGAAAGCAGAGGGGAGTTTTAGCAGCTGCTTATGTAGGATAAATATTTTGTTGTAATTCATTCGGAGAATTTCTTAGTATGTAATCTGTATGTTAATACAACTGTAAATGTCCCATCATGTATTTAATGACTATAGGTTAACCTCAGTTAGGACTGAAGAGAATACGTAACTGTACAAAACTGAGATTATTTTAATAGGGAAGTGACCCAGTGTTTGGACTTCTCCATTTTCCTACAAGCACGGTCTGGTAGGTCTCTAACTGAGCATATGAAAATAAATTCAAAACGATGAAAGGAATCGAAACCTACAACCTTTCCCCTATGGCACCATCAGAAACAGATGTGTCATGGACGTTGGGTGACAAAGACGGAAGGCCTTATATGTCCTTGTTATTCATGGATCACATCTCCAAAAGATTAGGCCAGAACAGGACAGCTTGAAACAAACCGCGGGCCTTGCTGTGTTTCCTAAAACAGAAGCAGTGCTTTGGAAACAAAGCTGTAATAAGGTGAGTAAGGTTTCTTTCAAATAATGTACAGCATCAAGATGGAGTCAGGTAGTTATTGTGTGTTGATATTCCTGAGGATGATTAGAACAACACGACAATGTTATTAATATATGCTATGCTATGCTAATATTCTATGCTAAGTCGGGGAGAGACATACAGATTAGCTTCACATCAAAATGTTGAATGAGATGAGTTGGGCTAGAGATATAAGGCAGGTATGGAAAAGTCAAAACCTGTGTTAAAAATGAAGCACGAGTGGCTCTAGAGAATTAGTTCAGTAATATGAGATTCAAGCAAAATGCGAACATTTTAATATTAAGTATTGCTGGGAAATATCTCCGGTTGACTTTAACGAAATAAAACTCTTGATAATACATTTTGAACTTCTCAAATCAGGAACTTTTAATGAGGTCACACATGAATAGAATGCATGGACCTATTCACATCATGTCATGGATTGGTGAGCTGTGTTGTACACAGGGTGTGTAGGGGAAAGCAGGTATTAGTGTTTAAACATTTGGACCATTAAGTCTACTTTAGTCTGTGTCTTGTGGCCTCCAGGCATTAGTTGACTGGAAGATTGGCTGAAGACACAAGACCAAGATGTTTTATCATGTCTGGTCTGTACTAATAAGATTTCCTTTGCTTCTCTGTACTAAGCAGACCTTGACCAGTATGTTTTTGTAAACTTTGGGTGGCTGGCCGCCGTGGTTCCAGAAGAACTAAGAGAGGATGTAAGCTTGGGCATGTTTTGACATCCTCAGGCGGATTTTTAAACTTCACCCTGTTGCCAGGGGTACAACATGTTATCACCTGCCTCTAATCCAATAATATTCCAGAAGGATGCGATCTATCGATCTGCCAAGCCGATAGAGATCCATTTTACTCATGTTGGTCATGTGGAATAAGACAAAACATTGAGAACAACTAATAACATCAACAACCAGAGAGACATTGAGATGATATGGCAGCGTGCGTGTATGTGTGTGTGTGTGTGTGTGTGTAAAGAAAAAAGATTGAGCCGTGAATTAAACATTAGTGAGAGCAGGTGGGACACACACATCCCCTCCAGAGGTGCACCCGCGTGTCAGCTAAAATGTTACCCAAGATAAGACCTGTCAAACATCTTAATAAAAATCTAGTATCTTCTTGTCTACGGGAGAGAAGGAGGAGAGGACAAAATAGAGGCACAAATAGGGATACTCAGGACAAGTGTTTTTTTTACAGCTCAAACACTATAGTGATTCAAAGTCAAAGTCAAAGTATTTTGTTGTCATGACATGTCTTGATGTTGATTATTGTGAACTCTGTGTAGTTAGACTGTCAGGGTTCGGCTCTCAAGCCGACAGAGGACACAAGCGCAGAGAACTTGTTTCTTACAATGGGTTTTATTCATCCAGGACAGGCACAAGAACTGGGAACTTGAATTAACAAAACACAAAATCAGACAGAGGAAACTCATACACAAGGAACATAAACCAGAACGCGCAAATAACCCGGTATACATAAAACCCAACCCAACAACAACAACAAAACTGTATGTTCACATTACCAACTCTAACTTGGTCTAAACAACAAAGCAACATGCAAACACTCCTGCATTAAATCATAACAGCACAACTAAAATCGTAAACACCACATACCTTGAATTAATGTCCCGTCACTAAACAACTGACAAGCACAGAACTATATAGGGACACTAATGAAAACCTGAACCCAGGTGTGGGAAAAACTCAGGTGTCTAGAATGTCTGTGATTACTCCCTCTCTCTGCTGGTCGGGGGAGTGCCAACACCCGCATAGAGAGGGACAGAGGGAGGGAACCCTGACATAGACAGGATCCCACATTCAGTGGATATAGCTCTCATGGCATCAAGCCCTGAGGTTTGTCTGGACTGAACAGGGCTCTTTATAACCACCAGTGTTTGCATGACCTTTTCTCACCCTCATTTCAGCGTGAAACGTCTGCAGAAAAATAAAGCAAAACAGAAGTGATCTCTGAGCAGAGATTTGGGGCCCTGTCTACCCACTCAGAGCACTGCTACATCAAACATGAAGCCAGGCCAAGGTATATCCCAGGCCAAGGTATATCCAGGCCAAGGTATATCCCAGGCCAAGGTATATCCCAGGCCAAGGTATATTCCAGGCCAAGGTATATTCCAGGCCAAGGTATATTCCAGGCCAAGGTATATTTCAGGCCAAGGTATATTCCAGGCCAAGGTATATTCCAGGCCAAGGTATATTCCAGGCTAAGGTATATTTCAGGCCAAGGTATATTTCAGGCCAAGGTATATTCCAGGCCAAGGTATATTCCAGGCCAAGGTATATTTCAGGCCAAGGTATATTCCAGGCCAAGGTATATTCCAGGCCAAGGTATATTTCAGGCCAAGGTATATTCCAGGCCAAGGTATATTCCAGGCCAAGGTATATTCCAGGCTAAGGTATATTTCAGGCCAAGGAATATTTCAGGCCAAGGTATATTCCAGGCCAAGGTATATTCCAGGCCAAGGTATATTTCAGGCCAAGGTATATTCCAGGCCAAGGTATATCCCAGGCCAAAGTATATTCCAGGCCAAGGTATATTCCAGGCCAAGGTATGTTCCAGGCTAAGGTATATTCCAGGTCAAGGTATATCCCCGGCCAAGGTATATTCCAGGCCAAGGTATATTCCAGGCCAAGGTATATCCAAGGCCAAAGTATATTCCTGGTCAAGGAATATTCCAGGCCAAAGTATATTCCTGGTCAAGGAATATTCCAGGCCAAGGTATATTCCAGGCCAAGGTATCTTCCAAGCTAAGGTATATTCAAGCCCAATGCCTGCCTGTAAAAGTCAAGCACACACACAAATGTGTTTAAACTGCCATGAAAACGGTTGGGGAGTCTTACAGTAAAATATGTCTCTCTGGTCCTCTATTCCTCCATACCTGCTTTATTGTTCCATCCATCCTCAACTCTAACCAGCATCACACCCACACTTCTACCATAGACGACTAATCTTCCATTTATGTGGGGGGTTCAGACAGCCAGTATGAGAAGAGGGATTTCTGTTCTGTGCGTAAGTCTCCCCTGGGTCGCCCTGTTGCCCACTCTGCCTGTGCGCCGGCTGACAATACACACACACACACACTCACACACACACACACACACACACACACACACACACACACACACACACACACACACACACACACACACACACAGATGGATTGAACAAGTGTTCTAGGACCTTTCAAAATCTGGTAATGTGTGGGTTTTTTCTTTGAGTTATGTGTGATTGGGATAAATGGGTGGTCAGGTGTCTAATTGATATGCTCGGATACACTCACCATGTTCTCATCACTTATCAGGTTCAGGATTTAAAGGATTTTAAATCTAAACCTAAACCGGACTCGCAAAACAATAAATAAAATAAACATAAACGCAATATTTCTCTGTGCCATCCGCAGCGCTCAAAGACTATAGGGCAATATGAAGACAAAATCGGTGGAATTTAAATTGGTCCTTAATGTTTTGGTATCATGTTGGTCCTTACTGTTTTAATATCATGTTGGTCCTTAACATTTTGCTATTATGTTGGTCTTTAACGTTTTGTTATTATGTTGGTCTTTACTGTTTTGTTATTATGTTGGTCCTTAACATTTTGCTATTATGTTGGTCCTAACATTTTGCTATTATGTTGGTTTTTACTGTTTTGTTATTATGTTGGTCCTTAACGTTTTGTTATTATATTGTTCTTTACTGTTTTGTTATTATGTTGGTCTTTAACGTTTTGTTATTATGTTGGTCCTTAACGTTTTGTTATTATGTTGGTCTTTAACGTTTTGTTATTATGTTGGTCTTTACTGTTTTGTTATTATGTTGGTCCTTAACATTTTGCTATTATGTTGGTTTTTACTGTTTTGTTATTATGTTGGTCCTTAACATTTTGCTATTATGTTGGTCTTTAACGTTTTGTTATTATGTTGGTCCTTAACGTTTTGTTATTATGTTGGTCCTTAACATTTTGCTATTATGTTGGTTTTTACTGTTTTGTTATTATGTTGGTCCTTAACATTTTGCTATTATGTTGGTCTTTACTGTTTTGTTATTATGTTGGTCCTTAACATTTTGTTATTATATTGTTCTTTACTGTTTTGTTATTATGTTGGTCCTTAACGTTTTGTTATTATGTTGGTCCTTAACGTTTTGTTATTATGTTGGTCTTTAACGTTTTGTTATTATGTTGGTCCTTAACGTTTTGTTATTATGTTGGTCCTTAACGTTTTGTTATTATGTTGGTCCTTAACGCTGCTATTATGTTGGTCCTTAACATTTTGTTATTATGTTGGTCCTTTACGTTTTGTTATTATGTTGGTCCTTAACGTTTTGCTATTATGTTGGTCTTTAACGTTTTGTTATTATGTTGGTCCTTAACATTTTGTTATTATGTTGGTCCTTTGTTTTGCTATTATGTTGGTCCTTACTGTTTTGCTATTATGTTGGTCCTTAACGTTTTGCTACAAAGTTCCCAAAAAGTTCCCACCTAGTCCTGGCATCTAACTTTCTACCATTGAACCAGAACCCCAGATACACCAGGACCCCAGAACCCCAGATACACCAGGACCCCAGAACCCCAGATACACCAGAACCCCATGACTGAAACTACAGCAACAGAAAATGAATTACCAAGATATCTGTACTATGCACGTGGATGGGAATACTGTGATTGACATACACCCACAAGATAGACCTTGACGAATTCCCTGCCAAAGCAAAACATTTGCGTGACCTTTACTGAACTTTTTTTCAACACAAAACGTCTACAGAGAACAGCAAAAACAAAAGTGATCTATGGAGGCTGACTACCTACACAGAACCCTCCCACATTACAAATTCAAAGCCAGGCCAAGACACGTTCTCAGCTGGAGTTATACTGTACGTGGCAAACTGCCAAGAACACAGTAAGGGGGTCATTTTATGATGTGTATGCCTCTCTGGTCCTCTACTGCTTCATACCTGCTTTATTGTTCCATCCATCCTCAACTCTAACCAGCATCACACCCACACTTCTACCAGATGACTAATCTTCCCGTTATGTGGGGGTTCATGCAGTCAGTAAAGGAAAGATTTTCCTGTACGTCTACCCCGGGGGTTTTCCAACCCTGCTCCTGGAGACCTACTGTCCTGATGGATTTCACTCCAACCCTATTTGTGCATACCTGCCACTAATAATTAGCCTGTTAATTACTGAATGAGCCTACATGGACCGGAGTAAATGCAACCAGGACAGTAGATTTCCAGGAGCTGGGTTTATAAATACAACCAGGACAGTAGGTCTTCATGAGCTGGGTTTAGAAATACAGCCAGGACAGTAGGTCTTCATGAGCTGGGTTTAGAAATACAACCAGGACAGTAGGTCTTCGTGAGCTGGGTTTAGAAATACAACCAGGACAGTAGGTCTTCATGGGCTGGGTTTAGAAATACAACCAGGACAGTAGGTCTTCATGAGCTGGGTTTAGAAATACAACCAGGACAGTAGGTCTTCATGAGCTGGGTTTAGAAATACAACCAGGACAGTAGGTCTTCATGAGCTGGGTTTAGAAATACAACCAGGACAGTAGGTCTTCATGAGCTGGGTTTAGAAATACAACCAGGACAGTAGGTCTCCATGATCTGGGTTTATAAATACAACCAGGACAGTAGGTCTCCATGATCTGGGTTTATAAATACAACCAGGACAGTAGGTCTCCATGATCTGGGTTTATAAATACAACCAGGACAGGAGCTATTTTTTGTTCCCATAATGCAGTTTGTTAGAAACCTACCCACACAGACAACCCAACTCGTTTGAATGAATCCACTGAATGGTTTTGATTGCTCTGGAGAAGATGTGATAAGAAAACTGGGCTCTGTAACTTTCTGCTCTGTTTTTTATTTCTCTTAGGTTTGTTCTGTCAATCAGTTAGGCTGACAGTGAACCTGTTACATGAGTTAACTGTCTGTCTGTAGTCGATGTAGGACCTTTAAAAAGGTTCCTATTTTCACGACTGCAGGGAACTAATGGAAGACCTTGGCACATACACAGCACACATACACAGTGCACACATACACACAGTGCACACACACACAGCGCACACACAGCGCACACAGCACACACACCCAGCACACACAGCACACACACAGACCGGCTTGCAGGTGTTTTTCCTCAAGCATCTTCCCCACCTCCTACAGGGAGGTCAGAGAACAGGCTATTATGATGGCAACACAACAATCCCTTCTCAACATCAGCGAGAAAAAAACAAGCTTAACGTGGATGTAGTGGCCCTAATGTCCTCCTCTTATTTTCATTAAGCCACTATGGAGAGTGGTGGAAGAGTTGTACTGACGCATACAAATGTAATGTCCACAGTTTTATTTGCCGTAAAAATAATTGGTTCTTTATTTTGCTGTTCTTTTGCAAACGTTCAACGATCACAATAAAAGACTAAATCAATAAATCAAACTGAAAGACCAAACATTTCCAAGCATGGTCAAAAGACTGTTTTATGCCATTCCAGCCACGCCCCCTTTGTCCATGGAGCACGTAGGCCTTTATTGTGTGTCCCCATCTACCTGTAGGTGGGGATATAAACACTACATGGATCATGTAGGCCTTTATGGTGTGTCCCCATCTGCCTGTAGGGGCATATAAACACTACATGGAGCACGTAGGCCTTTATTGTGTGTCCCCATCTACCTGTAGGGGGGATATAAACACTACATGGAGCACGTAGGCCTTTATTGTGTGTCCCCATCTACCTGTAGGGGGGATATAAACACTACATGGAGCATGTAGGCCTTTATGGTGTGTCCCCATCTGCCTGTAGGGGGATATAAACACTACATGGAGCATGTAGGCCTTTATTGTGTGTCCCCATCTGCCTGTAGGGGGATATAAACACTACATGGAGCATATAGGCCTTTATTGTGTGTCCCCATCTGTCTGTAGGGGCATATAAACACTACATGGAGCATGTAGGCCTTTATGGTGTGTCCCCATCTACCTGTAGGGGGGATATAAACACTACATGGAGCATGTAGGCCTTTATGGTGTGTCCCCATCTGCCTGTAGGGGATATAAACACTACATGGAGCATGTAGGCCTTTATGGTGTGTCCCCATCTGCCTGTAGGGTATATAAACACTACATGGAGCATGTAGGCCTTTATGGTGTGTCCCCATCTGCCTGTAGGGGGATATAAACACTACATGGAGCATGTAGGCCTTTATTGTGTGTCCCCATCTACCTGTAGGGGGGGATATAAACACTACATGGAGCATGTAGGCCTTTATTGTGTGTCCCCATCTGCCTGTAGGGTGGATATAAACACTACATGGAGCATGTAGGCCTTTATAGTGTGTCCCCATCTGCCTGTAAGGGGGATATAAACACTACATGGAGCATGTAGGCCTTTATTGTGTGTCCCCATCTACCTGTAGGGGGGATATAAACACTACATGGAGCATGTAGGCCTTTATTGTGTGTCCCCATCTACCTGTAGGGGGGATATAAACACTACATGGAGCATGTAGGCCTTTATGGTGTGTCCCCATCTGCCTGTAGGGTGGATATAAACACTACATGGAGCATGTAGGCCTTTATGGTGTGTCCCCATCTACCTGTAGGGGGGGATATAAACAATACATGGAGCATGTAGGCCTTTATGGTGTGTCCCCATCTGTCTGTAGGGGGGATATAAACACTACATGGAGCATGTAGGCCTTTATGGTGTGTCCCCATCTGCCTGTAAGGGGGATATAAACACTACATGGAGCATGTAGGCCTTTATGGTGTGTCCCCATCTGCCTGTAGGGTGGATATAAACACTACATGGAGCATGTAGGCCTTTATGGTGTGTCCCCATCTACCTGTAGGGGGGATATAAACACTACATGGAGCATGTAGGCCTTTATCGTGTGTCCCCATCTGCCTGTAGGGTGGATATAAACACTACATGGAGCATGTAGGCCTTTATGGTGTGTCCCCATCTGTCTGTAGGGGGATATAAACACTACATGGAGCATGTAGGCCTTTATGGTGTGTCCCCATCTGCCTGTAGGGGGGATATAAACACTACATGGAGCATGTAGGCCTTTATTGTGTGTCCCCATCTGTCTGTAGGGGGGATATAAACACTACATGGAGCATGTAGGCCTTTATGGTGTGTCCCCATCTGCCTGTAAGGGGGATATAAACACTACATGGAGCATGTAGGCCTTTATGGTGTGTCCCCATCTGCCTGTAGGGTGGATATAAACACTACATGGAGCATGTAGGCCTTTATGGTGTGTCCCCATCTACCTGTAGGGGGGATATAAACACTACATGGAGCATGTAGGCCTTTATTGTGTGTCCCCATCTGCCTGTAGGGTGGATATAAACACTACATGGAGCATGTAGGCCTTTATTGTGTGTCCCCATCTGTCTGTAGGGGATATAAACACTACATGGAGCATGTAGGCCTTTATGGTGTGTCCCCATCTGCCTGTAGGGGGGATATAAACACTACATGGAGCATGTAGGCCTTTATTGTGTGTCCCCATCTACCTGTAGGGGGGGATATAAACACTACATGGAGCACGTAGGCCTTTATTGTGTGTCCCCATCTGCCTGTAGGGGGATATAAACACTACATGGAGCATGTAGGCCTTTATGGTGTGTCCCCATCTGTCTGTAGGGGATATAAACACTACATGGAGCATGTAGGCCTTTATGGTGTGTCCCCATCTGCCTGTAGGGGGATATAAACACTACATGGAGCATGTAGGCCTTTATTGTGTGTCCCCATCTGCCTGTAGGGGGATATAAACACTACATGGAGCATGTAGGCCTTTATGGTGTGTCCCCATCTGCCTGTAAGGGGGATATAAACACTACATGGAGCATGTAGGCCTTTATTGTGTGTCCCCATCTGCCTGTAGGGGGGATATAAACACTACATGGAGCATGTAGGCCTTTATGGTGTGTCCCCATCTGTCTGTAGAGGGGATATAAACACTACATGGAGCATGTAGGCCTTTATTGTGTGTCCCCATCTGCCTGTAGGGGGGATATAAACACTACATGGAGCATGTAGGCCTTTATTATGTGTCCCCATCTGCCTGTAGGGGGATATAAACACTACATGGAGCATGTAGGCCTTTATTGTGTGTCCCCATCTGCCTGTAGGGGCATATAAACACTACATGGAGCATGTAGGCCTTTATTGTGTGTCCCCATCTACCTGTAGGGTATATAAACACTACATGGAGCATGTAGGCCTTTATGGTGTGTCCCCATCTACCTGTAGGGGGGGATATAAACACTACATGGATCATGTAGGCCTTTATGGTGTGTCCCCATCTGCCTGTAGGGGGGATATAAACACTACATGGAGCATGTAGGCCTTCATGGTGTATCCCCATCTGCCTGTAGGGGGGATATAAACACTACATGGAGCATGTAGGCCTTTATGGTGTGTCCCCATCTGCCTGTAGGGTGGATATAAACACTACATGGAGCATGTAGGCCTTTATGGTGTGTCCCCATCTGCCTGTAGGGGGGATATAAACACTACATGGAGCATGTAGGCCTTTATTGTGTGTCCCCATCTACCTGTAGGGGGGGATATAAACACTACATGGAGCATGTAGGCCTTTATAGTGTGTCCCCATCTGCCTGTAAGGGGGATATAAACACTACATGGAGCATGTAGGCCTTTATGGTGTGTCCCCATCTGCCTGTAGGGGCATATAAACACTACATGGAGCATGTAGGCCTTTATGGTGTGTCCCCATCTACCTGTAGGGGGATATAAACACTACATGGAGCATGTAGGCCTTTATTGTGTGTCCCCATCTGCCTGTAGGGGGATATAAACACTACATGGAGCATGTAGGCCTTTATGGTGTGTCCCCATCTACCTGTAGGGGATATAAACACTACATGGAGAGATGTGTGGCAGTCACCCCCAATGGCTCTGTATGGCTCTTACAGTTGATATTGTGAACAGGAGGAACCAACACGCTCCCGTCTACATTTGCTGGGCTGTCGTAAGGGAATACATCGTAGGACATTTTGTTCAAAATGCTGGTTGGGAAAAGCTACATAATTTGCAGCTCATCTAAAATCTTTAGAGAGGTTTTTTTTAGACGCATGCATCCAGCTCTGATAAAGGCCCCGAGTGACTATGTGAAAACATGTTTTCTGACGTATTCAGATGCATTGCACACGACTCTCCAAATTGAATTCAAACGTCTGTCCTTTGATCATCTTTGGGATTTCACTATAAATCTCCGGTTTCTCTACAGAGACGGCGGAACCTATGAAAACGACGACCGTCTCTGTGCCACTGCATCAATCAGGGCTGTACGCCATAATGGCTAGATGAAAGCCACTCTGAGGTAAAAAAAAAAAAATGAACACACACGACCTGCTACCTGAAGGAATGAAAGCGTGAGGAAAAGGTTCTCTGGTCTGATGAGACCAAAATCGAACTATTAGCCGAAATCCAAAGAGGTACATAGAGTAAAAATATGACTCATATACAGACATGGAGAATACCATGTCAGGTGGTGGGGGATTCATGAAAAAGACAGAAATCTTTTAGGACATGAGGATGCAGAGAAAAATGCATAGATAAATACACAGATGAGCCAAAACAATATGACCATTCATATAAATACACCAATGAGCCAAAGCAATACGACCACTCATAAACACACGGAAGAGCCAAAACAGTATGACCACTCATATAAATACACTGATGAGCCAAAACATTACGACCACTCTCACCCATCTCCCTCCAGCTCCTGTTAGTAGTATGGTCGACATAATCTGTCTCCACGATCCTATGTGGCCTCACCTCATCTCCTCTTCTCCTCTACCTCTCCTCTCCTCCACCTCTCCTCCCTTCTCTCCTTCTCTCCTCACCCCTCCTTCACTCTCACCCATTTCCTTCCAGCTCCTGTTAGTAGTATCATGCATATCATCTGTCTTCACAATCCTAGGCTGCCTCACCTCATTTCGCCCACCTTCCTGTTTCCCTTCTCTCCTCCGCCCTCCTCTCCTGCCTCTTCCTCCTTCCTCTCCTCCTTCTTCCACTCCTCCTATTCTCCTCTGCCCTCCTCTTCCTCTCCTCCCTCCTCACCTCCCCATAATCTGTCTCCACAATCCTTTGCAGCCTCACCTCATGTTTTTCTCACTCTCTCCACATAGGATTGTGGAGACAGATAATCAACATTGTTTCCCTCCTCTCCGCCCTGCTCTCCACCCTCCTCTCCACCCTCTTCTCTACACTCCTTTCTACCTCGGGCCCTCCTTCCTCTTCCTCATCCTTCTCACTGTCCTTACCTCACCTCACCTACCTTATCACGTTGGCCGTTGAGGGATCCATAATGTGGAGCACACTCACCCTGTTGTTCCTTCTGAGCCTTTTGCAAAGGGCTGTCTTGGGCAAGGCTGTCTCCTTCTGCTCAGCCTGTCTCCTTCTGCTCAGCCTGTCTCCTTCTGGTCAGCAGGTCTCCTTCTGCTCAGCCTGTTTCCTTCTGGTCAGCCTGTCTCCTTCTGGTCAGCAGGTCTCTTTCTGGTCAGCAGGTCTCCTTCTGCTCAGCCTGTCTCCTTCTGGTCAGCAGGTCTCCTTCTGCTCAGCCTGTCTCCTTCTGGTCGGCATGTCTCTTTCTGGTCAGCCTGTCTCCTGATAGACAATACAGCAGTTCAGCCTTTTTATAGTCTATCTTATGGATGATTCAATAATCCTTTAGAACCACCAGATATTCTGGAGTTTTCAGTGGTGTAAAATGTTAGCCATATCATGACATCATAATGGAGAAAGCATAGTCTGCTGCAAGTCCTATATGGAACCATATTCCCAGTGTATATCTGGTCTACATGGAGTCCTATATGGAACCATATTCCCAATGTATTTGTGGTCTACATGGAGTCCTAAATGGAACCATATTCCCAATGTATTTCTGGTCTACATGGAGTCCTATATGGAACCATATTCCCAATGTATTTCTGGTCTACATGGAGTCCTATATGGAACCATATTCCCAATGTATTTGTGGTCTACATGGAGTCTTATATGGAACCATATTCCCAATGTATTTCTGGTCTACATGGAGTCCTATATGGAACCATATTCCCAATGTATTTCTGGTCTACATGGAGTCCTATATGGAACCATATTCCCAGTGTATTTCTGGTCTACATGGAGTCCTTTATGGAACCATACGGTCTACCAGACTCATAAACAGTTTTTACCACATTTTCTTTGTGCAACTGTGAAGGGAGCACAGGCAAAATACTCTTACATAACGTGCTTCTGTAACTGTTCCAAGGACTTGGAAAGCTTTATCAAGGCGCTGCCTGAATTAGTGATGTGCAGTAATAGAAAGCACCTATAGTTATAGACAACTAATGCTGTGCAATTATTTGTTTGAAATATTTGATTTTGATATTTTTTATCAAATTACTCAGTCACCTAGTGTCAGTTTATCATCTACAAGTGTCAGATTGTCGAATGTCAGGTCATTAATGAGGTACTGACATTATTCCTACTAATTTTATGACTTCTAATGACAACTAGTTACATAATAGAACATGCAAAAGGGGTGAATACTTATGTTATTTTCGGTGTTTTGTATCGACTACTCAGGGGTTAAATCCAGCTGGTGCTAAACTCCTGCACATAAATGCAGAAGACACCTAGGGGGACATGAGGTCCTATACTTTCAAGGGCCAGCAGTTTATTTAAAAGATAAGACGATAAGTTGATTAAATTCATTCTGATTTCCAGTTGTAACACAATAAAATGTCCATAAGACCCAGGATACATACTTCGGACCGCCACTGCGTACATCACTACATAAATACCACGATAGATTTGTTGTACTTTTCTGTAACTTTTGGTTGGGCCACTTTATTTTAACAGATGTATGCGAAATGTTTAAGAAAATAAGTAGTCTTGGCATGCACCGTTAAACTGCCGTTTCTGTCAGGGTGACAAATATCAGGCTTCCCCTGTCTAACCTGTCCCTGTGGTAATCTCCCCTCGCCTACAAGCATTCCATAATGCTGTAGTTGCCAAGGTTCTTCCCTAAAGTTCCCCAGTAAGCCTATGGTGTCATGAGAGTTAACTAAGTACCCCCAATGGACTCTAGTACCCCTGGTAAGGAACAGCTGCTGTGTGGTAATGAAGTTAGCATCAAATCTTGTTGAGAAAGTAGTCTTACACAGCAGACAACTCTTCTCTAATTGCATCTAGCCTGGCGACATTACCTTGAAACTAGTTACACTTCATTTTATCTGTGCAATAATTATGGTTAGATTTTATAACGGAATACTTGGAGCAAGGCTGGGAAAAACAATCCCACAGTTAATGTTTGTTCAACCACAAATAACCTGATACGTGCCGGGACAGGCCAGACCAGTAATACACAGTTACTTGTCCTTAAACCTGTGAACTTCCTTATTCCTCTCTCCTGTACTGATGGCTCTCTTTTCTGGTTCATAATAATAACCAACAAAACACAACGCGTCACTCTCCAGACAGCAACAGCCTTTCTACACTTCTCTACTCAACTACCCTTCTTTACATGCAGAAGTAATCGATGTGGGAATTCTTAGCTGAGCACAGCAGAAACATTACAGGCTCAGGCAGCCAACCAGCTACCAGGGACTAACCAGAACCTCATCAGGGACTCACCAGAGCCTCACCAGGGCCTCACCAGGGACTTACCAGGGCCTCACCAGGGCTTCACCAGAGCCTCAACAGGGACTTACCAGGGCCTCACCAGGGCCTCACCAGAGCCTCACCAGAACCTCACCAGAACCTCACAAGATCTTCAACAGGGCCTCAACAGGGCCTCACCTGGGAATATTTAGTTATGCTACTGATTGCTCGAGCATTGCTGTGTCAGTGGTTGTTAAAATATACACACAGATAAACACAGTCATACAGATACATTTAAACAGCTATCTTTCCCGACCTCTAAAAAAACTAAAAAGGTGTTAGTTGTGCGGTTTCCTGAGACGCGTGCCATCCCTGTCTTACAATGTGTGTGTGTGTGCGTGCGTGTGTGTGTGTGTGTGTGTGTGTGTGTGTGTGTGTGTGTGTGTGTGTGTGTGTGTGTGTGTGTGTGTGTGGGAGGATATAATTCACCAGCTCCTTCTACACTTGCACACTTGTAGAATTTGGCTGAAAGTAAGACATTCCACATTCCTTTATTATCATTTACAGTTTACATTTTTGTTTTGCGAGTACTATAAAAAAAACAATTAACACATTTCCTGTTGATAAGCATATGCTCGCTGACTTTAGGGTAAGACATTGTAACTCATCTAATGTGGTCCTAAAGTCATAGTTCAGCTCCCATGATGCTATGAATTAGATTCTGTATTATTCACCGCCAATAGCCATTCTAGTCGACTTGTTTTAGTCTAGTGTAATTTAATGAAAACACGTTTATCACATTTATCATAGTTCAGGTTCGCCGCGCAAAAATAATACGTTTGAATCAAACTAAAATCTTTATCTCCAATTCTAGCCACTGGTGTATGGTCGGATTTGTTTTAACAGTCTTCTGCTACGCCTCTCACACCATGTGTATGTCATGACGTAGATTGAAACTCCAAACCAAAAAGATACGGCACACATGTCAGTGGTCCCGCATCTCAATATGAAAAGGACAACCATGTCAAATGTAAGACTGAAACCTAATACCATCCTTTTGAATAGCTCCTTTCTGAAAAGTAAACCATACTGTGGACTTGAAATGTATTTTGGAGAAATAAAATCTACCCCTAATGTGCACTGGTACTGTGGCAATTCTCTCAAGTACTGGGGATATTCCAGGTGCTTTTGCTCTGTTTTTATTTTGCCAAGCGTGTTATGCTGGTAAATGACAGGGAATTATATCGTATCTGTATCCAATATATATTTTTCCCGTAAACCAAAAAATAGCTATTTACATTCGAAGTTAATATTGTTATTGCTGTCTTTTGTTATACTACTTTGCAAATAAGTGGCAGAAAGGTGACACAAATTGTTCAAATCCCAATCCATAGGACCCAGAATGATGATTTGTTGTAGGTTGAAATGTTGGTCCTCCTGTCAGTCAAATGAGTGCATTGTTTTGAATATTTAAAGTGTTTTTTAAGGTAAAAAAAAATGTCAGGGTCCAACACAACTCCTAATTGGTTTCTTGGCTATAAGATGTTGTTACTGCACTGCTCTGTTTTTTTTTTTTAACAACAATTACAACCACCACAGCAGCTATGACAAGTGCAGTAAGCGCTCCACACACAGCAATAGATGTGTTGTTGGACCCACCACCTGGTTGTGGTTCTGGTTTCACTGGTGTGTTTGCGTCTGTCTCTCTGCTTTGCTTCACCGTTTTCCCTGTCAGCAAGGTCACCTGTTTAAGAATGCATGAATCCGTGTTGAGCCATTTGTTGTCCCCTAGGTCAGCTTCTGAATTGTTGTCCTGCTCATCATCATCACCATCACCATAATCGTCTACATAAACGTCCGGGAAACTCAGAATCACACACCAGAATGTCCCACTATCCCTGTTGTTAAGGTCGAACAGATGGAGGGAGGAATTCCGTTTGGAGAGCGCCACTCTGCCCTTCAGGTCGGCAGGAACGGAGACGTTTTGATCTTTTGAGTCAAGGATCAGTTGTGCTCCTTCCGGGGGTCTTCTGCGGTACCACTGCACTCTCTGAGACTCCACTTTGTCTTGAGAACATTCTAGAACAACATTGTCTCCTTCGCTAAATTGCATCACAATGTGCTCCCGACTGGGGCAAAAAACCAGGGCATACTCAGCAAGAGGCACGGAAGCGTAGACACATTTGTATTCCCCAGTAAAGTTTTCAGAAAGCACATGAACGACCAATGAGAAGTTGTCGTTATCACTGAGAGAGATCGCAGGACTCGCTGACTCTGCGTTAACGTTACCCACCGGCGTTTCCCATCTCTTATCTTGACTCCTCTTATCCGACGGACAGGGCAGCACAACTTTCTCTCCCACGGATGCATACAAAATGGTAACATCATTATAAGGAATGTAGAAGTTTTGGAAGCTCAGACATCTCGGTCCATCCATTACCAGGCAGTAGAAATTGTCTGTAAGCATACTACCAGAAACAATAAGCGAGACACCTCGGTCCTGGACGCTGATGACTTCACGTAGCTCCTTCTGTAGGGGTTCCAGAGACACGCTGGTGTCCATGAACAGGGTACGGTTGTAATTGGGAAACATGTCAAGGTACCACTGAATGGTTTTCCCCTCCAGACTGGTGCCAGTCACGTTACACTTCAGTTGAATCGCCACGTCAGGCCGGTTAGAGATCTCCACAGGACTCATTTCCATGCCGCACACCAACAGCTCTTGTTCATGCTTGTTTCCCAGCGCCTTGTCTTTCCAGCATTCCCACATGTACAAGCCCGAATCAGACTGTCTGAGGTGTTCGATCTCCAGGCCCAGGAACGACTCGAAGAAACTGATGCGGCCCTCCAAGTCCGCTGGAGGAGAATGAGGCACTGCGTTGCTTGAGGAATTACCTAGAAGCTGGACTTCACCATGAATCGATCGGAAAAATGTAATATAGTCCACTCCGAAGCAGTATCCGATTACTGTGACACCTCCCTCTGGTTTAAAGATGGTCTCTGGTGCTTCAGAGTAAACTATGTGTATCATAACGAACAGCTGAACTCCTATGTCCCTGATCGGACTCATCCTGGCTTGCACTGTACTGTACACTGTCTGTGTTGTTCACACATATTAGGGATGTGTAACCTGTTTTCGGTTTACCGTAAGGTCCTCCTCCTTGGTGGCTGTGTACTTTCCAACACACACACACGCATACACACTATGATGCACACTACATGCACACTATGAACACTATTATGTGCACTACATACACACTATGATGCACACTACATGCACACTATGAACACTATTATGTACACTACATACACACTATGATGCACACTACATGCACATTATGAACACTATTATGTGCACTACATACACCCTATGATGCACACTACATGCACACTATGAACACTATTATGTGCACTACATACACCCTATGATGCACACTACATGCACACTATGAACACTATTATGTACACTACATACACACTATGATGCACACTACATGCACACTATGAACACTATTATGTACACTACATACACACTACGATGCACACTACATGCACACTATGAACACTATTATGTGCACTAGATACACACTATGATGCACACTACATGCACACTATGAACACTATTATGTACACTACATACACACTATGAACACTTTGACGTACACTACATGCACACGTTGATGTAGGAAACATTACTGGTGAAATAGTCATGGGAGAGTACAGGTGAAAAGTTGTCTGAATAAATGTTTTTCTTCAGCTATCTCTGTGAAATCAGTTGAGAGGGGCATTATGAGAACAAACAAAATAAGTATGCAAAAATAAAAGTGTACCTCATGTGCCTTGCTGTCACTGAAGTGTTGATGTGTCGTTGGACAGGTTTTACTCAGCCAGAGGTTTCAGTAAATCAATCTGCCAACGTGCAGAAATGCATGAATGCAAGTATACAAGTAGGCCTGAATACCTGTATGGTAATGTTATCATTATGGTTAAGATTGCAACTGTCTCTGCATCTGGTGGTACAATACCCGTAGAATAAAATACAATAACTGTAAAAAGAAAAACATAACAGATGTTTTAATGCATTTTAAAATGTTTGTAAGAAATATATTCATTTGAATACATAGTAAATTGTTGGGGCTCGTGTCTTACATGTCACATGCTTCGATTTTTCACATGTGTTTGATGAAGAGGAGGGCTTCGTCTCCCGGCAACCCTAGAGATGGACAGAAGGGCATGCAGAGACATCATTCTGCTGCCTTGCAGGAGACATGAGGGTACTACCCTGGGGGACTTACTTGAGAAAACACTTTCATTTCACACCGGGCACAATGTGCGCTGTTATTTTTTGCACTTCTTTCACACAAGGCGTCTTTTCTTTTTCTGTTGTTTTTATATTCTGACACGTGTGGCTTGTATTCTCTAGCAAAATACTAAAATAAGGGATTTATCATTGTATTGATTGATGTTTTGGTTTTAATACAATCTAAAATATTTAATTCATTCATCTAGTATCGGACTTTGGAAGAATATTTCATTGAAAATATTTTATTGCAAACACAGACCTCACCTCAGCCTTCAAATCGTTCAACATGAAATCCACACCCTAATCTGTAATACAATGTTTGATGTTATGCAAAAATGTAATATTTCAATGCAATACTTTGCACATGTGGTTTACAGAATCTGCCAACTGGAAATGAAGGCATGAGAACTACACTGAGACCAGAAATATTACAGCGCAGTCCCATTATCACAGCGCTACATTGTTCCCGAGTATTTGGTCAGACTATTAAATTATGACATATGTGTGGTGCCAGGGGTAGGGTGAAAATCTTACAGCATAAAGACAGAGTTCACGCAACATCCGATTTTATTCTTGACCCCACTATAAAAACCAATGGGTTGCTGATTACGTGAGTCACATACAATAGGCACTGCTGATTAGGTAGATCTAATTATGCTTTAGTACCTGCCTGGCTGCCTGCATCCAAGTCATTATCCTCAGGTGTCTTTCATCTTGATGCAGACTTACAATAATGAGCTCCAATTTTCCTCTCAGTCACCAGATTTGAAAGCTGCAGACATTTCTTGAGCTGTGCAGGCAGAACAGCTTGTGGAGCCGGTGATCAACCGTTGTGATTTGGCCCCAACTGTGATAAACTCTTAATCTTTCTGTTCACTCCAGTAGCTTCTAGCTGATTACAGTGATCAGTGTCTGTCTGGGATATTGATGCCTTTTTCAGAAATGGATACTATTGTGTTGTTCTGCTATAGCATGGCAATTGAAAGCAGGGGGAAACCTTGGCATTACTGTAACCATTTCTTTAGTCTTCTTTAATCTCTGTAAACATAGTTTGGTGTACAATTTTAGCTGGAATGACTTCAGTTTGCTGTGAGAAATGCGTTTGATGTTTGCATAACACAATCTATGCTTGTGAATTTCCGCGTTTGGCCCTATCTTTATACAGTCTATGGTTTGGCCACTAGTTATGCTGTTGTGCATCTGCAGAGTAGTCGGCACCAAAGAAGAAATGACTGCAAAAGCTGTACACGGGTTTTATTTAGTAAGTACCGGTATGGGACATGGAAGACCCGAGAGAATATTCTGCTTGTTATACTATTGGTGTTTAAGCATGTCGTTTAAGAGTTGTCGTTAGCTGGTAACCCAGTGACAGTACATTATTCATCTTTGTTACTAGTAGGGTGGCCGAACCCTCAAACATTCACTCATGCTAACAACACCGTATCTAGATAGCCTGTTATGCTAGGACGCATGCGCGAGTCCTTAGCAAATACATTGAAATTAACCGTCGCTTTAAGCCGCTTTAAACCTAACATTAAGCTTAACGTCCCACTAACGCATAAGGTAAATAAAGTGTTATTAAATGTGTTACTTGGCCACTCACTACAAGCAACATCTTGTTAGTGAGTGGCCAAGTAACAAAGTTAAATGGTGAATTTAGTTGACAATTTTCTTACACAACAAAGTTCTAGAAATAGAAAATATACATAGTGTTTGGATTAACGTACATGGCAATTAATTATCCTTTTCAATGTAATACTTATTTAATTGATATATTTATTCTTTAACCAAGGCATTTCTTCAAAATAGCAATGTTTGTTTGGGTCTATGACGTTGACAGTGCTGAAGAGGTTTTTTCATTCCAAGTTACATTGGTAACACATCTGATTAGCTGAATGTCTTCACAAGATGCATATTTTTAAAGGAGTACTACACACATCTAAAGCTTAATGTGGAGTGGTGTCCATTCTGTAAGACAACAAAGTTGTGATTTGGCATTGAAATGTAACACCCATAACGCTGGAATTGCCCTTTTCACCCCTAGAGCCAAAGGTCAGACCTGCTGTGTTCTGTGACTTTTCCTCATGTTGCGACTAGTCACAACATCACTTTGTCTCCACTGTCAGCGGGTCCGATATCACACTTCTCTCAGGCCCTTTTCTGCCCAGGGGGCCACAGCAGAAAACCAGGTGGCCGTAGAAGCCCTCAATGAACTGTCCGTGGATGTCCAGAAGATTCGCCAGCTCAAGGGCTGGGTCCTACACCAGAGCCCTGTCTACGTGATTGAGACGGCCAGCCTGCTAAGGGACATGGGCGCAAAGTGGCCCGTGATCACTGCTGTCCTGGAGCTCTACCCTGAGGCGATCCTCTGCAGCCCAGAGCTTCAACGGGCCCAGAGGGAGCTTTGGAAGTCCATCTGTCCCAGGGATATCGATCTGCTGGGCCTTATCGAGAAATTCCCTGCCTCGTTCTTCGCCTCATCCAGCCACCACGCTAACCAGAGGGCCAACATTGACTTCTTCCAGAGTTTACAACTGAACAAGCGCATAGTCACCAAGCTGATGGCCGTCGCCCCCCAGAGTTTCAGCTGCTCTGTAGAGCAGAATGAAGAGGTGGTTTGCATGTTGCAACAGGCCTACATTGAGCTGGGGGGTCATGCCACTAATATGAAAAGTTGGCTGCAAAAGCTGATTAGTCAGAACCCATTTATACTCCTCAAACCACCAGAGGTCCTTAGGGATAACCTGTTGTTCCTCAGAGACCAAGGCTTCACCACCGCTGAGCTCCTCCGTCTCCTCTCCACGTTAAAGGGCTTTGTGGCTGAGCTCAACCCAGATAACATGCACAAAACCCTGGCCTACTCGCGGGAGACCCTTGGCTGCTCTGAAGTTGAACTCCGAGACATGGTCCTCAACTGCCCAGCTTTGCTCTACTGCCCTGTGGTCATCCTGGCTGAACGCTTCAATGGTCTTTTCAAAGCTGGAGTCACTATGGCTCAGATTATAGAGACTCCGACGGTTCTGGAGCTGACCACACAGATTGTGAATCACCGGATCCAGAGACTGAAGTCATATGGCTATGATGTACGAAAAGGCAGCCTACTGGCCCTTAATGGTACAAAGAAAGACTTTGAAATCAGTTTTGATAAACTACAACTACGGAGGGAGAGGCCGCTCTTCAACCCTGTTGCCCCAATAAAGGGTGATCATTAACTTTGATCTCATGTTTTAAAATATGTCCATGGTGAACATTCACTTAGCACTGGGGATTGTCTTGAGTCACAGTTGTGCTTCATGCTGTATGGTGGGGGCTTTTTGAGTTACTGTACCACAGACACACTGTTGCGCTGCTGAGGTACCGTCTCGTTTTCTGTTCACTAGTAAGATTACGATGTGTCACAAGTACCCCCTGTGGAGAGGCCAAGGACCCCTAGGGGACCTCGTTCATATAATGAGGTTAGCATACAATCGTGCTAAGAAAGTAGGCTTACATAGGGGAACACTTCTCTAATCTCTTCTAGGCATGAGGTTATCTTGAAACTAGCGTAAGACTTGATTTTATTTGTGCAATGATTATGGTTTGATATTATTATGGAATATTTATCACCTGTTTTTTTATGTGTATGAGAAATTGCCAAAATGGATAAACTAATCCTAATAATTAATTTGATGAATATTAATAATAATAATTAAGACATTAGTTTTGTTTGTGTCGTATGAACAATGTGAAAACAAAGTCTTGTCAGCAAATTCATATGGCAGCACGCTCTCATTATTTAGAATTGTCTTGTTAGCTTGTTAATACAATGTCTTTTGAAAACAGGTTGTGTTTAAATCCACAGTATACTGTCTCTTCAAAATCAACAGTATACAGTCTCTTCAAAATCCACAGTATACTGTCTCTTCAAAATCAACAGTATACAGTCTCTTCAAAATCCACAGTATACAGTCTCTACAAAATCAACAGTATACAGTCTCTACAAAATCAACAGTATACAGTCTCTACAAAAACAACTTTTGCCTTTTTCATAGATTTTTAAAAACCTATTGATACATAATTTATTTTAGAAGACCTGTATGATGCTATCAGACCTCTTTATCATCTTTATACAGTGTAAAACAGGGAGATGTACTCTCACCTATGCTATCTGCAGTTGAGTTTAATAATTCAAACCAAAAAAATGTCAAATTCCAGGTATATTTCTGTCATTATCCTGTATGATTATTACATATGGGTCCTTGCTGACCTTCAGAGTATGTCCAATATTTATAGTTATATAAAATGGATGAAATGAAAATAGATACAGGAAAGATCAACATTATTTATTTTAGAAAGGTGCTACTAATGTTCAATGAATGCTTTTATTCTAGATGAGCACAGGAACTTTAAAGGGGGCATGTCATAATGAACCTTGTTGGTTGAGCTTGCTGGTAAGTGGTAAACATTAAGTGCATATATAGGCACCTGTGTTACTGTAGTTATTGCCTTTTTTGTCATCTATAAAGCCAGTGTGAGTCCTGTAATTGACTGTGCTACTGGGATATAGGGATCCAAAGTTCATACTGGACTTCATTGAAAACTGACCTGCATGAGACCTGGATCCCTTTTGTGGTTGTGCCCTGTGTTGTGCCCTGTGTTGACAAGCACAGTTTTAGACACAAAAGAAAGCTTAGAGAAAGAACACACTTTCACAATGTAACAAAACAAAGACAGATTATTCAACAGAAACAATAACAGACAACATCATATTAATCCTTCATGAAAATATTTTATGGGCAAGTCGTATTACCCAAAACAGACCTCAAAATAAAAAAGTGCTCCCGGTTACAGGATAGAGTTTTTCAACAGAAATTGAAGTGCTGTACTTGTAATTTTTCAAATTAAAACAGGTGCAACAGGTTATTGAAACAGAATAATAAAACAGATTGTGAACTACTCTATTCATTGTAGAATTGAGTTTGTCTGTTCAGTCCACTAGACCCGTCATCAGCTGAGAGGGAGAACCTGCTTCATATGGGACTTGTTCTCAACAATGGCGAAACCACTGGGGTGGAAAACAATGAGAGAGAAACTTTCCACCCCTTTAGTCATATTTCATTTTATTATATGGTATTATATTTGTTCTACTTAAGTCGGTTTCTGACTGTTTGTGCAGAAATTATTTGGTTATGCAAACCGATTGTTGCAGCAGCTGTGGCATTGTGCTGTGTGATAAAACGGCACATTATAGTGTCCTTTTATTGTGTCCAGCATAAGGAACACATGTGCAATAATCATGCTGTCTAATCAGCATCTTGATATGCCACACCTGTGAGGTGGATGGATTCTCTCGGCAAAGGGGAAGTGCTCACTAACACAAAGTTAAACAGATTTGTGAACAATATTTGAGAGACAAAGGCTTTTTTGTACATAGAAATAGTTTTTGATCTTTGAGTTCAGCTCATGAAAAATGGGGGCAAAAACAAAAGCGTTGCGTTCATAATTTGGTTCAGTGTAGTAACATGTATGTATAAGAAAGCCCATGAAATCACACCTCTAAGTATTTATATGCAGATGTCTGATTTATTTGAATACCATCCAAGCTAGGAATTACTTAAGTGTTCCCAACTGAGCATTTTAACTTTAAACCTAGAATAAAACATGACATTTGTTTTCTTAGCATTTAAAAAAGTTTCAGTTGTAAAAGAGACCTCTGTAGTATTGTAAACTCCCTGCATGTAATGCATTAGTGCTTGGTCTGCTGATGGAGTAACATGGGGGAAGTACATCACTGTGTCATCTGCATATACATGGAAATTAGTGTTGTTGGCATGACGTGAGAGACTTTTTGAACCCTGAGGCACTCCGTTTAGTAACTTTAAGGGCTCTGACTTGTATGCTCTTATCAAAAAGAACTATAGGCGTGAACCATATAAGTCACAAAATGCCAAAGGTCGGTTTAGCTATGACCCAGCACCACTGTAGGAACTAAAAGTTTCAAAAGAATCTCATGAACGATGATGTGTATATAGTGGCCTCAACTTGGTATATACCTGGTAAATATTAGCAAAACAGGCTGTAAAAAAATTGTTGGCAGTTAAATTTTATGGTCTTTCATTCAAGATGTTCACCAAAATCTTCAAAAGATGACCTAAATTTAGGTGAAATGTTTGAAAAAATGTGTTTTCTTTTTTAAATTACATTTATTTCCCAAATATTTGAATGTTAAAAAATGTGGCTCCCTTGTTTTCAGTATTTTTAGTTTTTTTTCCTAAGCACCTGACGAATTTGTCATTTCGGTACAAACATACTTTGGACTGTTTCTTTTAGGGTCAAACATGCCGTATAAAACTGATTGAATTCTAATGGATTTACCCAGTATTTTTATAAAAAACGTTATTTATTCCGATGCTATTTTAATATAAAAGTGGTGTGTACATGTTTTTTTCAAGGCTAAAATGAATACAGTGATTTTCGAAGCCAGAATCCAAAGCCTTAACTGAATGTATCGGGGAGCTTATTTTAAAGGCGTCTCTTAATGTTTTAAAGCCTGAAGGAGACCTTGAAAAGTCCTCACGGTGCTTTTCAATGAGTGAGCAGCCCAGCTAATGAAGTCATTGCGTTATGCCTCAAGGTCCTCGGCACTCTGAGTACTGGGGACACAGCCAACCAACAGACTACCGCGTCACAAATGGCAGCCTATTCCGTGTGTAGTGTACTAAACTTGACCAGAACCTCAACCTTGGAGGGAGAAAAAGTGCTAATTGCAACCACACGACCTCTAATGGCATTAGCCAAATCGTTCCAATAGGAGCACATATTATATGTTTCTGTTAAATGGTTAGCTCCCAATTGAGTGTAATGAACAAGACACCGCTAGGTGTATAACTGCAAATGATCTGTCTCTTTCCTCGTTCCCCTGTCGTTGATGGTCCACGGTGGCCACATCCTGTCTGCTGCTCCGTGGCGACTCTGTGACTCTGAAATATCTGCCACCGCAACAGAGGTTAATACCGGGGAGAATAAATTGTCCTTTTCTATTTCGAACTTGACACCGGGTATTATTAGCCCTGGTTACACATTGCCTTTATGAAGCATAACTCACGGGATATAGATGACACCTGTAATTAAAATGCATGATTTCTCACTGTGGCAATTGCATGGAGTGTTAGGCTGGTAAATAGGGATTGTCTGGGGTCAGTAGGGCTTGGAGAATAAATGTGTGCACATTGACCACAGTTTAGCATCCTTTAACTCAGCTGTTATAATACCAGTAACTCCCTGAAATAGTCCCTGAATAGGCTTCTGTAATTATTGGGACATACGCAAAAATTATTTTCAACATCACGTTCCTCTTGCCATCACTCTTGCCATCGTACGTCTTTTCTTATTTGTCCACAATAGCATTTTCCAGAGACCTGCAGGTTGTTTTAAGTACTGCAACCTGCATTGATCCTGAGTGGGAGGAAATCTGACCTCATCAGTGCTTTCCTTCATTTTTTGACTGTTCCGAACTCTTATTTTTAATAGTCATTGTGACGTGATCGATTCCACACCCATTGGACTATGACACGCACCATTATCCCCATGTAGATAGTTGGTAGCTTCCGGCCAGCTTGACCTGCCACCTCCCAGCACACCTCCATGCTGTTCTCACCTCCATGCTGTCTGGATGCTTTTGGTACTCGCTAATAAAAGCTGAAACTCTACATTCAACTGTCACTTCTTTGGGTACACGTTTTGCGTCCAGAACAGCCCGAATAATTTTTGGCATTGTTTTAACTAGGTGCCGGATACATTCCTTAGGGGTGTCCACGCTTATGCAAATGCATCACATAGTCCCTGTTGATTGTTTTGTCAAACATTTATGCAACAATCCGGCCATTCCACCTCATCCCAATTGTGTTTTATTGGATTGAGATCCGGGGCTGTGCAGACTACTGGAGTAATCTGAATCACTGTCACATTTATGCTGCTATACTATTGTGCCAGGGACATAGGAACTAGTGTGTCTAACCTTGTTTCTGCTTCTATTAAGGATACGTACCTACTGACTACATTGTGGGACCGACCTGCTAGAACATTAAAAAACATATATTTAAAATCGACAAAAATCTACCAGACCACACACTATTCTGATCACTGTAATTCAAATCTACCAGACCACATACTATTCTGATCATTGTAATTCAAATCTACTAGACCACATAATATTCTGATCATTGTAATTACAAGACATTCCAGGGGGTTGCCAAATATAAATCAATTTGAATACATATCGGTGTCCCAATGCTATGAGTCACCCCTGGCCAGTAGTTCTGATCTAAACTCTGACTGAAACGATGCCGTATAACTCTGTTCCAGGCAGAATATTTCTGATGATGGAAGAGAATAACAAAGGTGATGCCTCAGAAAAGCACCGCCCTTAAATATATATGGAATTACACAGAAAAACAAGGGAGATGTGATCTGTGGCAGACAACACAGTAAGCGTGTTATATTCTAGTGTTATTTTATTTATTTCAAGCTAAGAAATGTTTAATGTTCGAGGGATTTGGTTCTTTATTGTAAACGGAACCAAGCTGGCGGACATGACTCACGTGGTTCTTTATCTTATGGAACCAAGCTGCTGGACATGACTCACCTGGTTCTTTATAGTTATAGAACCAAGCTGGCGGACATGACTCACGTGGTTCTTTATTGTTATGAAACCAAGCTGGTGGATATGGCTCACCTGGTTATTTATTGTTTTGAAACCAAGCTGCTGGACATGACTCACCTGGTTCTTTATTGTTATGGAACCAAGCTGGTGGATATGGCTCACCTGGTTATTTATTGTTTTGAAACCAAGCTGCTGGACATGACTCACCTGGTTCTTTATTGTTATGGAACCAAGCTGGTGGATATGGCTCACCTGGTTATTTATTGTTTTGAAACCAAGCTGCTGGACATGACTCACCTGGTTCTTTATTGTTATGGAACCAAGCTGGCGGACATGACTCACGTGGTTCTTTATTGTTATGAAACCAAGCTGGTGGATATGGCTCACCTGGTTATTTATTGTTTTGAAACCAAGCTGCTGGACATGACTCACCTGGTTCTTTATTGTAATGGGAGGCTCCATGTGTGTAACATTTTGAGATACAAGTAACAAGGCACAAGGTGGTATGGTCAATATACCATGGCTGAGAGCAGTTCTTGTGCACAACAGATCGCTGGAAGCCTGAATACAGCTTTTAACCATGGTATATTGGCAATATACCTCAAACCACTGAGATACCTTTAACTTTAAATAAAACGGTTACCAACACGATGAGAAAAGGTAATGTGATGTCATAGCCATGCTCTCATATAGAATCAGCATTCAAAATACAAGCCACTCGTTTTTAAAGTAAAGAAAAATACAAAAACATCTCAGATTATCTGTATTTATTAAGTACACTGTGTTTCAATCTCCTCCCTCTTGAAAACTTGAAATCGAAATTGAACTCCATTTTCTTCTTGAATCGTATTCGGTACTCCAGGAAACCTAGTTGGATGTTAAGGGAAACAGAGGGACAACTTAGACAGACTGATGAGGACAACAGCATTTTCACACTCAGAACATAAGCTGAATGATTAATTACAATCAATCACATTTATTTTATAAAGCCCTTTTTACAACAAAGTTGTCACAAAGTGCTTTTACAAACACCCAGCCTGAATCTGACAGAGCACACATCGACAAGTTCAACAAGAAGAACAAGTTCAACAAGTTGATAAACGGCGGCTGAGAAAAATGAAACCTAGAGAGGAACCAGGCTCTGAGGGGTCACCAGTCCTCTTTTGGCAATTACAACAGTGGTGTATTGCCAAGGCCTGTAGAGCAGGGTAAAAAAAGGCTTACCGCTCTTGTTTCCTGAAAAGGCTTCGGTCAAATGGCGGGAAGAAAACATCACAGTCAAAGTCTGCCATGATGTCAGTTAGGTAGATGAGGTCACATAAAGGATGCATCATCGCCTCCTGATGACAAGGGAACACATGTGTATATACAGTATTGAATGAACAACAGTCCAAATCATACAGGCCTTTCACCCACTAAGAGACATGACCAGTACCTGATAGACCTGTGGTCCGCCCAGCACCCAGATGATCTCCACCAGATCACAGAGGTGTGGTTGCGAGGCCAGGTTAATAATGCTGTCAAAATCCTTACAGATGTAGTGGGCATGCTTCGGGACAGTGCTGGAGAAGAGTGAGGGACACCAAAAATTATATTCTGAAACGATGAAAAGCATTCAAATCACTTTCTGAATTGATTGGTAATATTTATCGGCTCACGTCATGGTGGTACTCAGGATCACATGGAAGATATTGGGCAGCAAGGAGTACATGCTTTCTGGGTTGGCGAGCCAAGTGCCCTTTCCCCACACCATTATGTTGAACTTCCCTGTTAGAGAAGTAGAAAAATGGTCAAAAGTGCTCAAGATTTAATACATTTGGGCCAATACCTAGAGCATGTAGTATTTTAGAGGGCCAGTATGGGTGCCAGTGTAACATGGTGGAGGGGGTGTCCTGGCATGGGTCTGTATGCCTGCCAGTGTAACATGGTGGAAGTGGTGTCATGGCATGGGTCTGTATGGCTGCCAGTGTAACATGGTGGAGGGGGTGTCATGGCATGGGTCTGTATGGCTGCCAGTGTAACATGGTGGAGGGGGTGTCATGGCATGGGTCTGTATGGCTGCCAGTGTAACATGGTGGAGGGGTGTCATGGCATGGGTCTGTATGGCTGCCAGTGTAACATGGTGGAGGTGGTGTCATGGCATGGGTCTGTATGGCTGCCAGTGTAACATGGTGGAGGTGGTGTCATGGCATGGGTCTGTATGGCTGCCAGTGTAACATGGTGGAGGGGGTGTCATGGCATGGGTCTGTATGGCTGCCAGTGTAACATGGTGGAGGGGGTGTCATGGCATGGGTCTGTATGGCTGCCAGTGTAACATGGTGGAGGGGGTGTCATGGCATGGGTCTGTATGGCTGCCAGTGTAACATGGTGGAGGGGGTGTCATGGCATGGGTCTGTATGGCTGCCAGTGTAACATGGTGGAGGGGGTGTCATGGCATGGGTCTGTATGGCTGCCAGTGTAACATGGTGGAGGGGGTGTCATGGCATGGGTCTGTATGGCTGCCAGTGTAACATGGTGGAGGGGGTGTCATGGCATGGGTCTGTATGGCTGCCAGTGTAACATGGTGGAGGGGGTGTCATGGCATGGGTCTGTATGGCTGCCAGTGTAACATGGTGGAGGGGGTGTCATGGCATGGGTCTGTATGGCTGCCAGTGTAACATGGTGGAGGGGGTGTCATGGCATGGGTCTGTATGGCTGCCAGTGTAACATGGTGGAGGGGGTGTCATGGCATGGGTCTGTATGGCTGCCAGTGTAACATGGTGGAGGGGGTGTCATGGCATGGGTCTGTATGGCTGCCAGTGTAACATGGTGGAGGGGGTGTCATGGCATGGGTCTGTATGGCTGCCAGTGTAACATGGTGGAGGGGGTGTCATGGCATGGGTCTGTATGGCTGCCAGTGTAACATGGTGGAGGGGGTGTCATGGCATGGGTCTGTATGGCTGCCAGTGTAACATGGTGGAGGGGGTGTCATGGCATGGGTCTGTATGGCTGCCAGTGTAACATGGTGGAGGGGGTGTCATGGCATGGGTCTGTATGGCTGCCAGTGTAACATGGTGGAGGGGGTGTCATGGCATGGGTCTGTATGGCTGCCAGTGTAACATGGTGGAGGGGGTGTCATGGCATGGGTCTGTATGGCTGCCAGTGTAACATGGTGGAGGGGTGTCATGGCATGGGTCTGTATGGCTGCCAGTGTAACATGGTGGAGGGGTGTCATGGCATGGGTCTGTATGGCTGCCAGTGTAACATGGTGGAGGGGGTGTCATGGCATGGGTCTGTATGGCTGCCAGTGTAACATGGTGGAGGGGGTGTCATGGCATGGGTCTGTATGGCTGCCAGTGTAACATGGTGGAGGGGGTGTCATGGCATGGGTCTGTATGGCTGCCAGTGTAACATGGTGGAGGGGGTGTCATGGCATGGGTCTGTATGGCTGCCAGTGTAACATGGTGGAGGGGGTGTCATGGCATGGGTCTGTATGGCTGCCAGTGTAACATGGTGGAGGGGGTGTCATGGCATGGGTCTGTATGGCTGCCAGTGTAACATGGTGGAGGGGGTGTCATGGCATGGGTCTGTATGGCTGCCAGTGTAACATGGTGGAGGGGGTGTCATGGCATGGGTCTGTATGGCTGCCAGTGTAACATGGTGGAGGGGGTGTCATGGCATGGGTCTGTATGGCTGCCAGTGTAACATGGTGGAGGGGGTGTCATGGCATGGGTCTGTATGGCTGCCAGTGTAACATGGTGGAGGGGGTGTTATGATGGGGGTCTGTATGGCATGGGTGGAGGGGGTGTCATGGCATGGGTCTGTATGGCTGCCAGTGTAACATGGTGGAGGGGGTGTCATGGCATGGGTCTGTAACATGGCTGCCAGTGTAACATGGTGGAGGGGGTGTCATGGCATGGGTCTGTATGGCTGCCAGTGTAACATGGTGGAGGGGGGAGGGGGGTGTCATGGCATGGGTCTGTATGGCTGCCAGTGTAACATGGTGGAGGGGGTGTCATGGCATGGGTCTGTATGGCTGCCAGTGTAACATGGTGGAGGGGGTGTCATGGCATGGGTCTGTATGGCTGCCAGTGTAACATGGTGGAGGGGGTGTCATGGCATGGGTCTGTATGGCTGCCAGTGTAACATGGTGGAGGGGGTGTCATGGCATGGGTCTGTATGGCTGCCAGTGTAACATGGTGGAGGGGGTGTCATGGCATGGGTCTGTATGGCTGCCAGTGTAACATGGTGGAGGGGGTGTCATGGCATGGGTCTGTATGGCTGCCTCTGGAACAAGCTCACATCTTAATTGATGACACAATGAATGGTAGCAGCAACTAAATGAATCAGAAGTGTACAAAACAACATGGCTGCCAATGTACCACAAAATGCCAACGGACTAATTGGGGCGGGACTTCACAATGCAACAGGACAATGACCCAATAAGCTGCAAATTTTTGTAAGATAAAAGTGTTGAAACAGCCAGAAATAAAGGTTGCCTCTACTTAAGCCTCATATTGTAATCATGTTTTCCTATATGCCTAGAGTGTACTACTGGAGGGCACTGTATTTACATAGTTTGGAAGTGGTTTTGAAACCCCTCCCAGACTCATTGGCATCAATATTGTTTCTTCTGAGGGACATGGACACCTCTTCTTGTCTTGGCATAATGTGTTACAGCACTGCCATATGGTTAAGACCAAGTTCATAGTCTTATTGGAATGTGTGTGTGTGTGTGTCTGTGTGTCTGTGCGTCTGTGTGTGTGAATGAATGACAGTTTTCCAGGGGAGTTACTTTCTCTACTCTAAAATACTCCAAGAATGAGTTTCCAGCTATGTGTATTTACGTAGCAGTAAAACCAATAGAGATTACCTGGTTTAGAGACCTTTTTGGTAGTGTCCATGTAGTATTTCAATTCTGACCTGTGAAAGCAATCATTTAAATTATTGTACCATATTTTCAGACTGCGGCAAAGATCGTTTTATATCAGACATTGGGCACTCGGTCAGTTCGTCAAAAGCTCTTTAGTAAAGTGTTCCGAGTCAGAAGCACGACCAGATGGGAGTCAGCCATAGCAGAGTGTCAGCCATAACCGTGTGGTTTGAACATCCACTAGTGTGCAACCTGGATAACTTTTAACAGAGACAGGGATGACTCATTAGGGAAGTCACTCTACAGAGTTTAAAAAGCATCTACCAAAGGAAACAACCATCCGTATGAACCATATCAACCATTACCATTATTCAAATTGTAATACAAGTTGAGAAATTGTTTTAGGCCTATATATTAATACATTCATTTTAGGCTACTGCAGGGGAAATAATAACAAGAACGTTAAAGTTACATGGAGCATATCCGGGTGTCAGCCGTTCCACTCTGACATCATTAAAGCAAAATAAAATTACAATGTTCAATTCACTTCGGTAGCGCTTCGTTAACACTTTGTACTTAATTTCACCTAATTTCATCCCAACTTGAAACTCCAAAACGATTCCTATTCATTCCCTTAATAAGCATAATGACATTAATACCAAAAATAATATAACATTATTCATTAAACCTTGTTTAGTATTGCACCAAAGTACATTTAAACAAGTTAAATGTAAGTACGAATACATCTCAGAAAAAGCAATTGGCTTGGATGAACACTTTAAACTTGAAATCAATTAAACATCGCCTACTACAAAATATATATAACAAATAATATTAGGATCTCTTACGGTAAATGCCATGGCATTTGTCCATTTTTCCCTATTCCCATGTTGTTGCAGGCAGCAGCCATGAGTCTCAGAGGTTTGATCTTTAATTCGTCCGCAGACATCCTGGATAGATTGGTTTGATAGATTGGTAGATACTGAAACACGAACTGAACTGGCTACTGACTTAAATCACAAGTATTTATATAGCACATTCCGATACGCAGGCGGAGATAATGGATTGCGTAAGTTAAATATAATGAACACAACAATAATGACATTGTTCTGCACAGACCAAAAGCCACGGTCCGCTGACCGGCTATTCATCCTAAATTGACGCGCACGCGCACATGCAGCTCTAGAATCTGCCAGCATTTGGTTCCGCTGTGGATTCAAGAGGATCTAGGGCCTGGATGTCTATGTTCTAGACTAGAGGATCTAGGGGCTGGATGTCTATGTTCTAGAGGATCTCTAGGGGCTAGATGTCTATGTTCTAGAGGATCTAGGGGCTGGATGTGTATGTTCTAGAGGATCTAGGGGCTGGATGTCTATGTTCTAGAAGCTGGATGTCTATGTTCTAGACAGGATCTAGAGGCTGGATGTCTAGAGGATCTAAGGGCTGGATGTCTATGTTCTAGAGGATCTAGGGGCTGGATGTCTATGTTTACTATTAGTTATTCTATAGATTTTAGCCGGTTAAAACAGATACGTGTTTGACACATCAATTGTGCAATACACAGGATTTAGTTCAGATTTTTTTCTTGCATATTAAAGTCAGAAAAATATCACCAAAGCTGCCTTACATAATAGCCTATACCCATTAAATATGGTTAACCGAGATCAAATTAATTTGACAGTCAATTCAATCCACTTGTTGTTGTCTGTAGGCCTGTTTGCCTTCCAATAGGAGGCTTAGCTATATAGGCTTGTATTTTCATTTGTAGATGAAATGCAAAGAAATTTGCAGGACTTTCCAACACAATCTCTGACGTGTGGGCAGCACAGACTGTTTATCACACCTTTTGAAGCCTATATCTTTTTTGTCAGAGACACAATATATTGGTAAGCTCTTGGTAAGTGTTTAAAAACTGTATATGTTGTTGATTTTATATATAGGCCTCAATTTAATCAGACCAAAATTTAAGCCGATGTGTCATTTCTTTAATCACGTTGAAGCTTTATATATTTGGAATTCAAAATGTTTTCCAACAGATATTTGCATGTAAAAATAAAACAATATAATGTACAATAAATATGACTTCAAGCCAGTGTTAATAGTTTCATATTTAAATTACAGATCCACTAACTCAAAATATCAGCATATACAAAAATAACAATTAGTTTAACACCTCTCCCAAAAACAACACATGCAATATCAAATTCTTACTGTACAAATTCTAGGTTAAAATGACTTATATACAGAAAGGATTCAATAATTTCCAAACATTACATGGGGCTAATGACAAGTCTTTATGAAGTCTTCATAAAAACGTCAATAATACACATTTATAAATACTGTCTTTGAACGCTTCTCAGAAAACGGTTGTGAGCTTTTATTCCCAAAACAACTAGAGGCATTTTAATTAAAAGTTGAATGTGGTTTATAATTAGACAGGGGATCTATTCTGTCCATTATATGCTCCTCAAACAATAAATTCTTAACAATTTTTCGCTATTATGTAATACCGTACATAAATATCTTTATACATTTGTACACAAGAACATTTGGAAATGTAAAATGGATATTAGGCGTGAATGGGCTGAATGGGCTTGTGATCCAGGTTTGAAATTTTCAAAGAAGGCTTGAACTCCCAATCATGTGACCTGATGTCCCTGTACCCGGCTGACTTGCCTGACAGCTGGCCCCATTTAACATGGACGCTTGAAGCCTCCTATCAGCTGATCTCTTCCTGGCGCAACTCTAGCCGCTGAGGTAGATTTGTACAGGTAAAGTTATGCTTTGATGACATCCACAGTGTGACCGAATTTTAGTACACCATAATGACACCCATTCGAAAAATTTTGCCTTGCAGTGCATTTGAAGTGTTTTCCGTGTGGTGAATACAGGAAATGGTGATGAACCTGCGATTAAACTGTGTGACGCGGTCAGTGTGCTATCAGGTACGTGGATGCAGAGTGAAAAACGCCCAGGAATCCCATCTTCTTCGGGAGCTAGTTGCTTGTCTGTCTCCGGGCCTTGTTGCTAACGCCAGGTATGAGGTCCTCATTGTGACGCTTCACAGCAAACTGCCCGCTGCCTGAATGAAAAACAAGCACAGACATTTTATATAACTTTATATATACACTTCTCCTTTGAGCCACCTGCAGACAGTTTCTCCTTAAGTGCATGACCAAACTGGCATGTCGATTCAATTCGAATCCATTATTATTTACAGCGTTTTCTAAAGAAGAGTTGAACTGACATGCCGATTCAATCTTAATCCATAATTATTATTTACAGTGTTTTCTAAATCCTTCCGTCTATTCCAATGTGCAACTTACAATCTAAACTCCAGTACCATTATTTGAAAGGCCCTATTCAAATAATGAGGAAATCTAAAGGCACTATTTGAGGTCATCTGTCCCACATGTGGTGTAAATGAGACTGGCAGACAACATTATGGTAAATGTATCACTGGCTGTAGGAGGATCTTAACCTGGTTGAGCAGCTCCGTTGTTCTGGGTTTCATCAGGAGAGGGTCCAGGCATTGGGCCTGTCATGAATCCGGCACTGTTACCACTGTTATTAGGATTGGCAGGTACTGTCGCAAGAAGTCCTGTGAGAAGTTCAAGTACTCGATCAACTTGTGTCATTACAAATGTGTCATTACTTCGAAAACGCACGTAGTGAGTAAATGATGCTAGTCAGTAAACACTGCTGACTGAACAAACACATCTAATTGGGTCGGAAGTTTGGTCACTCTGAAATAGGAATTTGAAAAACATAACTGACTTTGGCGTTAAGGTTTACTGTGTAATCAAATCTCTAGTCTCACCCAAATTCACATTACTATAGAAAACCATAAAAGGAAATTCTCAAAAAGGGAACTGATCTAGGATTTGGGATAACAGAACAACTATAAAGTTCCAAAAAAGCCCAATTTAACCGGTGTAATTTGTTGTGTGAGTGGCTGGTTCTATGGGCTCACCCAGGCCCCGGTAGCAGGACAGCTGCTGATAGATCTGCTTCATCCTCTCAATGTTGAGCCGGCTGGCCTCGGCATGGTGCACCATGGGTACCCTTCAGTACTGGCAAGTATCGCCTGGATAATCCCAACACAAATGCACGGTTATAAAACAAGGACAACGGGGACCTACCGGGTTTACAACGACGAAAGAACAAATAGTCTCTGAGGTTTCTATTAGTTACAGCATTAGCAATCCCATTCAATTCTATGCATGTCCTATATGTCTTGTCTCAGGACAGTAAAACATCACGGCCTATTACTTCAAGAGGACAACTTTTGCAGTGAGCAAACTGGTCAAACGCAGGACTGCGGAGTACAACTGTGAGTAAAGACTCCTCACCTTATGTAGTCTCCGTTGGGGTCTGTCCTCCTGCCAAAGCCCACAGGACAGTAGCAGTGGAAGAACTGCTGGAAGAAGGAGCTGCAGGACAACCACATCCAGCTGCCAGCGTTCACACTCCAGTCTGCATCCAGGAGCAGCTCCTCAAACACCTGACAGAAAATTATATAAAACCCAAATATGGATATAACCCAGTCATCAACCCAGTGGTCCCGCCTCCACCATCACTCATACCCTGACAGTGGGGTCTGGGGTTAGAAGCATGAAACACCACACCCTAAAGAACTGGCTAGCTGTGTGTGTGTGTGTGTTTGTGTTGCACCGACCTTCATGCCCTCCTCCCAGCTGATCCACAAGTCCCCCCGTGTCAGGAAGCAGGCCACGGCGTGTCGGGCCAGGTGATGTATCCAGCCCTCCTGTCTCAGCTGGTTCATGATGGCGTCGATCCAGGGGAACCCGGTCCTGCCCTCGGCCCACTTGGCCAGTGCCTCTGGTTGTCGGTCCCAGGGGATCTGCACACACACCGGGTTTCCCTCCATCTTGTCGAAGCGGGGGTTGTTGGTGGCCGTGGTGTAGAAGAATTCCCGCCACAGCAGCTGACCGTAGAGAGAGAGTGGCGGCGAGCTGTTTTTCTTCACCTTCCTATAGAGGTCCGTGAGTTTCAAGTAGAACAGGCGACAGGAGAGGCAGCCGAAGCGGAGGTAGGGGCTGAGACCCGTGGGACTGGCCAGCAGGGAGTTGGCGTTCATCCTGGGACGCTCGAAGTTGGCCACCCAAGCCTGGACCAGAAAGACGGGTCAGGCCGACAGAAGGCAATGAATCATTTATCTCAGAGAAATATGACACAGATAATGTCGACTGGACAAAAGCTAATAATGTTCTGTTTGTTAACTCTACAACACATTTTGCCATAAGATGTATGTTTTTTTTATGTCTTCATGTTTTACTGCAGAGTCCATCTCTAAAAGAACCAACGTCTCGGACAATGTCGCTTGTCTGACTTAAGGGACATCCCACCTTTCTCTCCAAATGCCTCTCTAGACGAGCGAGGGCCTCAGTCTCTCCTCCCGGCCACACCGCCGTAGCTAAGCCTTCCGTCTCAAATCCGAGTTCCTCCAGAGAGGGCACGCCGAACTTGTCCTCGTGGTCATCGCTAATGGGCGTGGCACACTTTGTCATGACCTCAGCGGTGATGGTCTCAGCGGGCTTCTCCACAAGATCCATGTGACCGATAAGCGTCTGGAAACGCTTGTAGGTGAGAGGGGACTGGCCTCCGTTCAACTCAATTATTCTACACATGGATAGACGACAAGAGCGTAGAGAACCACAACACCGGCATGATTCGGCCAGTCAAGAAAATGTCACTCGTGTGTGTGTACGTGTGTGTGTGTGCGGATCTCTCACTTGTCCAGGTCGTAAAGTGTGTGAGAGACTTTGACCGTGACCTCGACCCCAGCCTCGCTGGCCAGCTTCTGGATGGCAGCGTCCCTCTCCTTGCCAAAAGGCTCGGAGTCGTACTCATAAGAAAGCCGGCTGATTTGCCATTCCTGGGATGCAGAAAATAAGGAACGCGGTCAGAAGCTACAAGCTACAAAAAAAGACTGCAGAAATAAGGACGCTTCAATAACTTGGAAATACAAAGTTAGTGGATGTGTAAACCAGTCAGACAATAGCGTGGAATTTAATTGATTACTTCCTTCAACCCACAAGGTTATCATTAAACAGTATCTTAGCAACTGATCAAAAACACCAGACAAACAGGGCCTTCATGCTGAAAATTAATACAGAAGGTATGGCCAACTTTTTCTTTTACATTCCACTTTTCTTTTCATTTCGCAACGGCAGTACACCAGTTTGGGTGTGTGTGTGTGTGTGTGTCAGCTCCTGCCCTTTACTGGGTCCGGTTGTTAAACTAATGAAAGCTAAATTAACATGTGAAAGGTATTGATTACATAGCAGCTGGGAGCCTGCAGTGTCTTGCAGTTGTTAGACTTGTTTTAACAAAAAGAGAATGCAAAAATGTGAAAAGCAGTAAAAGGCAAAACACAGTGGGTTAACGTGATTAGTTTTTACTGCACCTTAAACAGCCTGGGGAAAACATCTGTAGGCTGGCCCCTGATGACAAACAGGCGACAACTGAGCTTCTGGAGGCGGGCATCTAGATCCTCAAGACACTGTAGTAAGAACCTGGAAAATACACACACACACACGAGAAAGGCAACAGGTGGAATGAGCTGGACTGCTACAGTCATTACGGAACAGGTTGGAGAGGAACCTGGAGTACAAACACAGGGCTTCTGAGAAACACCGTCATGTTGTTAAACCTGCTCCTCCTTATTCTCTTAATGTTGTGTGTTTTTTACTAAACATGCTGCTTTTTTATCAGAGCCCCCCCCCCCCAAAAAAACGGAATAAATAGAACAGATTTAAAGAAATAAAGAAATAAAAATATATAAAAACAATTGGTGTCCTCTGGTAGATCAGACAAAATGACGGTATGGTATTTGTGAGGGTCCCATGGTCATGTAATGTTTTAGCCTCCATTGGATACGGGTGAACATGTGATCAATACATTCGTCATGTAAGCCAGGGTTCAATTACATGTGGCATTTAAGACAAGTATCAAAGGGCATCCTGTCACACCAACACATATTGAATTAAATTGAAAAACCATAACTTCTCCCAAGGCAGGTTTTTTTTAGATAGACCGTGGCATGTCTACATCTCTACTTGGAACTCTGATCAAACAGGTTTCGTAAGGGAATGCCCAAGCAGATCTGAAAGCAGCAGAGTGGAAAACGTGATATCATAAATGGCAGTCTTGCATATTATGCAAATCAATCGCCTTGTAAGCTATGTAACTGTCATTCATAAGCTGGAACCTTGGGGAATACTGGGTGACTACGAAGCAGGATGTTAGAAGTAATGAAACACACCTAACGTCACCGGAACCACAACACTTATGCTCGGGAGCTAAAACATACTAATCAGAAAAAGTAGAGTAACAGAAACCATGTGTTTGAATGTGTCATGTTCTTAATATCCATCTAGTTCTAACTATGCTTTGTCTCAAGACAGAGCTCAATGATACCCAGTCAAATAAAAAATAAATAAAAAAAGATACCCAGTCAAACAGCTCCCTCTAGAGGAAACCTCTATGGCTGGCTATACTTAATCATGTCCAAGAAATAGTAGTTCCACTCAAATCACACACCCTAGGGAGCCCAACACTGACTTGGCGTATGCATATCTTCCGGCAGACTGTGCTGGTTCATGAGGTTCTCTGCTGGAGGGGAGGTTGGGCAGGCGAAAATGTAGGTCATAGTTGCATGAGCAAGAAGGCCGCCCTAATGACATGGTGTTCGTTTCACTTCCTACCCTGTCTGCCCTGACTCATGAATCAATGATGAGCAGATTACAACAGCCATACTGTTTCAGTAATATACATGCCAAGGCCTCGGGTACAGAGGATGCCTTCAGGTCATTATATACAACATTTATTTTAAATGAACATTAAATGCCCTCTTTCTGTCCATTAGGCATTATTTTAGATGGCATGCATTAGCACCCAAGAACTGTAGCAATTTACACATTGTTACAACCTGGAGCTAAAAGTAATTTCATTGAGGCTGATCAGCGTGAAGTATCCCATTATGTCAATGCTGAAGGGGGTATTAACAAAAGATGCACGTATATAGTATTATATTATTATATATTAATCACATTCATTTTTAATTGTTGAATGAGCTGTGGCGCAACCAATTGTATTCAGACTTTAAATAAGTCCATCTGTGAAATTAGTCTCACATAATCTTCAATTAAATACAGTGGGAACACCATAGAGCATGTCAAAAAATGTGTGAAGAACACGACATAGAGCATCGCAAACGGCATACCAAACAATCACATTATAAAAAGTTTAAAAAAACAGTCCAGGAGAAGGTTCTTGACGAGGACACCAAAGCATGCTGATAAAGATGCTTTTCATTTGAGCAATGGCAAACGTGTTAAGATGAAAGGCAAGATTGATGAAGAGTTAGTGAGAAAAGTCTAGTGTGCAAGAGACCTTCAACTAAAACTTTTTTGCATGACTATTTACCATTTGCTTTACATTAAAACCACATGTAAACACCTTTAGTATTGTGTTCTGTATGTAGCGTTAATCAAATGCATATAATTATCCATTATCATTCTAGATTGCACAAACACAAAACATTACATAAATACTTAAAATATATTTAAAAAGCAATTGCATTGAGTGATGGACACTGAATACCCAATGCCCTGTAGTCACAGCTCCAGCCCAGTAGGTGGCAGACATCCATTAACGTATTTATTTGCGGCCAGCCAAAGCACCACAGATAGAACTAACCACTGTCTAACTTTAGCTTGCGCTGGGACAGAGACCCTGGATCATTTCGTCCAGACTGTGAAGCCCTTATTTCATGCGAAAGAGAATGAATGTAAAGAAAGTGGATACTCAGTGAGAAGTGGTGTTTGAGAGGCAGAGTCAAGGGACACAAAAACAGTCACAAAGACATCTGTCTAGTATTTTGTAAATATTACACATTGATGATTCCTCCAGGTAAGCCATTTTTCTATGCCAATTGCCCACTAGGTCATCAGCAGACAGGTACCTTTAATGGTGATCACCATGCTGGAAAGTATTCTAAACCTGATATTAGTGTAACATGCTGTTTGTTAAGTTGTGGGTGTAGACCATCAGCTACAGTGTAGACTTGGAGCTCAACACCAAGTGACTTCATTCAAAGACAAGCAAACACAATCACAATACGTTCACCTAACACCGGTCACTTTATTGACAGGTCAGGCATTCGCAGTCAATCAATTGCTTACAAAAGTCTACATTGCCATGTGAATATTCGGACAATTAAAAGACAACGGGTCCCAAGTAGGACATAGATAAATACTAGGTCAATGTCGTGCATAACCTTAATCGTATACCTCTTGGGGTTATGATGGTCAAGGCTTAATTGACTATTTGACCTATTGATGCGCGTGTGACATGCCGCACACGATTTCCCCACAATCATAAAGCACTCGAATATGATTCATCAAATTGGCAAAAGTAGAAATACACTTAGATCCGAATAGAAACATCTCTGATCCATGTGACCTACATCTGCGACTGCCCTATACGCCGTGCCCGCCATAAAACCCGCCGAATCCAACAGGTCCTTACCTCCACCGGCTGATGCCCACGTTGGAGGACCCCGCAAACCAGGGGTCCAAAATGTAAACACAGCGGAGGGTGTCCGCTCCCCGGATGGACTCGTCAAGCGACGGGTTGTCGTGGAGACGCAGGCCCTTCCTGAACCAGTGAATCGTGTTGACGACCATTTTACCTGCGCGCTCTTTTTTTTTTATGGCCACCGCGCGAGCCTCGGCGAAACCGCTCCGATGACGTCAAAACGGAACGCGTGCGAGAGAGAACAACAGCCGTTCGCGAGACCTATTCGTTTGAACGGGGGTTCTCTCACTGTGGTGATTTAAACGTTCTGCTCGTCAAGTAATCTAAACTTGCTCCATATTATTGTCCATCGTGTAGTAGAACAGTCTCTGTCGCATTGGTTTGGTTAAGAACAATTAAGGACTTTGTATGAAGCACATCAAACGCACGACTGTTTTTAGTTATTTTTTTTCAACACGTAAGTAAACAGAAAAAAATAACGCCAACTAGCAAGCTTGTTGGCTTAGTAGCTCAACAAATGGACGCTGTAGTTGTGTCATACGCAGCTGTTTTTAAGAAAGGAACGCATGTTCAGTAACATCGCGAGTGACAGACAACACAAAACAAAATGCTAAATATCCCGGTCCCAATACAATTCAAATGTATTCCAGACAGTACAATCAACGACGTTGATATCGTAATATGACAACATTACCGGCCATGCGAAATGAATGTTATTTGCCAATATCTCCACCCAACGTTGTACGCAAATAAAGGGACCAATCTCATTCGCCAACGTCAGGCGTTACGTAATGTTCGCTCCCTCACGTTTATCTAGTGTGCTTACTTGTATCTTGTTTTTTTTACAATGGGCATCAGCCATCAGATATCCGCACAACGTAATGTCTTAAACGCTGTTTGCATATTATTTTCTAACACCCCACTCTGGATGAGCACAATTATCAAGCGGTTGATAACTGTATGCGCAACTTGACGCGTCATCATTTCTGAAGGACCAGGATGAGCACATGTACCAAGGCAAGACTAAAGCATTGCGCTAACCTATTGCTTGCACAGAGAGGATGGATAGCACATTCATGTTATGTTAGTGCGTATGTGAAGGCTGTTGAGGATCTGAATACCAACCCTCTGCCCCAAGTACTCGCTCAAGTTGTCCTTCAATAATTTGAATGCTACCTTTTAAGAGAGTGCTCCTAATCTTAGCTTGCTACCTGTACCCGGGAGTCAGACATCTTGCTGATTGACAGGGGATCACATACTTATTTAACTGTGTTAAATGCAAATTCATTTATAAGTTATTTGAAATGCGTTATTCTGGATTTTGTTGTTGTTATTCTTTCTCTTACTGTTCAAATTAACCTACCATTTAAATTATTGAATGATCATGTCTCTGTCAGTGGGCAAATGTACAAAATCAGAAGGGGATCAAATCATTTCTTCTTCAATGTATGGCATCAGGTTGAGATTGTGAATGTAATATGTCATTTCAATGTCAGAAAAATGGCATAAACTTTCTGCAGTGGGTATTATGTTTGGTGCATACAGAAAGCAAATCCTAAAATTCATCATTTGTATTAAAACTGGACTGGACCCTCCTTCATCACTGACCTTACTAAGCATACGATCATCTCAAGTTAAACTAACAAAAGCAGAAATAAGGAAGAAAATTCCCCTGGCCTTTTTCTGTTTTTTTATATTCAGTTCGCTCACTTTTTGTCCATCCATTAAATTAAGCAGTGAATTGTGTGTCGCTGTACAATGCAAATTGCTTTTTTTATATTTTTTGTTTGCTTTACCTAAAATGTATGTAGCAACTGCACTGTAAGGGGAAAGTTGGATTGAATACAAGCCTGTGGTGCTGTAATTCAGCTAATTTCCACATGGTGGGAGTAAAGTTGTTATAACAGTTCCTATTGTATTAACAGCATCAATATAATGTGTCTAATTACACTGATTGATTCATCCTATAGGATTTCTACTTGACTTTTCTTCACATTATTTTAAAAGGCGCCCATCCTCCAATAAGAATCATCTAGCATTTTTCAAAACATGATAGACAATAAAACATGTTTTTGTTTTGCCTCTGTTTTTTCCAAGTGGCCCCCTCAGTCCAGCGTATTTGTTCCCACCAGGTCCCCATAATAGCAAAATAAGGAAAATTATCTATCACGAGAAATATAAACCCACTGGAGTAGAAAACAAACCAGCCTACCAAGCATGTGCCAGATGCATAGCCCGCACACGAGTCACAACATTTTCCTTATTATGTTGCTTTTGAGCTTACAGTTTTTATTTCATTCTCCTTGAACATAAGGGTGGAAGAACGTTATTACGGGGCTAACATGTTAGCGTGATACAGTTCAATTGTAGACCTAATTGCATGTAGCCTAGCAACCATTAGCCTTAGCATAAACAAAACAATGAAGGTGAAGATCGGCTTTGTGGATGGCTTTCTACCTCCACCCACTGAGTTTAGGACCAACTCAACCACAGCATTAGTACAACTAGGTCATCGATGTTTGATTGTTACCACAATCTCAGGTTCTAGGCTGACATCTTAGTGGTCACCGGAAATGCAAATCAGTGATGTAACGCTACGGCTGGTGAAAGAAAATTCCCCAATCTATCCTGAACCGTCTCGACACATGGTGTCTATATTGTAGTCTTTCCTCACCTCAAGTTTCTTTACCTCCAGGATCACCACTATCAATCTACCCACTGACTTTTAACAGCTAGTTAACAGCTACACATTTGTACTCCCTAAACTTTACCTACATTGAAGTAGATGCAAAAAAAAATCGAGATGATCTGCTCATTTGTAATATAAACGGTACATGTAAATTGCATACTCTTTCCTCCATATACACTCATATCCCCAAGTGTTTTTATATAAACGTACTGTATGTCAACTTGGATTGTGTATGCTGTCCCATACATTTTGTCATTCTGTTTTCACATTTACACCAAGTGGAATTCAAGGTATGTAACTGCAAATAAAGCAGTTATGTGCATTTAAACAATTGCATTTAAACAATAAATAACAAGTTTAAAATGATGGAATCTGGAGCAAAGTATCCAGACATTTAATCACTGCATCAACCACATAACATGGTGACCGTGTAACTGTTTAACACAATGTCGACCACATAACAAGATGACCGTGTAAATGTTCAACACAATGTCGACCACATAACAAGCTGACCGTGTAACACTTCAACACCATGTCGACCACATGCCAACCACATAACAAGGTAACAGTGTAAAGTTTCAACACTACGCCAACCAAATAACATGGTAACAGTGTAAAGTATCAACACTATGCCAACCAAATAGCATGGTAACAGTGTAAAGTTTCAACACTACGCCAACCAAATAGCATGGTAACAGTGTGAAGTTCCAACACTATGCCAACCAAATAACATGGTAACAGTGTAAAGTTTCAACACTACGCCAACCAAATAACATGGTAACAGTGTAAAGTATCAATACTATGCCAACCAAATAGCATGGTAACAGTGTAAAGTTTCAACACTACGCCAACCAAATAACATGGTAACAGTGTAAAGTTTCAACACTACGCCAACCAAATAACATGGTAACAGTGTAAAGTATCAACACGATGCCAACCAAATAACATGGTTACAGTGTAAAGTATCAACACGATGCCAACCAAATAACATGGTAACAGTGTAAAGTATCAACACGATGCCAACCAAATAACATGGTTACAGTGTAAAGTATCAACACGATGCCAACCAAATAACATGGTAACAGTGTAAAGTATCAACACGATGCCAACCAAATAACATGGTTACAGTGTAAAGTATCAACACGATGCCAACCAAATAACATGGTTACAGTGTAAAGTTTCAACACTATGTCAACCACATAATAAGGTAACAGTGTAATAATTCAACTGTATATCAGCAGGGTCCAGGACATGGTAGCACGCCTGGGGAAATGAAGTCAGCATGAACAGGTGGACCTGGGACATGGACAGCCAGAAATGTTTCTGGCGGTGACGCACAGAGCCTCTGTCCTTGTGCTCGGGTCCTCTCAGAGGGGAGGCATAGGGAAACAGATTGAAGGGAATTAGCGGGTGTGTGCACATAAGATCACAGTAAACCTGGCACGTTCAATCTAGTTCAGCATAGATGCTGGGGATGGAAACCGGGGGTCGGGGGATACAAGTCAACCCCGGACAGTGCCAACCGGCGACCACTGCCAAAGCACAGCCCCCATGTGTTGCTTGTTTGTGGTGGGGCTCAAGCTTTGAGTTTAAGGTGCGCATTATTCTAGAGCGCCACTAGGGTTCGCTGTTGCTCCAGGGATGCATGCTACGCTGCAAACAGTCAGACAGACCCACAATTCCCTTCTCGAATCCCACAGATGTCAACAGTGCACCACATCAGGATCATCTACTACAGTTTGTTGGAACATGTTAGTATGACATTGGGCATTTTTATTAGTTCAAGGTCATCCCTGGGGTGACTTTCTCATATATGGCCTTGGTCAATAAAATTAGTTTTTTTTGTAGCATAAATAGACAATGCCGAGGTAAAGCGTATGACCTTGAAAAGCAATTCAGATGCCTTTTCAGTAAGCTTTATCTATCTCCTTGTTTGGGAATATAGAGAGGGATACATTATCCGTGCTATCCATTATTAATGTGCCAGAGTCGTGTTACCTTCATTGCTGTGTGTAAAATGTATAAAGGAGAGTCACCTATACAAAAAACATTGGCGGCACTGTGTGAATAACTACATTATGTCGATTATTTATTATCATTCCGTTGAACATTCCAGTGAACGGTAATTTTTATCTTCTTTATTATAGTAACCGATTACAAAAACGTCACTCCTAATATTGGCTAGACTGAACTGAGTAGACGATTTTAAATATCAAGAGGCGGTGCTATTTGAACATACTCGAGTTATCCCGTATTGGCACTTTGAACCACTATATTCTGCAAAGCCCCGCCTACATCTATCACGATGTACCACTATATTATGCATAGCCCCGCCTCCATCTATCACGATGAACCACTATATTCTGCATTGCCCCACCTCCATCTATCATGATGAACCACTATATTCTGCATAGCCCCACCTCCATCTATCATGATCACACTAAATTCTGCATTGCCCCGCCTCCATCTATCACGATGAACCACTATATCCTGCATAGCCCCGCCTCCATCTATCACGATGAACCACTATATTCTGCATAGCCCCGCCTCCATCTATCACGATCACACTATATTTTGCATAGCCCCGCCTCCATCTATCACGATCACACTATATTCTGCATAGCCCCGCCTCCATCTATCACGATGAACCACTATATTCTGCATAGCCCCGCGTCCATCTATCACGATGAACCACTATATTCTGCATTGCCCCGCCTCCATCTATCACGATGAACCACTATGTTCTGCATAGCCCCGCCTCCATCTATCACGATGAACCACTATATTCTGTATAGCCCCGCCTCCATCTATCACGATGTACCACTATATTCTGCATAGCCCCGCCTCCATCTATCACGATGTACCACTATATTCTGCATAGCCCCACCTCCATCTATCACGATGAACCACTATATTCTGCATTGCCCCGCCTCCATCTATCACGATGAACCACTATGTTCTGCATAGCCCCGCCTCCATCTATCACGATGTACCACTATATTCTGCATTGCCCCGCCTCCATCTATCACGATGAACCACTATGTTCTGCATAGCCCCGCCTCCATCTATCACGATGAACCACTATATTCTGCATAGCCCCGCCTCCATCTATCACGATGACCCACTATATTCTTTATAGCCCCGCCTCCATCTATCACGATGAACCACTATATTCTTCATAGCCCCGCCTCCATCTATCACAATCACACTATATTATGCATAGCCCCGCCTCCACCTATCAAGATCACACTATATTCTGCATAGCCCCGCCTCCATCTATCACGATCACACTATATTTTGCGTAGCCCCGCCTCCATCTATCACGATCACACTATATTCTGCATAGCCCCGCCTCCATCTATCACGATGAACCACTATATTCTGAATAGACCCGCCTCCACCTATCAAGATCACACTATATTCTGCATAGCCCCACCTCCATCTATCACGATGAACCACTATATTCTGCATAGCCCCACCTCCATCTATCACGATCACACTATATTCTGCATTGCCCCGCCTCCATCTATCACGATGAACCACTATATTCTGCATAGCCACGCCTCCATCTATCACGATTACACTATATTCTGCATAGCCCCGCCTCCATCTATCACGATCACACTATATTCTGCGTAGCCCCGCCTCCATCGATCACGATCACATTATATTCTGCGTAGCCCCGCCTCCATCTATCACGATCACACAATATTCTGCATAGCCCCGCCTCCACCTATCAAGATCACACTATATTCTGCATAGCCCCGCCTCCATCTATCACGATCACACTATATTCTGCGTAGCCCCGCCTCCATCTATCACGATCACACTATATTCTGCATAGCCCCGCCTCCATCTATCACGATGCTGCTGCGTAAAACGCAGAGACCACTGTTGCTGCATTATGTGCTGCGATGCAAACGACCTCGAAGTTATAGTTTTCGGCTGAGGAATAACAAGTTCATGTGTTTTCGTTGAACGCATCAAGAGAAGACAGAAGGTTTACTCTTCGGTACACCTCGACCTCAGGCTCTAATTGCGGTCATTTAATTGCGTTAGGTGGCATCGTCGGACGTTTTGAGCCATTCATTCCAAAGCCCTCTTTGCAGTATGATGTGCAGTTATGGCAAGGAGTAGTACCAAGTCAGTTGCGAGGACCCTGGAGGATTTAACGCTTGATTCGGGTTATGGTGGAGCTGCGGACTCATTCAGGTCTTCCAGTGCTTCTTTGTGCTGTTCAGAGGCACACATACCGTATGCGCATGGGGGGCATTTCTGGCATCTAACCGACTCCATGCACAGTCGCCACAACAGCCTGGACACGGTCAACACCGTCCTGGTGGAAGACGCCGAGAACCTGGAGTGCTCCGGACAGTGCGCTAAACTGCCCGAGTTGGAGGACGTGCCATGGAGCCTCGGGGAAATAGAGAGTGCACTAAACCAAGACGAAGAGTTGAGGAGGCTGGGGGTCGCGTCACAGGAGGTCCTGGCTAGACTCTCGGTCTTGGTCGGCCGCGCGCTGGTGAGGGTGGCGAAGGAAGCGCAGCGCCTGAGTTTGCGCTACGCCAAATGCACCAAATACGAGATCCAAAGTGCCATAAAGGTTGTCCTGTCCTGGACCGTGTCGGTGAACTGCATTACCGCGGCACTCGGCGCCCTGTCCATGTACAACATGAGCACCGAGGACAAGTTCAGCCGCGGTAAGTCGCTCCGCTGCGGGTTACATTTCAACGTCGGGAAGTTCTTCAGGTGGCTGGTGGACAGCCGGGTCGCGGCGAGGATCCACGAGCACGCGGCCATCTACCTGACCGCGTGCATGGAGAGCCTTTTCCGGGAGGTGTACGCGCGGGCACTGCGCAGCGCCACGGCGCAGAAAAACAACGGGATCCCGAAGTTCACGGTGGAGTCCCTGGAACAGGCGGTGAACAACGACTCGGAGTTATGGGGGTTCCTGCAGCAGTGGCAGCACCTCATCTGCGGGAAGAATGCCGCAGGTAAGCCGTGCACCTGGGATAGTGTGTGTCACTTACCCATGGGTTCAATTCCAACGTGTGGTTCGTAGTTATGCAAAAAAAAGCACACAGCAAAGGAATATCTGACTCATGCTTGGAAATGGGAGATGCTCAGGGATCCGCTCCGGACACACACCCACTCACATTATTTTATATCCATTGAATCGAGGCCATTCCCTAAGTTAACTATAGCCTCGCTGTGCATAACAAAACATGTGGCAGTATTCCTGAAACAATACCCCCCCTCCCAGACATCTATTTACAGTATGAGATGTTAACTTCAGACCACAGCAATGCATGTAATGAGCTATAACACAAGAAACGTAATGTAATTCTAACCCAATGTAATAACTGACCCTGTCAGGCCACCACTAATATATGCATTTAAAGTGCTGTTGTGGCTTCCTACTACCAACGGGTTTATGTAATACTGTGCCCCAGGGTACATCAGTGTTATCATGCGTTATTTTGAGTGATGTGAATGGGACTGAGTTGAAGACACAGAGGGGGGAGGACCCTAATGATGCTGGTTTACAGAGAGCCCAGGCGAAGGAGATAGAGGACATGTCAAATGGTCCACCTTAGGCCTATAGGGTGCTGCAAAATAGTCCAAGGTGTTGTCCCCTGAAACCAAACAGTCTTTCCTAGCAGGGTCCGTCAATTCTATTTCAGAACAAAATTGTTATATACCTTGTCTGTGTTTGTTACTACAATCACATTCAACATTAAGGATAGCTTGCCTATATAGCGCTCAGCTAGGAAGCTGGTTCAACATGTTAGTGATTTAAAATTATGAATTAATATTGATTGATATATATATGTATATATATAAACTTGCCTATTTTCCTACATGTGTCTCGTTTTCTAAACTCTAGAAGGTTATTACTTTCCGAGTGTTCTTGTATAACATTTGGGCTGGTTTACCTTTTCACCCAAACTAACCCCCCCGCCGCCTTTTGCACTGTGCCAGCAATTCTGTCTTTTCCAAGTGAGTAATGGAGGTGATTTTTTGTATTATGGCACCGTTGGCCTCCCGTTCAGACTCGGGCGATGCAAATCTTCATGACATCTCTACTGCGTCTACAGCTATTTCCCTTCGCATTCATCAGTCAGAACTCCAAATCCATTGAGGTAATTGCTTCCCCCCCATTTCTTATAGACTTTTGACACCATCTTGCTCTCACCTTTTCATGCTCCCCAATTCTTGTGCATGCTGGCAATGCGCTTCCTTGTAAGAGAGACGGTATTATTCCTACAGGTTAGAATTTGGGTCACATGTCCAAGTGTAATTGCTATATAATCGTTATGTTATTTCCAATTGCAATTGTTTTTAGCCTTAGGGTAATGTGTAGTGGTCCTTATACAGTCATATTGTCCGTGAACACTTTGTAAACATTGTTTTAGTTATATGTTACTCGATGTCATTTCATCCTCTTTTTTGTTTAATGCATTCTCACATCATTAGAGCAATTCTAACAGTTTCCGTCTCAGTAACCATGATGATTTAAAATTGCAAAAACACTGCCAATATATAGCCTGACATCTGTATTTGCGCTTGCTGTGTAGTGACATTTGAAGATTACAGAATAATTAATTCCCTTGTATATTGAGTTTATTAGTTCAGATTTGTTAAATATTACTCATGTGGTTCTGCATGGCTCCGTCCCTTATAATGTTATGTCTTTAGCCAGCTCTTTATTGAAATATATAAATGTAGAAAAAATATATACTTACCTGGAGAAAGAGTGCTGAAATAAATAGATTATGTGCTTGTTTAGTTGAAAGCTTAACCCAATATAGAGAATGGAAAATATTGTCTAGTGCAGGATCCAGAGTCTACAGACAGGCCAGAGAGAGAGAGAGAGAGAGAGAGAGAGGGGAGAAAAGAACACGCAGCAGGTGTGAATCAACACACAGATTAGAAAAATGATGAGGAATACCACAAACGTCACGGACTGGTCAATTTTTCTGCAGCCTGTCATACCAAGTTAGTTTATGATGTAGTGGAAAGGGCTAGCCAGGTCCTAGGATCTGCGAATGCCAAACCTAAAGGCTACATCGCCTCAGTAAACACTGTTATCATAGACAATGAACCCCACTAGCACATAACACTAGTTATTGCTGGAACAGCAGTTCATTTCTTTATTATCCCAAGGGTTGACAGATTAGTCATCAGAGACAACACAGAAGAGCTTAGCTGGAAGGCCACATCGAAAGCCTGTTAAGACTTTTCAACCCAACATCGTCCCGGGCCCAGCCCAGCCCAAACATATCCTGGGGGAACTGTCACAACCCGAGGGCAGTTTACACAGGAGTTGTTGTCACAAAGTCAACAGTTTACAATATTCTCAGGAGAACAGTTGGATCTCGCTGTGGTGTGATTCAGGAAATAGAAAAATATAAATGTCGAAGTAATATGTCAGAATCTGTGTTACAATGATAAATGAGAATGTCTTGGGGAAAATGTTCCCGCTGTCAACATTCAATGACATAACATTGGAGGGTAGTTTAAATAAATCTGTGACCCTCTTTGCAAGATCTTTTATGTTAGACCTGCAGTGATAACTATTTTTACAGTTACATAGAGTTGTGGACAGGGATGGTATTTGGCAAAAACACCACCAACCCTGACTCTAATGTTTCGTAGCTTAAATGATATTAGAGTTACATTTCCTTTATTTTTCCTTTATTTTTCATTTTCGTAACCCTTAATTATTCCCTAAACCTAACCTTGTTACTTTGAAGCCTTACCTCAACCCTGTTGGAACATTACCCCTAATCCTAATCCTCAGTACCGTTGAACCTAAACCTAAATCACAACTTTTACATATTCTACCTTTTTGTAAATTCTTTCGATATAATACGTTTTAGTAGCATCTGTAACATGTGGTACATGTTTGCACATTTAAATCACATTTGATGTTTTTGTTGAAGCAATGGAATGTAGCAAAATGTAATGTAACATTTAGATTAGCACAGATTTGCACATACTGGGTAACGTCTTTCATGAGACCAGGTTGATCAGACAGCACAGTTTTCCTCATTTTAAAAGAAGTGAGAAATTGGGCTGAATCCCACAGACACAGAGAGGGCCAGGCTATTAACATTCATCAAGCCCCAGGCCTGATTCTGCGTTAGGAGACTGCCATTAAGTATTACTTCTGCTTCAGAAAAATTCCGAAGGACGACGCAGAACCTCTTACAAAATCACAAGGGCGTTGTTTTGTACACGGAGAACCGACTTTTTAATTACGTGATGCAACAGGGATGTGATGAAAGTGTTCGTCGTGAAGAAATTCAAAGTCACGCCTGAGACTCAACTGAAAAAAAAGAAAAGTCTGACTCGGATAATCACCAATTTGTCGGCCAGTTCATCAGAACAGTAGGCGTACTCCCTCAGCAGCTAGAGAGCCAGGAGTCATGATAAACTACATATACAGATATTTACCTTGACCACTTCTACTTACCTATGCACCCATTTAAATGATTACTTCAGGTTAAGTCTAGCTAAGTCTGTTGTGACACTGCTCGGAGGTCCACAGCTCGAGGAAGTCTGTAAGAAGGTTAAAATCATTGATTTTATTCACACCAGTGCTCCAGTTTTTCATGCCGACGCGTCCAACAGTGGAGAACCAGATGCAAGGTGAGGATACAAGAACAGAACGACATCCTTAAGCCACAAGTTCTCCACTCACATACATTTATAGATAGTGAATAGAGATCAAATAGACACCGAATAGAGATTACCAGTACTTTTGTGCCGTGGAAAAAACTGCTGTTCACATAACAAAAACAACAGACAATAAATATGATTGAATACCCCTTTTGATTTATGCGGCCATTGATGCAACTAATGAAGTTTAATCCCAATGAATAATACATCACAGAAAGGATCCTGGGGGTTGTCAATGCCCTGTTCAAACCATCGGTTCTGAGTACCTGGAGAAGTTGTGACAGACTGTGGCCTGCCGTTCATTCTGCAGCAATTTTTACCGAAATACACGACTTCAGAAACAAGTCCATACATTGCTCAAGCAAACGGGATGCCTGAGTGTTTTAGTGTAACTGCTAGAGTTATTTGATCCAAGAGCTTCACGATGTTCTCAGTAGTAAAAATGACCACACTACTAGCTGTTCTCTGATTGGCAAATAATTTAGCAACCCCTCCTCTCACACACACACACCTGGAGGGGTTACATTTGGCAGCTAAGGCCTCTATATTTTGCTCAGGTGTTTGGTTCTATTCTCTGCCTGTGGTATTTTGTCAAGACAGGAAGCTTGTTAGGTGTCGGATTCCCAGTGGCAGCCATTGCAAGCCCAAGGCAGAGTACAGTAGCTTGTAATTTCCCTTTGGACTTGTCACAAAAAAGTATAGAAAAACACAACACCGATACTCCAAGGTTTTTACAATTAGTAAACCAAAAGCAGCAGTGAAGCAGCCAGATATAGAGGAACCACAAGTTCTCACAGGATAAGCTTGCTCACACCAGAGAAGGACCTCCCACTGGAGCTTTCATCTTCATTCATTCACCACCATTGGTCTCACCTTGTGACAGAAATATTTCCTGTGGCAGCTTCCACTCCATCAATCGTTGACCCTCTGACATTTTATTTAGTCTGAAGTAAAGAATATGTTTTATATCAGTATGGTTGTCCATGTCTGACTGTGTCTTTTGAGGCTGCAGCGGGGAGAGTGTGCAGGTTGACATTTATTTTATGGTTATGTTTGGGGGATCCATTCAGGGGTTCTATCCAGGGGTTCCATTCAGGTGTTCCATTCAGGGGTTCCATTCAGGGGTTCCATTCAGGGGTTCCATTCGGCAGTTCTATCCAGGGGATACATTTGGTAGTTATTTTCAGGGGTTTTATTTGAGGGTTCCATTAAGGGGTTCTTTTTACAGGTTGGATTTAGGGCTCCTTTGTAACTTCTCCAGTGCTGCCCTGTGAGGTCGGTGCCTGGCGCCCACAGTCTTCACAACAGTGTGGTCCCCCAGGAATGACAGGTCTGCTATAGTACCAGGCTGTACCAGATCCTGTAATGTCTGGGAGAGAGAAACACACACACAGACACATGCCAGTACGCGCGCACAGACACACACACACACACATGCCAGTACGCGCGCACAGACACACAAACACAGGCCAGTGCGCACACAGACACACAAACACAGGCCAGTACGCACACACGCACGCACACACACACACACACACACACACACTGGGTTAAATAAGGAGGAGGGGCCAGGGTAGACACTGTTAATGTATGGTGGGTGTGGTACTGTGGTTTCGTAGACGTTTTAGGCAAGGAGGGACCGTTGCCAACTTAACTTCAGATGATTAAGCGCTAAGACGTGATCAAAACCAAGCAGTCCAACGGTGGAGACGGATCGGGTGCCTAAAATTTATCTTTGACATTATTCACATGCCGTGAGGGATTGTGAGAGAAAAAGAAAACCATTTAGCAGTCTCACTTTCTCATCCAGTGCTCTGTGGGATGACACACGCAGCTGGCAGACTGGCACACTGGCACACTGGCAGACTGGTACAGACAGATAGAGACTGACCATCAGCACCACTGTATCTAAGAAGAGCTTGGATTTATAATCCTATGAAAAACATGCAGTCTGCAGTGATGCACCAGGAATTGAGTGAATGTTACAGGGAAACCGATATATCTAAAAGTAAATTGAAAGTCACAGTTTTTTCCTGTCAAGGACAGTTGTAATGCCGTGTGATGTGGAATGTCCAATGCATTTTGTTTAAGAAGCTTTTGTATGTGGAAGTAAAAGTAAAACCATTAGTTGGAGAAAGTTGGGGTCTACAAGTGGAAACATGTGGATTAATCATTAGACAAAACTTGGATTAATGATTAAACAAACAATTATTTAAATTCTTGATGTGAGTGATTACTTCTCGTATGGTATCTTGGATGTACTCATGAGTACCAAAGTGGATTTGGATTAGAAATTCATTCTGGATCAATTGTACAGTCGACCAATTATCTCCTGTTATTTTATATAATCTAAAGCCTCCATGTAACCTGAAAGATATACAAACAGCAGTAAAACTCTAACTTGTAATCTGTTGTCATGCTTGGATGTTGCTCACGGCAAATTGTCAGTGACAATGTGTATTTTTGTCTGGCTAACTCTAAAGTTGCTCCATTAGACAGAACGACGTGTTGGTGCACGACTTGGATTCTGCCGCTTGACTGAATATACTTGAACAAAAGCTCTCAGTTAGGTTCAAACACATACAGACACGTGCACGTAAACATGTGCGTGTGAATGTGTGAATTCTCTTTCTTCTCTCCACAGAAAGTCATCCATACTAGGTAAAACTTGTCTTGACTAGAAGGCCTATTTCTGCCTAGATACCTCCTGCAGTTTCTGTTAAATTTGTAGAGGGAACAGAAATCTCGTCATTTGACTTCTTTTGTTGGGCCACTTCCTTGAGCCCATTGGAAATGCTGACGGAAAACGTATAGAAGGACTCCTATCCCATTACCTCCCATGGGAGATCAGAATGACCTCAGGAGTGTGCAAGTCAGCGTGTGTGTGTGTGTGTGTGTGTCCTTCATCCCTCTCACTGCCTTGCTTCAGTCAGAAAACCCTCTAACCTCCTTTTATTTGAGTCCAATGACTGCCATGAGATTACTCCTGAAAAGACAGGGTGCCCCCCTCGTGTTCTGTCATGCTTCTCAGTGCTTTAAGATCCTGACACCTTTCCGTCGTAACTTTGATCGCTACTTTGATTCAGAGCAAATGATGGTTCATATTGAGTTTAATTCAACAAGGCACCAAACTAATGAATGTGAACTAAAACAGGGAGAAACTACTTGAACCGTTCCTATAGGAAGAAAAACTGTACAGTGAACAGAACCATGAGTTTGGGTGACCTTGTCTGGTTTTGGCTGTGTTTGTCAGAGGTTGAATTGTGCTTTCAGGTAAGACACAGAGGGCTCCGCTGGGAGCCCATTCACCCTCTAACCCTACTGCAAGGGACTTGACACAATATCCCCCCGTCCAGCTTCACTCTAAAGTTTTAATGTGTGTGTGTGTGCACTTGTACATGTGTGAGAGAAAGTGCTGTGTTTCTTGTGTGTGTGGCTGTGTGTGTGGCTGTGTGTGTGTGGCTGTGTGTGTGTGTGTGTGTGTAGAGTCAGCATTTGACAGGCTAAGAAAGATACAATGTGTCAAGTGAAAGTTTGTTGGCACAGGCAGCACTTTCTGCCAAACTCTGATACAAAGAAGCTGACCTCAGCCACATCTGGTACTGACCGCGTCTGATACTGACTGCATCTGGTACTGACCGCGTCTGATACTTACTACGTCTGATACTGACTGCATCTGATACTGACTGCATCTGATGCTGACTGCGTCTGATACTGACCACGCCTGGTACTGACCACAGATGGTGGTCAGCTCAGTGGGTTGAGTCGGTTGTCTATCAATCGGAAGGTTGGTGGTTCGATTCCCGGTTCCTCCTGGGAAATTGTCGACACCTGAGCAAGACACCTAACCCCAGGCTCCTGGCGAGCCTGCAGTCGCCTTGCATGGTAGACACGGTTGCCAGTGTATGAACGAGTGAATGAATGGGGGAATGTGACGCAGGATCTGTAAAGCGCTTTGGATAAAAGCGCTATATAAAAGCGCAGCATTTACCGCCTCTGGTACTGACCACAGATGGTACTGACCACAGATGGTACATGTTACTCTAAAGGTATTTTTGTTCATGGCACTTTTTATTGCCAACACATGCTTGTTTCTGCATGTCTCTTGTTTCATTGTCAGTGAGGGCATGCTCTCACTGCCTTGAGAACATGCTCTCTGCGAGGAAGCAGATCAGGTCTAGATCTTTTGACCAGGGCCAGTTGGGCTTAAGTTTGACCAAAGACAATTATGGCTCTAATCTAGTCAAAAGATGACGAGAATAGAGTGTTATTTATGCCACATTGTTAAATTGTTTAAAAGATTTTAACAGACTTTTCAAAAACTCTAAATGTCTTTGTTTCTGTGGACTTCTACTGCATTTCTCATGCTCAATAGCATTGCATGCATGTTCAATACGTTTTTGATAACGACAGGGCTCATGTGGTTTCTATTGAGGAGGCATATAGTAGTTTTACTTAAATCTTCACTTAAGGGCTTAGTTATATACATGGACAATTGAAAAGCATTGACATCTTTGAGTTTGTCTGCATAGGAAACAGTGGACTACGGCACTTTACCAAAGTGCCATGGCGCCACTACGACCTGGTCCAATAGCTGTCTATGACCGGGAGCCGGGAGCTTTACTGGCCGGTTTGAAGAGTAGTTCTAGCAGGGCTTTGCGCTCTATCAACTCCCTGTAGTAGGACGGGTGACAGCAAGTTGACTGCCTTTGGAACTCCAGGTTCAGCTGACTTCAGTTAAAAGGCAGTTGGACAAGAAGCTTGCTGGAGCATGTTTCCAGATGTATGTCCTGATCTTGGCCTCTCCCAAGCTTTCTGGAATTTACAGTTTGTGACTAAAGTCTGGTTCCGTAAATTTAGAAAAATAGGCTGAGATGTATAATACATATAATAATGTAGAAGGACATATTTAGTAAGGGACTCTATAGTCCCTCATAATAAGTGCTGTTGAATGTGCTACTTTTTACATTGAGCGCGATAGAGAGTTGAAGGTTATAGATGACAACTTGGTCATTGTCCAGATTTTTTCGTATCACTCCGACTGACCCAGAA
>CM055740.1:10232909-10238918 GCA_029465975.1 Dallia pectoralis | reverse complement strand
TACGTCAAATAATTTGATCTATTACGGATCTTTACACTTGCTTTTGCTGCTTTGAAAACAGCAGTATTCCTAAGCAGTGGTTTATTTTGTGTTCAGTAACGCTAATGTTTTTACTCCCTTTGTGCTACGAAGATGTGCATAATTCGAGAGAATTGGAAAAGCAGTATGTGTGAAAAGAAGGAAAAATAGAGAGACTTATCAAAGGTGCTAGTGCTCTGGAGCTATTGCTAATGTCACCTGGACTGATTCTCTCTCTCTTAATCCTGTTCACTCTCCTTTAGTCTTTCTTTCGTCTTCTCCTGTCCTGCCAGTAGGGACGTATTTGACTGCTGCACCGGGGTGTAGTTATAGGACAGAAGTAGAATCAATAAAAATATCGGTTTAGCGGTGAATTCATTCCGTGTAACCGCTCTCTGAGCCTTTGTGCGGTGGATTCAATCAGACCAAAGCCCCTGGGTGAACTGACGTCGGTGCATCTCTTTATCTAAATGTCTCCAACGAAATCCAAACAGTCATTTCCAGACAACCTACACACCTTAAAAAGAAACCTATAGATGACATTGATCCGCCACCGTCAACAATGGCATTGGCAGACTGGCCAATCAGAGCCCCTGTGTACTATTGGACCTAGTAGGACCGAACAAAAAGAACAATACGGCTAACTGATGGAGACGGTGAGCCACCATTACCCATTACAGAGGATCATGCTGTATTGTTCGTAGTACACTCACGGCGAAAACATGACATTGAACGCGGTGACGTGGTTTGAAGGCGCCATAATATGACAACGGTGCGTATCGGACACAACAAATACTGTCGGTAGCTCTGCACTTGGAATCGGGGTGTGTTTTTCATTTGACCAGATTATTGCAGTTACTTTGGAGCGCCGTTGCCCTCCTACCAGCGTTAACGACCAGCAGCTACCCATCGACCGGCCTTCCCGCTCTCCACTTCAGTCGGATTTATGGCGAGAGCCGAGTTTCATGGCCTTGGGTACCTGGAGGTCAGAAACCGTACACTTCTACAAAGTCGGCATGCAACCCTTTGAACTGTTCAGGTATTCCCTCTGTGTTCAGTTCCTGTTGTCAGAACATTCTGTTGTTTAGGCCGGTTAATGTGAACACTGTAAAATACAAAAAATACAACCAAAAGCTGTTTTCATCTGTGTATCTCCCAGTTAGCGGTTGCTAACTATTCGCTCTATATACTTTTTAAATGTCATTCGATTTTAGAGTAGCTATCGATTTTAAATTCTAAGCCGTTTTGTTTACTGTTCTAATTACATGGGTAACGCGTTTATATTACAATAAGGCACCTCAGGTCCTGGTGGTGTTTGGCCAATAAAGTCACAGACCTCTTTGACTAAACCTTAGCTTGCTGAGCATCTGCACTTGGGACTCATATCAAGTAGTGTTGACTTGCCTTTAAATGGCTGTGTGATTTGATAGTGAAAAACCTTAAGGGAACATTGGCCAGTTCATAAATAAATGATTATATATATTCAGTGGAGGTTGGTCCATAGAGGCAGAGGAGGTTGCTCCTATTTTCTAAAGGCAGGAGGGAAATCAAATATAAAAAACAGCAATTGGTTGAAATAAATAAATATATTCTGAGTGCAAATTGCGAACCACTTTTGATTTTTCTTATAGTTTTCTCTAGTTTTAGCTTGTTGTGCCTTATATGGGCTAGAACGAATGCTAGCTAGGCAAATAACGGCAGCCTGAGTGATGGGGTCACGGAGAGGCAAAGACGCAAAGATTTGGATCGGGAAGAACCACTTGTGGATTATATGTTGGATTACGCAGCAGAAGAAAGGATCAAGACTGCTGGACGAGCAACTACATAGGCAACGACACTACTGATGGTCCTGATGAAATCAGCCACTCTGCCTTGTAACCTTATGTGTGCTACAATGGGACATTGTCTATGTTCTAAACATACAGCACTCCTTGTTTTTACAGTGTTTAGACTTACCGTAATTTGTTAAATCTATCTTCGGAAGAGTGAACTTTTCTAATTTGTATTTATATTCTGTATCTATATCAGTGGAGGAATAGTTCATATGGATGTGGATGTCTAGTGTGTTAAAGGAGGCAACCCGGGGAAGACAGTCAGGACTTGATATAAGGTTCAGGTTATACTGAGCTCTAACTGTCATTTCCTAATGCAATTCATTATTAAAAGGGTATTTTAAGATCTATCTGAGCTAAAGAAATACATCATTTGAGTCCAATGGTTATGATTATACTTACCTTGAAGTCGGGACGTTTCACCTGTCCAGTAAGTTATGGGTAGGAGTTTATGCTGAGGTTGGTCGACAGTGGTTTACAGACGGTGGTCTACAGACAGAGGTCTACAGACAGTGGTCTACAGTCAGTGGTCTACAGTCAGAGGTCTACAGTCAGTGGTCTACAGTCAGAGGTCTACAGTCAGAGGTCTACAGACAGTGGTTTACAGACAGAGGTCTACAGTCAGATGTCTACAGTCAGAGGTCTACAGTCAGAGGTCTACAGTCAGAGGTCTACAGTCAGAGGTCTACAGTCAGAGGTCTACAGTCAGAGGTCTACAGTCAGAGGTCTACAGTCAGAGGTCTACAGTCAGAGGTCTACAGTCAGAGGTCTACAGTCAGAGGTCTACACTCAGAGGTCTACACTCAGAGGTCTACACTCAGAGGTCTACAGTTAGAGGTCTACAGTTAGAGGTCTACAGTTAGAGGTCTACAGTCAGAGATCTACAGTCAGAGATCTACAGTCAGAGGTCTACAGTCAGAGGTCTACAGTCAGAGGTCTACAGTCAGAGGTCTACAGTCAGAGGTCTACAGTCAGAGGTCTACACTCAGAGGTCTACACTCAGAGGTCTACACTCAGAGGTCTACACTCAGAGGTCTACACTCAGAGGTCTACACTCAGAGGTCTACACTCAGAGGTCTACACTCAGAGGTCTACACTCAGAGGTCTACACTCAGAGGTCTACACTCAGAGGTCTACACTCAGAGGTCTACACTCAGAGGTCTACACTCAGAGGTCTACACTCAGAGGTCTACAGTCAGAGGTCTACAGTCAGAGGTCTACAGTCAGAGGTCTACAGTCAGAGGTCTACAGTCAGAGGTCTACAGTCAGAGGTCTACAGTCAGAGGTCTACACTCAGAGGTCTACACTCAGATGTCTACAGTCAGAGGTCTACAGTCAGAGGTCTACAGTCAGAGGTCTACAGTCAGAGGTCTACAGTCAGAGGTCTACAGTCAGAGGTCTACAGTCAGAGGTCTACAGTCAGAGGTCTACAGTCAGAGGTCTACAGTCAGAGGTCTACAGTCAGAGGTCTACAGTCAGAGGTCTACAGTCAGAGGTCTACAGTCAGAGGTCTACAGTCAGAGGTCTACAGAGGTCAATAACGGAGCCTATGATAAAGTTGTGCTGTAAAACCTGCTGATATTGAGTAGTGTGGAGCGTGGATCTGACACTGGCCTTATTATATTTCATAAGCTCATGCAACCTGCTCCAGTCTTCTTTCCTGCGGCAGACTATCAGATTTTCCACCAAAGGGCATCAAACACTCATTCCCAGACTGTTTGCAGATTATATCGCTTTGCCTTTTCTTCAGTTGCCTGTGTCCTTGCCAAGGTCATTAGAGACACTGTGGATGGAGCGGGACATCGACAGACGGAGATCTGGGACTGATCAACAATCATGTTGCCTGTCATTTTAGATCTCCATAGATTACAGTGTAACCTTAGGCAACGTGGCTGTTGATATATTCTGCATGTCTAATAACTGCCCATCACTCGCTCTTTCACTTCATTGATTTCCCTTTGGCTCTCCTCACTCTCTCTCCTCTCTCTCTTCACTCTCTCCTCACTCTCTCCTTACTCTCTTCACTCTCTAGTCACTCTCTTCACTCACTCTCTCCTCACTCTCCCCTCACTATCTCCTCACTCTCTCTTCACTCACTCTCTCCTCACTCTCTCTTCTCTCTCTTCACTCACTCTCCCCTCACTATCTCCTCACTCTCTCTTCACTAACTCTCTCCTCACTCTCTCCTCACTCTCTCTCCTCACTATATCCTCACTCTCTCCTCACTCTCTCTTCACTCTCTCTTCACTCACTCTCTCCTCACTCTCTCTTCTCTCCACTCACTCTCTCCTCACTATCTCCTCACTCTCTCTTCTCTCTCTTCACTCACTCGCTTGTTTTATGTAGGCGCCTTCCTGCCAATGTAAATTCCTTGTCTGTTAACACATTCATGGCGATTAAACATTTTTCTGATTCTGATTTTTGATTCTATTCACACTTCCTCAGTACTCCCGTTCATTCATTCTTTCTCTCTACTATCTTTCTCTAACTATCTACTTTCATATCTCCTTCTGTCACAACTCACTCCTCTTTCAACATCAATCAGAGCATGTGTGATGAAAATAGGAACTTATCTGTCAAACTGGCAATTCGTTCTGTCAACATTCTGGAATCTTCTCTTGTCTGTGCATTTCAATTTAAGAGAAGTGTTGTTGGAAATGCCCTAGTGACCGAATAATTGTAATCTCAAACTGAACTTGTCATGCAACGGTTTATTCTCTGGTTCCCCTTTAATGACACGAACGGTGCGTGCAGTTTGTTCAGCCCCAGATGAATGACAGTAGGGATGCACCGAATATTCGGCCACCGAAAATTTTCGGAAATGCTTTTATCACCGAAACAATACGGCCGAAATGTTGTGATCTATTCGGATCCTCTGCACTTCAACGCGACTGTACTTGATCCGCGTTATAACGACCATTACTTGGATGCAGAAATAAAGCAGCGCGCACGAGAAATGATCCAGGCGGCGATGGATGCGGAGAACCCGCGTGGAGACCGAGCAGTAGCGCACCGAGCAGTAGGGCACGGAGCAGTAGGGCACGGAGCAGCAGCGCAAGGAGCAGCCTGCGCACGGAGATCAGAGCGCAGAAAAAAGACTCGTCTCTGCACTAGATGAGGGGCATGCACCCTCGTTGTCTGATATGTTCAGTGAAATCCTGAAAGAAAGTGCCTCACATGGGTGTAGGTTTAGGGGGGGACGCTGGGGACATGTCCCCACAAACATTTTAACATGACAAAATTGTCCCCACCAATATTTTAGCGAACTCCGTTATGAGTTTGTGAAGCGATTTGGGTCAATTCCGACCGCAGCGCCAGGAGGACGGTACTAGAAACGCCGTAATTCGATTGGCAAAAAAACCTAGGGGAAAGGAGTTATCTGACACGCTATAAGTACACAGGATAGTGACTGAAGACAACGGTAAAGTTACCAGTGCTTTCTGTTAATACATACCCCATAAGTTAGAATCTTGCAGTCACAATAAACAGTGGAAATGTTTTCTGTGTATATTTTGCTTATGTAATGTGGCCTATTTGGGATATCCCATTAGTAGGGGCGAAGTAGTGGCACCACCAGGGTCGCTACAATATATTGAATCGGACAAACAGCATTACCATCTAAAAGTTGAACGCCAGGTTCTACATAATGCTTTTTGTCTGCACATGGATATGCTAGTTTAACTTTAGAGTAGTATTGTAAAAGCAACAGGCTATTGTCTCAACTAAACGCAAAAATAATCACATTATTCTCAGTAAAAGTTCACATGCCGGAGGGGAGGGGGAGTAGAGATGTCCCAACCAAAGCTGAGACCAAACCTACGCCCTTGGTGCCTCATATCCATAAATGCAATGGTACTAATAATTGGCATAATTTTTTTCGGTTTTCGGTCTTGGTTTCTTCTTTTTCGGTTTTCGGTTTCGGCCAAGAATTTTCATTTCGGTGCCTCCCTAAATGACAGTATGCTGAGGTACACAGCGCGGGCGGTCGTCCATTGTGTTAAGCCTGATACTCTCACTGTCGTCCATAATCATCCCCAGCCTGCATAATTTATCTTGGAGCTGTTGGCTGGAGCGCGGAAGGAGTTAAACTGGTTATTTTAACACATTGAACTTTACATTCGTCTTTGCTTCATGTGAACTTAGTACCTGTTATATGCAG